>BMAU01013597.1:0-600000 GCA_019973935.1 Trichonephila clavipes
AACTCTTTTAAATTCTCCTTATTGAGTTTTAACCTTGACAACTTTTCCATCTGACCCATGATATACTTCTAAGATTCGACCTAAAGGCCAAGTATTTATAGGTAAGAAATCCTCTTTGATTATAAACATTTGATCTATCATTAGATCATTTTTTCAGTTATCCATTTCGATCTAGCTTGCAGTGTATTCAAATAATGAGATTTCCATTTTTTCCATGTGCGTTGCACAACCTTGGTAATCTTTTCCCATCGACTGAGGAGATTTTCATTTACATCTATTAAATTTGGCACAGGTATTGGTGTTATGGATCTCCCTATCAAGAAGTCACAAGGGGTCAAAACATCGAAGTTATCTGCGTCGCTACTGAGGAGAGTCAGTGGACGCGAATTTAATATTCCCTCTACCTGAATCATAATACTTTCAAATTCTTCAAAGGTTAAGTGATTTCCTATCTCTCTTTTAAGATGGTGCTTCACAGATTTTACACCTGTCTCCCAAAGTCCTCCAAAGAGAAGGGACGTGGGAGGTATAAATTTCCAATCAATATTTTCTGACACGAAATATTTAGCTAAATTTTCATCCGGAAAATTAATTAATTTATGAAATTTCTTTAATATTGAGTTTGCTCCCACGAAATTAGTAGCATTATCTGCTTAAAATTTGGAGCATTTACCCCGTCTACCAGTAAAACGTTTAAGCGTTGCTATCAAAGCATCGAAAGTGAGATCCGATAATAACTCGAGATGGATGACTTTCGTAAAAAAACATATGCAAGCTCAAATGTACACTTTATTTAGAGTTCCCTTTCTCTGATTTTTATATTTGACTAAAAAGGGACCGCATAAATCAAGTCCAGCAATAGTAAATGGGCTCGATATGTTTACTCTTTCACTGGGCAAATTATCCATAATTTGTGAAGAGAGAATGGGTCTACTTTTGTAGCATGTCACACATTAATGAACGGTTTTACGAGTGATGCTACGATCGCTCAAAGGCCAAAATATTTGTCGCGCAGCATTTAACAATACCTGTGGGCCAACGTGAAATAGTCTTGTATGCAAGCTGTTAAAATAAAGTTTACTAAATTTTGAACCTTTTGGTAAAATCGCAGGGTGCTTATGAAGATATGGCAC
Source organism: Trichonephila clavipes (assembly GCA_019973935.1). Classification (NCBI taxonomy): domain Eukaryota; kingdom Metazoa; phylum Arthropoda; class Arachnida; order Araneae; family Nephilidae; genus Trichonephila; species Trichonephila clavipes. The sequence goes on from BMAU01013597.1 coordinate 1,134, forward strand.
AGAAGCATTTTCTAATCTTTCACCTATGCCAACTATTTCTTCCCCATTTACAAATGGAAATAAATTAGAAATACTACTTGGAATTTCTTTTTTTATCAAACAAGTATCTTTGAGCATGCTTAATCAATTTAATTTCTGAGTCCTTGAATTCGGCTACAGTTATAGGTCCAACCTTCTTGGACTTATTTCTGCAGTTGTAGTTGAATCTGAAAATATAAGACAAAATATTAATAACTTTGAAATAATTATTAGAAAGTTCTAAAAAGTCAAGGATGCTAGAGGAATCGTTATTGAGGAAGACAGTCTCTTCACTTCTGTCAGCTTCAGGCAATTTTGTCCTTTATTGAACTACAGTCTCTTTCTCATGTTCTGTGAGGTAGTCTAGCACAGGAACCACTGCTGAAAGGTTTTAGGAAATTCAGAATCGGACAAAAATTCTGCACCTGTCCACCTCTTGGAATTTGACACCAGACAGTCAGCGCTCAGTCCACGAGAGAGGAAGTATGCTGGGTTTTCCTTACCAGCACAGTGAGTGGAGATCTGTTAGGTTGATTATTTCGTTGACTCGGTTAGGAACGAATTGTTTCCATCGGGTTTTGTTACCCTTTATCCAAAACAGAACTATTTTGGAATCAGTCCAGTGATATTGTAAAGAAGATCTTTTAAGATTCACGATCTTTTTCACCTTAGATGCCAGACGAGCAGCGACTAGAGCTCCAAGTAATTCTAGTCTGGCAGGGTTACACAGTTTAATGGTGCTGCTCAACTTTTTGAAGTCACAAGTTTAACAGAAATTCCATTCCTTGACATAGTTCTCAAATATATGGCTGCGCCATATGCCTTTTTGCTGGCGTCGCAAAGCTATGCAACTCAACATCCTCTTCCAGCAAAGTAAAATCTAGAGCTAGTCAAGGTATTTTTAGATTTCGTAAGTGGGGTAGCTCCTCACACCATTTTTTCCACTCCTTTTCATTGTGTGTTGGCAAAGGGTTATCCCATTGAATTTCTTCTTTCCAGAGATCTTGAAGGAGGCATTTCATTCTAACGGTGAAAGGAGAAATTAACCCTAATGGATCAAAGATCTTTCCAACTGCTTGCAGTATGAAGCGTTTCGTATTTTTATCTAAGGAAACAAATTCCAATAGACTTTTAGTATCTGTAGTCAAGTAATCTTCATTAGTGTCCCATGATAGTCCTAGGACATATGTTGCATTTGCTACTAAACTTACAGTTTCATGTACACGATGTACATTAAAATTTTTTCTTCCATTGCTCTATTAAATTAGCATCAGTAGTAATCCATTTTCTGAGATCCATTCCAGAAGCTTCCATAATATCTTTTACTCTTCGTGAAGTTTGAAGAGCTTCTTCAAATTCGTTACCACCGGAAATAAGATCGTCAACGTAGAAATTTCTATCTAAAAGCTCTACAGTGTCAGGGAATTCATGTTTATATTTCTCAATATGATGCGTAATCGTGGCTGCCAGAAGAAATGGACTTGAACTAACACCAAAATATACTCGATTAAAACGGAACACCTGTAGTTTAGGCCTTTTATGAGCACACGGTTCGTCATCACTCCAGAGAAATCGAACGGCATCTTTGTGTTCGTCAGCAAGAGAAATTTGTAAGAAAGCTTGTTTAATATCAGAACAAAGGCGGCTATTGCATTCAATCTAAAATTAATTATATGTCTAAGAGATAGGGATTTAAATTAATTCCTGGCCATAAACAATCATTTAATGAGAGTTCAATATTTTGATGACTTCCAGCGTCAAATACAATTCTTGATTTTGATGTTGAGCAACCGTCTTTTCTTACGGCCTGATGGGGTAAATAATATACAGGTCTATTTAACTCGTTATCTGTAGTTTCGGTTTTAACTTCTTCCATAATACCCTGTTCTGTGTTATCGTGAATGATTTCACGGTATTGCTGATATAATTCCGAATCATGACCAAATCTTCTCCATAAATTTTGGAAACGTTGTTTAGCTAGGAGATAGTTATCGGACAATTCATCATAGGATTTTCTAAAGGGAAGTTGCACGATATAACGGCCTTTTTCGAATTCAGCAGTTTCTTTAAAAATTTCTATAGCTTGATCCCTTTCATGAAGAACTGGATCATCTCGTATTCCCAAACCCTCTAATTAAAAAAATAATTTTAAAGTATCTTGAATAGAGTCATATTGTTTACTAAAGAACACTGTCCTTGTTTATTAATTTGTCTTTCTTTAAGTTTACCACACGCAATCCACCCGAATTCGCTTTCTTTGAAAAACAACTCTTCATTTATTTTATACGTATTCTGTTTAAAAACTTTAAAAAATATATCAGCACTAATAAAAGCGTGAACTTCGTTTGCTTCATAAAACGATTTGTCAGCTAACGATAAAAACTTTGGAATTTCCACATTGGAAATATCTAAACTTGAGGAGGGTGTAAATTCAGTTATTTTGTCTACTACAATCAAGAAATCTACTGGTTCAGCAAAACTGCTATCTTCATTTGAAATAATTGTTTTTAATTTCCATTTTATGTTCTGTGATAATCCATTTAAACCGGACACTGGTGTCTTTATTTTTTCCTTTTTTATTCCTAAGCAATTACTCATTCTTTCTGTGTGTACACAAATATTGGTCGCGGAATCGAGTATAACCCTTAATTTTATTTTTTGATTATTTGCTCTGAGAACATATATTTCTGCTGTTGAAAACAGAACATTTTTTTTTTATTTACTTTATCGGGCCATGTGTTATTACTCAACACTGATGCTGGATTATTCGGATTAGAATTCTTGTTAACTGTTTCGCAATATTCTTTTTCATTTCCGTTATCTAAAGGGTTTTCTATTTTCAATTTATTAGAATTTCGAGTACAAATCAAATAACTGTGTGAATCATCGCATTTGCATCGATATTTGGAAAGGCAATTAATTTGAATATGGTTAGATTTTAAGCACAAATTACAAAGCTTGTGTTTGCGAATGAATTTTAGTCTTTCGTCAACACTGAATTTTAAAAAAGTAGGACATTTATATATTGGATGTTGTGACTTACACACTATACAATATTTGTTTTTATTTTCGTTTACTATGAAAGCTTTTGGCTTAGAATTGTTGGCATGCATTTTATTTGGGTTCACTTTAGCTCTCTATCAACAGACACAGACAATAAAATGGATTCCCGTTGTTCTAAGAATTCAATAAATTCTTGACATGTATAAAACAGTTTTGGATTTATGTGATAATTCAAAATTTCTTCCCGATTCTCTATCAAGTTTCTCAACTAGAATATAAATAAATAAAACATCGGATAATTTATTTTGCTCATAATTAAGTACTGTTATTGCTCGTAAATTTTTTTGAACGCAATCAATCATATTTCTAATTTCTGAGAAATTTTCATTTGTATTTTTTCATGCTTCAAAATATTTTGAATATGAATATTGATTATTAATCGTTCATTTTCGTATCTATTTTCTAAAAATTCATATAAGGAATCAAAATTATCAAAGTTACTGCATAAATAATTAACTTCATGAGTTAAACAAGATCTGAGGTAGTATAGCTTCTGAGATCCACTCAGTAGTATGTTATCTGTGATCAGATCGTAACAAATTGGATTCTAAATTGACTAAATTCTTCGTACTTTCCCGAGAACTCGGGTAAAACCAAAGGAGGTATTTTAGTTTTTATTTCGAAAATATCATTTGTTTGCATTACTGCCCCAGAACTTGATTTCTTAGAGGAATTAAGAATAATTTCAATTCTTACCTCTAATGACTCAAGGCAGACTTCAAGAAGATGGAGACCTTCGTCGATGGCAGTTAATTCTGCATCTTTCACATTCGGAATGGCGTAATAGTTGTTACGGAGTTCCTCCACATTTTTTTTGCAGTGCAATCAAAGTTCTTAGCTTTACTTTTATTTCAACCAAATCGGTTTCTTCATTGGCACTTTTAATAAACGTTTCAATTCTACTAATTTTACCTTCCAAGGTAATTTTTAATCTGTTTTGCATATCCATAGTCCACTGATCGCTCCTGGCACGAGCGGAACCAGAATGTTTATTTTTAGTTTGTTTTTGTTTCATTGAAGGACCAGCCACGTTTATTTCTTTTTTTTTTCTTTTTTTATTCAACCACACAACATATATATGCTATTTACAAGCGCAGCAAATTTTAATTAACTTTTTTATTGTGAGCTTCGAGTAATAGATTCCTATATTAATGCTCACGTCTGAGTATTAAAGAGAAAAATTTTCTCATCCATCTCGTTCCACAGAAATTTCTCATTTGCCGGCACAGCGCGGCAAGGAAGAATATTTGCATTTGTGCGCATGACGTTGACGCGCATGCGCCAACACAAAATATTATTACTTTAGAAGCCTTTTTTATAAAAGGAAAACATTCTGAAAAAATTTTATTCTAAGTTAGTTTTTTTGACAAAATATTGTATTTCAATAATTGTTTTTGTCAAAATGTCCCTAAAACAATTTTATACATGTATTTTAATCTAAGGGACACTAAATATCATGAAAATTATCCATTTATGTGCTTTTTTAAAATCACAGTTACGAACATGGTCGGATACCTTAAAGAAATAGATAATCCAAAAAGACGGGGAAAATAAACCCCTAAATTTTTTTTAAAAGAATAAATAATTTCTTTTTATAATGGTAATGTGTAATATACGATATTTTTCTTTTGCGAAATATCATTTTTATATAATAAAAAAGCATTTATTAATCTTAGATCCTATTTCTTGTTTCCTACACTAAAACATTAGTTGTATTATTTCTAATAAAAAAAGCCATTTAAATTTATTTTCTTAATTGCACAAAAATTCAAAATATGTAATAATTCGGATTTTATTTTCAATCATGAAAGTTTTTTTGCATTGCTTTATTTGAAATTTTATTCCTCTTATCTGTAGAATTGTCTTTTCTGCAGGTACTCAGGTAAGTAAATTTGTTTACATTTAAGATATAAGCAGACACTGAAGATTTTTCTGATAATCATCATTGTTTAAGATTTTAATATGATAATTAACATTACTAGCCGATATCATCCATGCGAAACATTTTCCAACTTCGTACTTAGAAGCCATTTTGATATTTCGAAATAAATCTTTAATTAGGGTGTTCTTTGTTTCATTTCTTAAATAACTTAACTTAAACTTAATGAAACTTGTAATCGAAAACAAGTAAATAATAATAATAAATATTTATACAAAATTTTGCAATTAAGAGTTTTAACCACAACGGGACACTGACGTAAATAAAAATTTCAACACTAAAAAGGAGTTGTGATAGATAAACAAATTTTAATAGGCGTTATTATCTATCCGAAACTTGACTTTGACTTCGTATAGGTGATGTAAAGTAGCATCACTTTCAGCGTGCAAATCAGGTATATTTTAAATAAGAGTTATCAAGCTCGTGAGCCTTACTTATTGTTCAGATTTGATGTAGTGAGATTGTGCTAGTCAAGAATGACTTTAAGAAGACGAAGATACCATTATCAACAGCTCACAGAGTCTCAACGAGATCGTGCAATAGGTTTAAGAAAAGGTGAGTTTTTTAAAAACGATATTGTATAAAGACTTGGAAGGAATGCATCCCCTGTTCAGGATTGTTAAAAGCAGTGGTTCGAAGAAGGCATTATCTCAAGAAATTAGGGTTTAATCACGCACGAGTCACCACTGACAAAGAATAATGCATGATTGTGGAGCTTAGTATTACATCTGCAGTAAAAATTGTAGCATTTATTGGCACCAAAGTGACAGATTGGAATGTAAATTCGATTGTTTGTGGGATAACTGCTAGACAAACTCTATGTAGCATTCATAATATTAGCTCCAAATCACTAACTTCTGAAATTTCGGTGATCCCATGCAAAAGCTCCTTTGAGTGTGGAGTGGCGATGTGTTACATTAATTCGGTACGTTTAAAATAAAGGATTTTTAAACTATGGAATTGAACATGTGCAATTTTTTTTAGCTTTATAATACACACACTGGTTAATGAATCATAAACCTTTGAGATTTGCATTGGAATGCTTGCTAGAGTAGAAGTATGCAATTTTTCTTTAAGGACGGAGGTCACACGTTGTTAGAACGCTTGTATTAATAAGCCGTAAGAGTACTTTTCATGGTGGGTAAAGTTAAATAGGAAAAACGACGGATTTTTCACCATTTAAAAAAGGGCTTATTGTTGGCGTCGGTTTATCTGAAGCCTCAATTTGGAAAACAGCAAATCTCACTATGTACACAAAATCAGTCATTTTCAGATTCAGCAAATATTTTCAAAAGTTGGAACCAGAACCCACAGTCCTTCTCTATCAGGCGCAACTGCGGTTTGAACACGGGGTTTTAAGATAGTAATCGGCGTCATCTCCAACGAACTGTATAACAAAACAAGGACTCTTCTGTACTTCAACTGACTCAAATCGTCAGCCAAGGCTCTTTTCCTAACAGATTTCAGTTCAAACCATGGACCGAGAATTGCAGAGGATAGGAATGCATAGTCGGGTGCCTGTGAGAAAATCACTCATTTCTGGCAGAAATTGAAAAATTCGTTCGCAGTGGTCGTGGGAATGAAGTCACTAGACGTCTGAGGATGAAAAACAGTTAATGTGATCGGATTCATCACTGAAGGAAAACGTCGAATTTGACAAGAATCCCATGAAGCCATGAATCAATCTTGCGTTACTCGCACTGTTCAAGGGCCCGGTGGAAGTATCATGTTCTGGAGTATATATTTCTGACATGGAAGTGGTGAACATAAATGTTTCTCACAGGGCAAACAAGCTACCATGAGCTATCTAAGTGTGTTGGCAGATCAAGTATTCCCTGCAATGTTATTTTGACCCTGATGGCGAAGGATAGTTCATGGGCGATTATGCAACTATGCATCTTACCAGAAGTGTTAAAAAATTGATTTCTGAGCATCAGTATGACTCATCACACCTTCCCTAGCCACCGTATATCCAGGATCTTAAAATTATAGCAAATGTATAGGATATGGTGGAAAGACACATTAGCCAGAACTCTCCTCTTCCATCCAATTTAAAAGATCTAAACAGTTGCATAACCAACGCATAGTATTATTTTAACGTAAATGCACCTCAGAAGTATGTAGACTCGATACCAAAACGAATCAGAGCAATTATACGTGCAAAAGGCGGTCCAATAAAATATTGATCATGAGTATTTAATTAATTGGCTAGTGTGTGTGTTACGGTACTTATTGGAATTTTAAAAAATAATTTTAAAGCTATATAAATCGTAATATATATATATATATATACATATGTTTATATGCATATATATGTATATGCATATATATATATATATATGTTTATATGCATATATATGTATATGCATATATATATATATATGCATATGTTTATATGCATATATATGTATATATATGTTTATATGCATATATTTATATGCATATATATGTATATGCATATATATATATATATATATATATATATGCATATATCATAACTTAAAGCACTAAAGATTCTAAATATGTTAATTGTGCGCTAAAATCATAAATTATACCAACGAACTTTGATATTCGTTGTATAACAAATTGATATTTAATGATTAGAGTCATATATGTCTAGACTTTATAAATTCACAACTTTATTCTTTGATAGTTATTAGTTTCATACCTCTATTTCTCGTTTAATATCCCCCTCTCTCTTCTTTTTCTTAAAAGTAAAATATTCTTAAAATAATTTATACGTTGGGGATGAAACAAAAACAATAAATATGAAATTATAGAAGGGAAAATGAAACTGTGGTTAGAAATGAAACATCTGAGGAAGGAATAAAATCGATATAAGGAATAGAATCGACATGGAAATCAAAATTAGTTAAGTAATTATATATTCATCTGATTCCACGTTGATTTAATTTAAAGGACGAAAGGAGGATTGGTACTTTTAAGTGCTCTGTCAAATTAACTTTTTAAGCTTTTAGGGGAGCAAAGGTAGGCTATAATGTACCTTTGCGTCTTTGTTACAAAAAGAAATATTTCAATCATTATGCTTGTTTTTTTTTAAAAATCCGTCAAAAAATACTTTAAAAAAAGATATTACTGTTTACAAATGTGTAATATTCTGTAATGTGATAAGAAATTGTTTTCTTACTATAAATCTTTGAATATTTGCAAGGGAAATTTCTTGTAATTTGAAGTAAAAATATTAGCAATATTATTCTCATTTATCTAAATATATTTTTTCATCCATTAAATGAGTAGGCATACTTTTTCATATTGAATAAATATCTTGCAATTCTTTTTTTATTAATGAAATATACATTTGTAATTGGCTAAAGGTCAAAGTACTACTTTAGAACTTTTTACTTAAGTTAAAACGATTAAATTAGATTAATTTATTCAAAACCAAACATAGGTAGATTATAAATAAAATTGGGTTTATAGAACACCAAATAATATATATTGCTCTTTTAAAATAAGATTAATTTACTGATTGAAATCAATTATAATCACATGGAATCCTTCTATTTTGTACTGGAACAAAAAACTTCAAAATAACAAAATATTTTACCATATCTACTTTTGTCATTTTATTATTTAGTATAATGTACATAAGATGAACAGCCTTTTTGTCAAAAGTTTCTTTTTTTAAAAAAAATAACGTTTACTAAAACAAATAAAATAGTTTTTAAGAGTACATACATATATATGCTAATTAAATTACGCATATTTATTTTTAATAGTGAAGTTATATACTAATCCTTGGAATCAACTATCATCCTCGTCACTTGACAATGGTTCAAAATTACAATTTTCCTCGGCAATATCATTCGTGTTGCTTCAGAGGGTGACGTAAAATAAAATAAAATAAAATAATCAAAATTAATATATTCTTGTCCTTTACGGTATTAAGCTTAGGATTGTCAACAAGTAAATTTGTATATAATAAATGTTTCAAAAGTTATGTAGCTTTTAGTACATGTATCTTTATATTATATTCATAACGCCTGTGAAAATTTCAATGTGTTTAGAGTTTCTAAAGCTCATATCCATAACATACTTTAGCATCTAACAGAAATTTGTTTATCTTAAGTTTAATACGTGGCATTGATGCAATATCGAAATGAGTTAGCTCATTTTGAAATATTTAATAGTAATTTCCTCAAAGAGTACAAAAAATCAAGTTGGTCGAATGTTATATCATTTATTCAAACTTTTTTTAATAATATATGAGTTAAAAATCTTCTTAGAAACATATTTTGGTACATTAAAACGTCTTGTAGAATATTCTTAGTTACAAAACATTATGTGGAATTGATAGTCTGTAGTTCAACACACAGTTGAAAACGTTGAATAATTTATTTGCTTAGTAAAGTTAGGTATATTAGTAAGTATAAATAAGTACATAATTCTAATAGCATATTCCCTAATAGTACTTTTGTACGCATATGTGATCAAAGACTTAAACACACAATACTATTTCAAAATAGTCTCAAGGAACTGAAAACAATTTTGTAGTAATTTAGTACACAGTGAACTCAGATGCAATAAACAAGGAACTTCAGAAGTTTCAAAATATCCCAAACAGCACCGCAGAAGAATTTCAGCAAATACCTGGGTTGATTTGTATGACCTAAATAAAATACTCAGGAACAAACATTTAAACTATTTGATGATTGGAATGAAATGCAAATGTAAATTAATTGAATTCGTATCACTGGTACACATAACTGTGCTCAAGTGTTGACAAAACAAGAATTTAAATTAACTGGACAAATTAATTAATTCTGACTGCCTTATTTTTTTATTCTTAATTCGCTTATGTATTCCAACTCCAACATTTCAATTTTGGAAAATCTAGGTGCAATATATGATTTCGATTACATGTTTTATTTATCACACAACAGGTGTTGTTAATTCACAAATTTAGTATCCATTAATAGATTTGAAAAACTTGAAATACATTTAAGTATTTTATAATACTTCTGATTTTTTTTCAATCAATACAATAATATACTCTTAAAAATATATTAATAGCTAAATACGTAGCAATAAAATCAGTATAGTTCAGTTGCGTTTCTAAAAAAATCACTATAAGCAATTATATCAGCGATTTCGATTGATAATAAATTAAAAAGAATACTAGTTTATGGGCTATAATACTAAGTGTTCAAAAACAACGCCAAAACTCTGCAAAGCCAGATTCCTCATCGTGAGTATATAAAAAATGCACAAAGAACTGTACCTGTACGCTCCATAGTTCACGAGAAAAAGACGGTACATGAAAATGTATGGTGATGAATGAACGATGATACATGATGGAGCTTCGACGCATTATTGTACTCCTGCACGTGATTGGTTGTATATGGCATACCGCGGTCGCTGAATGGGAAGTGGTGGTCCGGTTCTACGGCCGTCATGGTCTTCAGTTCTCATACCACTGGTGTTCTTTGCCTATGGGACCTTCTCAAAGAATAGCTACATTAAGACGTGGTGACTGCATAAACGGACATGTTTGCTCGTTTACATCTTGTTTGTATTTTGGTGGACACCACACTTCTGCGATGCGTGCACTCAGCCATTCCACGGTACCCTTAATCATGCTTTATTCTCCACGAAATACTCTTTGAACACCTTCCTTTAAAATATTTGCAAATATTGCTGTTGATACGTCCAATACGGTTGTAGCATCAAGCTCTGTTTTTCGTATTTTTCTCACAAAATGTGAATCACGTGCACGTAGAATTCTTTGTGTCATTTTTATGTTCTCTCAACGATGAATCTGACTGTGCAGAATTTGGATGCTAGTTTTGGAACACCCTGTATTTTTAAGATCATGTTATCAGTGTATTCATCTTCAAAATATTTATTTCTCAGATTTATTATAATCTCGATGATATTCTTAAGAAACTACTTTAACATATGGTAGTAGGACTGAGTTTTTTTTATTTTAAATAGATTTAGCTGTAATTATTTACATTATGTTCAATCCTAAACTTTTTCAAGCAGAAATCGTTGTATGAGGTGTAAGGGCGCCCCGCTCGGGTGCCCTTCTCCTTGATAATCAGCGTGAACTAGAGGGATAGGGAGAACTAGAAGCAGCCATGAACTAAATTTGACTTCATTAAGATCTTAAAACTTCTAACATGTTAGACAATAATAATATATGTGAGAGAATCTAAACGCACAATATATATAATACCGAAATAACGTAACCCAGACCACTATCAATAACTAACTCGCCTAAACTCAATTACAATACTATCACAGATCCTAATATTAAATAGTCACTCCTACCTTAATCTCTAATGGAAGTTGCGGATTTACTGGAGTGCAATAGTATGCACCTTGACCTATTGGCTCTCTGTCACGAATAACTTCTGTTAGCTGTCACTTAATCTTTCCAAAACCTCTTCACGTTTAAACCATTGATTATCATATCATTCCTCAAATTGCCACCCAGCTTACTCTAAGTTCTGATATTTAAAAGCTTCCTAATTTGCATCTTTTTTTCACGCTTCACTTCTTGGGCTTGGTTGGAAAAGAGTTGTCATTAATTCTGGCCGCAAAGAACATGTTAATGAAAAGACGCGTGAGCCCGTCACAGAGGTTATGAACTTGACTTATTTTATCTATAAAGACTCCATTAAACAGAATTTTGCAACTCGAAGCCTCATATGCCTGCTTATAAATCTGCATATATAAATTGAGTTTTCAATTCAACAAAACAGTTCATTTTCTACATTCACGAAATATTTTAAGTTCATATTTATGAATGTGACTTGACTTCTTTCAATTTCTCTATACATATAGCGTGAAAACAAAACTGTTTCTTTATTAAGTAACTTTTATTTACTAAGTAATATAATAAAAGTTTTAAAATTTGCAATATATTTTCGTGAGATAAAAAAGTGCTTCTTTCAGTAATGTCTTAGATTAATTCTAACAAGAAGTTTATGTTATTTTTCGGTTAAAAATATATTTTTAAAGCCTTCTTTTATTTTGCGAGAAAGTGAATAGCATGAAAGGAGATCAAGTGTTGCATTGTAAAGAGAGCAGTTGTGATTTTTTTATGCTTAATATAGAACTAAAGCATACGAAAATAAAAAAATAGCTAATTAAACTGTCTTGTTTTTTAGAGCGACGTTTTTAAGTAAGGATTTAAAAACATTAAATTAAAAGGATATTTAAGAGCTTTTAAGATTCTCGCTCGTACCAAAATAGTTTTTTCTGCAGTAAAATGCTGTTAGCTTTGTGGAAATGAAAGCAGTATTATATTAAGATTATTATTTTTTATTATTATTTTTTGCATGATTTCTTGGTAACTTTTAAGTATTTCTTAGGTTTTCTTTTTTAAATAATTTTCTTTGAAGCATATTAAGCTCCATATCAAAGTAACCTATAGAACAGTTAATAATATTTTATCATTATATCTAACTGATTAAGATATGTATTTCTTTTATTTCAGTATCAATCATTAGATTCACTTTAATAATGGGAACTATATAATGATAAAAAAGAAAATCTAAAAAGTTGATTAAAAATTAATGTTAAATCTATTTTAGTAATAAAAACTTCCTTTTATTTTAATTTTTCTATGCATGGCGTTCAATAAATAGCCTTATAACTCTAAACAGCCAGATTCCTCCTTGGGGGTACATGGAAAATGGCCAAAAGCTGTATCTGTGCGCTCCACAGTTTACGTGAAAAGTAAAAGTTAATTAAAAACACAAATTTTACTAGGTTTATTTCTGCTCGTGTTTCCATTGCTACAGCATCAGTGTAACTTACCTCATAATTTAGTTATTTAAATAAATCAAGCAACAATGCATTCTTTTGTTACAATATACGAGAGAAATCTCAACGGAAGGTACAGTAGTTTAATTCCTACTATTAGCTCACTCTATATATGTTTTTATATAGAGAGTAAATAAATAGAATTTTTGATATATATATGTATATATATATATATATATAATCAAATATAAAAGAATTTTTTCAATATATAATCATATACATATACATGCACATATATATAAATTTATACACACATATACATGTACATAAACAAAAATATAAAAATAATCATACAGTTATATACCTAAGATAACTAAAAGTAGGAAGGAGGCACATAGTATAAAGACAAATTCCTGGCCTTAGGAACCAGGATTGCAAGAGAACATGGATACCCTGCTAATTTTCTTTGTAATTATATTTATAATAGTTTTTTATGATACAATTTGTATTAATGTAATTATTTACTGTTATTATGTTTTGTAATGTTTTTTTAAATTTAGACAATATCTAATTTATCCTACAATTATTATATAGTGCTTTTTTTAAAAAAAATTCTTAATATATATATTTTTCTGAGTTTCTTTATTTTTTACGCTAATTTTATGATATTTATTTTAATTTTTATGATTTTTTAAAAGTATATACACTCTGTCGCAAAAAAATATATGCACCCAGAAGAAATCAAGCTACAATCACGAAACTCGGCAAGAATGTAGTCGAGCGCCGTACGGCTATCAAACAAATCTGCTTTTTTATTGAACTTAAAGAAACCGGCGGCAGTTCTTAATATATATATTTTTCTGAGTTTAGTTGCTCGGTTTATATTTTACGCTAATTTTATGATATTTATTTTAATAGCATTTTATGATTTTTTCCAGACAAAGTGCCATATACGTATATATATATATAAGATACCACTGATACATATAGGCAGTGTCGACTATTTTTATTATCGTATATCGTATCGCAATTAATCGTTTCTTATATCGTATCGCAATTAACAATTTATGCGGTTCTGACCCGATCATCTTTATTTGGCAGGGAACACGATACTGCACATGCTATCTGGCCATCGTTATAAATACGTTTTAGTAGGTTATGCTTATGTTCATATGTTCTTTAGCATTTAGGCAACTGCAGCCGTCCCGAGATAAGGAGATTTAATATTTAGGATTCTACACATATATAACTCTACTTACTGATTTTTAACCTTTTTCCTTAATAAAATGATATTTTGTTCTGAATTTTTAATCATTTGTTTACATAGTATGACAAATTACGTGGTGACTGGGTGCATATATTTTTTGCGACGCCGCAAAACTTGTTTAAACCTGCAATCCTGGTTCTAGGTTATGCTTATGTTCATATGTTCTTTAGTTTAAGGAATTTGTCTTTATACTTTATGTTCCTCTTGGTACATAGTATGACAAATTACAGGTCAAAACTTGTTTAAACCTGCAATCCTGGTTCTTAAGGCCAGGAATTTGTCTTTTTATACTATGTGCCTTATTATCTTAGGTATATAACTATATGATTATTTTTATATTTTTTTTTATATATATATATATATATATGTATATATATATATATATATATATATATATATATGTACAGAATTTGAACAATATAAATATATGTATTTATATATATTTATCTTGTTAAAATTTTCAGTGGATGGCACTTGATGTTAATACAGTTTTTTCAAATATTAATTCATTAATTAAATCAATTAAATTAATTACTCGTTTTCTACGCCTACATAGATTCGATAGTTGGACAATGAATCTAAGTCGGCGAATGTTAGAATTCTCCATTGTTGTAATTGTTGTAAATATTGGCGTCGAAAACCGGTTTTTCAGCCAAACTAGCCAAAGTGGGTGTGCATTGTTTCAGCAATGCATCAATATATATCAAAATTTAAATCGTAAAAAAATATTTTCTATTCATCCATTCAAAGTAGGAGTTGACTTAATTTTTTTTCTTAAATTACTTGTTTTAATTATATTGTTACCTCGAGAAATTGTTCAGCACATTATTAGGGAGAACAAAGTGATATATTTTTATTTAATTACTGAATTATCATTTTTAAGACATACGTTTTTGATAAATAAGTCTTTAACAATGATGGGATCGTTGTTTGGAGCACCTGCTCTTTTGGATCATCAATGAGTTGCAAATGATGTATTACTGCGAGATGTGTTGCATGTTTTACTCCGTTAGATGTATCTTGTTTCTGGAGCACTCCAAAAAGGAAACTCCAAAATATTTGATGACTAAAACATTGACAACGGAATCATTGTGTGGTGTGCTTTCTGTGATGCTTGTCTGGATCATCAATGTAATGCAAGTGATATATTACTGCAATTTATCTTATATGTTTGTTCTGTTGGATATATCTTCTTTCTGGAACACTGCAGAAATGCCGTTCCAAAATAGAAAACGAATGTTCAAACAGAAAGGACATCAGATTACATTGTCCAACCTTACATAGCTGATGGCTGTGTTACCACTGATGCCACTGAAGATTTCTAACACGCCATTGAAGATGAATAACTGAAGGAAAATCCATGTATTAGCATTCTGAGCTACTTGTAAATCTTCCTGCAAATGTACGGTGCTGGGATGATGCATTCATAGCAAATAGCTTTTCCTAATAAAAATTACAACAGCTCAAAAGAGCTCCACACTTCTCTTAAGGACACTGCAAATAACTTTCGAACATCTGAAAAAATGCAAGAATTTCAAGTAATTCATCAAAATGCCTTCAGATGGTATCAGGAATATCATAGAACTTAGATCATGCATATTAGCAAAGGTTTCAAGAATGAGAACTTAGGAATTCCAGTATTATAATGAAATTATCGAGATAGTGACTCTTTATTACAGAGATAGTTACTCTTGATTACAGAGATAGTTACTCTTTATTACAGAGATAGTTACTCTTTATTACAGAGATAGTTACTCTTTATTACAGAGATAGTTACTCTTGATTACAGAGATAGAGACTCTTCGTGACAGAGATAGTGACACTTCACGTCATAGATAGTGACTCTTAATACTGAGATAGTGGCACTTCATTACAGGAGATAGTGACTCTTCATGACAGGAGATAGTGATTCTTCATGGCAGGAGATAATGACTCTTCATGGCAGGAGATAGTGACTCTTCATGACAGGAGATAGTGACTCTTCATGACAGGAGATAGTGACTTTTCATGGCAGGAGATAGTGACTCTTCATGACAGGAGATAGTGACTCTTCATGACAGGAGATAGTGACTCTTCATGACAGGAGATAGTGACTCTTCATGGCAGGAGATAGTGATTCTTCATGACAGGAGATAGTGACTCTTCATGGCAGGAGATAGTGATTCTTCATGGCAGGAGATAGTGATTCTTTATCAAAGAGATAGTGACTCTTTCTCAAAGAGATAGCTACTCTTTATTAAAGAAATAGTGACTCTTAATTTTTTTTTCAATAGCTACACCTTAATAGAATTCAAAACTATTGTGAAAAATATTTGCTTTCAATAAAATAGTTTACTCCATTTGTATCTCTATATCATTTATGAAAAGGAATAACTTTATTTATGGGGGGTACAGTAACTTTCGTTAGATTTACAAAAAAAATATAAGCTAATGTAATAAAATAGAAGTTCAGGTCTTTGATTCGTACCCGGACGAAATAAAATTGAAATAAGTCAGTTATATAAGACACTGAAAAAAAATCTGAAAAAAAATTGATAAACGATTTTACACAATAAAAGATGCTTCTAGGATAGTTGAAATTTCAAAAAACAATAATATAAAACTCTCAAATGAAAGCTAAATATTATCCAGCAAAATAAGAAAAAAAATGTGATTGGATGTTTAAGATTATAAAGGAAAATAAATATGTTGAATTTAAAATAAAGCATATATACTTTCATTGAATAAATGTAATGCAAAAATATTTTAATAAAAAGTATTATTTAATCTTCATAAATTAAGTTCCCCTTTTTTTATTTAAATTAGTTTTCAAGCACTAATTGTCAAGAAAGTGTAGAGTTTGAAGCAAAGTCTCTTTAAGGAAATTAATACGTATTCTTAATACATATTCAGTTGTATTCTTGCTAAGAACATTAAGTAGAATTTTTTTACCATGTCTTTCAATGTAACGTGATAATGAATACATTGAGTGTAGTAAAATACCAATTAAATTCTAAATAAATACAGAAATAAGGAAATAATTCTTTAATTTCCTTTTTCTTATAAATTCATGTGAAGAAACATTTTTTTTAACAAAGACAAAAAGAAAATAGTTTTGTTTAACATTTTTTTAAAAAAAGAAAGTAAGGAGAAGTAAATTATTCATTCAAATAACTATAATGTGCTGATATAAGCATTGATGTTACTAAAATCCAGGATAGCTTTTAAGCCTAAGAAACGAGTTTTTCAGGTACTAAGATGCACAAGTAATAGTATAAATTAGAATGGTTGAAGGGCCGTGGGTAGCGTAGAGGTTAGAGCATCGGACTCCAGACCGGAAGGCCTGGGTTCGGTGCCCAATGCCACCAAATACCCTCCGAGTACACATTGGGTACGTGCTCATTAAATCAGTGGATCCGAAAGCCTTGCGGGCTTAATCACGTGTGAAGGGGTCTGTAGAATATTTCCCTTCCCTTCAGTTTCCTGCCTAAATAATGGAGTTGGAGATAGGTGGTGTCACCATCTATTGTCCCTTCAGAGAATTTCGCTGAGCTAATTCGCACTGTCACCTATATGGTGCTCAAGGCCAACGATAAGCGTACTTGTAGCCTCTTGCCACGATGAATTTCGTGGGTCTCAATATGAATAAGTCAGACAGGTGGCATTAGAAACAAGAACAGAATGGTTGTAAGTAATGTAACTGTATATTTACAATGATAATTCCATAAAAATTTGATAAATTAATTGCCAAAAATTCGGTTTTATATAAAAGAAATTAATGTTAAAGTTTAGTATTGACAGTTAAAAAGTAATTGATTGCATGGTTTAGGTTTGAACACATTTGTATAACACTCGTTGTGAAATTTACACCACAATTACAACATAAAAAAGTGTGACATTGTTAATTACATTATTTTACACAAGACTTCATATACTAAAGAAATAAAATTGTTTAATTTAAAAAATGACAAAGAGAGAAACCAAAACTGTAGGTTAGAACAGATGTATAATTATATAAATTCGTGGTACTGACATGTTATCACAAACAAAGCCAACGTTTAAGATCACTCACCAAGTTGCCAACTCTGATTTCGCACATGTCGTACGTGATAAATTGGGGACCAAGTGTTTCGTTTGATATAATAGTGTCAGTAGGGTTGCGAAAATGCGTAAGTACAAAATTCACTTCATTCCTCTATAGGTTTGATGACAAATTGGTCATCATGTTTTCTAAGCAACCAATAATTTTAGAAAGGAAAAAAATACATAAACTAAATTCCCCGGTAGCAATTATAGCAATTGGGTGCAGCAACTCCGGAACTACGTGATGTAAGAAAACAAGATACCCTGCACCATTGAGGCTTTTGAGCAGTATTTGTATATCCCTGCATTCGCTTAGCCACTTCTCTGGTTACTATTATCCTGATTTTCACCAACTAAATGTGTGAACGCCATGTCCTATTATGATTCATCATCTCCATATTATCTGCTATCACCTCTCTGAATTTGCGGGTCGAATTCGGCAACACCTTGTAAATATTATAAAATGGTAAGGCTTTGCCCTTCATTTGTAGGAAATGTCGACGTAATTAAAAAGCACTTTCTCTTGCAGTAAATCATAATTCATTCTATGTCTACCCACTAATTGCAATAAATTTAATTAACTAGAAACCATTGACACACTTGAAATCACAATAGTAGGAATTCAAAGTTCAGATAACAATGCAAATCCGTAGTCTAAATATATCGCGTCAGACCAATTAACCATACAGCACATTCAAGTTGCAATTAACTCATGTTCCTTCCCAGCCCCAGCCCTATATTGGTCCGGAAGAAACTTCAAGTAAATTCAAAAGCTCCTTTATGAAAAATATGAGGGTTTTTAAAACACACACAACCATTTTTTCACTAAATCTAGGGATTTGATGATCAAAAGTCTCACCATTTCGATTTAAAAGGTCTCTCCTGTCCATGTTCATTTTCGACTATTGAAAGAGTAATATTCCAATTGACCAGCAAGTGATCTTTCTAGTCGCAATAGAATTTCGGCAAAGAAAAACAGAGTTCGAAATTTCCTATCCAATATTGATCTCCGTAACTCAATATATGTTATAATTAAACTCATTATATATACATAAAATATATATATATATATATATATATATATATATATCGATTTGTATTTTTAAGTATATTAATATACACTACATATTAAGCAGCATGAAGGGAATTGACTTATTTAGGGTTATAGTGTATCAACAATTGTTTTTAGCTTGAACTTTGCAATACCGTTTTTTTATTCAAGTTCGTTTTTATTTACACATGTCCACTGATTTAAGAGATACAAAGTAATTATTTTACTTATTACAATACAACTCATTAGCAGTGAGATATTTATATTGCATTTTATTATAGCTTCAAAAATAATACAGTTAGACAAATCAAAATTTAAACAGTAAAATATTGCAGATTCAAATTTTTCATTATAACTTCATTTTAACATTAACATAATTTAATTTATAGGCACAATTAAATAAGCTCTAAATCTCTTTGTGTATATTTAAAATAAAGATAATAATTGCATTGAGATAGCTTATAACAGACACACACAATCCAAATTTATATATTTTAATTATTCTTAGAAGCTTCAGTAGGTTTAATACTTAGTGACAAATACTATTACTAGTATAAAGTCAAGTTCTAGACAAATACTAGTTTAATACTATCACAAAATTTCCAATTCTGAATTTTCAAAATATACAATAATTTAATCTTCTTCAACTCCGTTATATTAATCATTAATTTAAATAGATTGCTTAATAAACAATAATCAGAAGAAACTAGTTTATGCATGAAAAAAAAATATTTTAATAGTAGCTTGTACTCTATAATATGTAATTCAGAAACATTTTAAGCTGCTAAATACATTTTAATCCATCTGCTGTTTTTCTCAATTCCTGCAACTTTTGTTGAAAATAAAGTCTAATTTAAAAAATAATAACTAGATGAATGCTTATGTTTTTAACTGCATTTAAATACTATGTAAAAAGTTTTAAATAACAGAGTGTACAAAAAGAAAAAGATACTCTAATTATAACTTTTCACTCACCTAGCACCTTATTTTTTTTGCTTATTAACTTAATACACGATTTTGCGAAAAAATCAAGGATAAAGAACGGAAAAAATTATTTGCTGAATGAAATTAAGAAAAAAAACTATTATTTACTTTTAATGGGTTTTCTTCTACTCACATTGTAACTATGTCTGGGTCAAAAATTTTAAAGCATTTTTTTTACGTTTTAAAGCACTCAATTGAGTCAAAATTTCTATACGCGATTGTTTTGGCGAAAAATACGATAATTTAATTATAATAAGTAAAAATTAATTGATCAACACTACTTTTTAATGATTTACAGATACAGCCATGTTGGCATCATTTTTGGAGACCAAATTTGGTGACTATTTTGGCGACTTGGATGAAATCCTTAAAAGCTTTAAAGATCTCAATTTAGCTGAAATTACCTATACATGAATGTTATAGATTACAATAAGATAACTTAATTATAACTATTAAAAGTTAATTGATTAAAACTTATTATTTAAAGAATTATTTTTTTTTGTAATTCCAATTGCTTACAACGTGAAACAGTTGAACATTGAAACCAGCAGATTATAAACTATCCCTTCGTAAAATTAGATTATTAAAAATAATTTTGAATAAATTCAACTTGACTTAATGTTTCCTTTCGCTTTTAAAGTCTAAGGTATAAAAAAATTTTGTTATGTGCGAAGTATGAAGTTTGAAAGAACTCGTTTTTTACCGGTGATATTTTTATTTCAGTTTTATTTCATGCAACACTACAGAATACTATCAATACAAATTAAATCTCGTGCTGCTATTTCCCATCCAGAGAAATGTTCTTAGTTTACCAGTTCCCTTGTTGTTAAAAGGAAATAATCATGGACCAGAAAAAACAGTGGATCGGTTGATCAGCTTTATTAAAAGTTCTCTCGACTCCACCACAAATTCCATTGCTGGCTGATATCTATCTCTATCTCATAATAACCTAATTATTTTTCTCCAATCTATCTTTTTTTATAGGAAGCAATATCCTTTCTATTCACATGCGAATGACTGCACTGATCTCCTTATTTTTTTATGGCCAGAAGACCATAATCGATTATTTTTGCGAATTTAGCAATATTTATATCTCTTGGTCATTAACTTCAAATATCTTGTGCTTTTCATGAATGTATATGAAAAACCATCGAAATGTGCTGCTTTTTATACAAAGATAAGTAATCAATAACAGATCTCGAAATAAGGACTTCAAGGAATCATTAGTCTTTTTTGTGAGAAAAGTAGATTCAAAGTAAACCGTATTATCTGTATTTCTGATCCATTTCATTGCATTAAATTACACTGCAATAAATGAAGTTTATCAGATATATATCTTAACACAGAAGGATTTCTTGTATATTAATCTGTTACATTCAATTACTTTGTAACTTGCAATGATGGTTCCAGTGATAAAACAGAACAATGGATACAAGAACTAAGTTTCACATATCTATCTAATTTCCGAGAGTCGAATAACATATCTAGTGAATACAGAAAAAACTGTTGCCAGATACCCGAATGTATAGCCAAGCAGAACATAAAATTAGTGTATATCAAGTTAAAAAGCATTTTGAGACTTACGAAGAATAAATAGATTTTACCTAATTTTATCGTTTCTTTTCCCTTCTTTTCGCTACTCGATAATTCACTAATATGTAAAAATAAAAAGTGTTAAGGGTATAAAAATTTTTGAATACATGACGCATTAATTAGAAGGGGTTTGGAAAAATATGATATCATTATACAAATAATGAATAAAAAAAGTATTCT
Organism: Trichonephila clavipes; assembly: GCA_019973935.1. Lineage (NCBI taxonomy): Eukaryota > Metazoa > Arthropoda > Arachnida > Araneae > Nephilidae > Trichonephila > Trichonephila clavipes. Next base: position 23,025 of record BMAU01013597.1, read on the forward strand.
TAGGGAAAAATTAAAGGAAATGACAAACATGGAATGGGCGTAAAGCTCTAATTGACTAATCAAAGTGCCGATCTTAAGTATATGAAAGGTAAAGAATTATCATTACCAGCATTATCAGAATGCCATAAGAGGTGCGAGCTCAATCTATCTAGTTGGCTGCTATTCTATGCAATATTGAAATTTGCAAATAGATAAAAATTTTCAAAATATGATCCAGAAAGGGTATACTGTGTGAGAGAAGTAAACCTTATCTTTTTCTTTATCAGAAATAATTTCTTAATATTCTCTGAATTTGCTCATTTTGTATGTAGTTAATTTATTATCTCGAAGTGTGAAAAAGTAGTACATCATTTTTATAAATATATATATATATATATATATATATATATATATATATATATATATATAAAAGAAATTTGTATTATTTATCAAAAACAAGAAATAATAGATAAAGAACATAACAAGAAATTACGTAATAAAAATATAAAAGCTAAACATGAAGAACAAAATTATAGAAAAATAAAAAAAAAAGAACTACAAAAAAGAAGAACCTAGCGAGTCAGAAAGCAATTTCGGACTTAGGACCGAATAAGTGGGGTTAAACTAGTTTGAAGGCGCCAACCTTCCCCTTTGCAACTCGGTAGGAAAACCAAATAAAATAAAATAAACAAAGCTTCAGAGTATGTAAAACTCAGAGAGCATGATAAAACCAATCACTACTATTATGTAACAAACTCTCCCAAACTCTTAATGCAGAAAAATCACAAAATAATTATGTAAGAAAAGTAGGAAAATACTGAGAACAATTACATAAGAAAAGTATTTTTCAAAAATAATTTAACAAAATTTCTTTACTCACAGAGCTTTTACGAAGAGAATCAAGCGTCTTGATATCAATGAAAATCAATTATTCACCAAGTTAAAAAATTCGAATATACATAAAAACATCTTTTTAGCTAACTTTTAAACCAGCCAGCAAAGACAGATATCAAAAACATTATATATATATATATATATATATATATATATATGTTGCTAATCATAAAAGGATTTTCTTATAGATTTCAATTGCATCTCGTTTATCATTAATTTTACTACTCAAATTATCAACTACATAAAATGTAAAGTCAAAAAGTCAATTTTGCTTAAGTTATAGTTAAATCAAATAAATTAGGATAATCATGATAGAATCTAATAGGTATATGATACAATCTTATCAGACCTTCCATGTAACAGTACAAAAAGTTGGTGTCATCCACAATAGCGTCTAGAAGAAGTACAATATTTTTATTTAACAATTTCGATTGAAGACTGTGAATTTTTCTAGTCACACAAGACTAATAAGAGTATTAGACTTTTTACGTTATTTAAGTATATTTAATAAACAAAAGAGTAATTATAACACAAAACACATATTTTCAAGATCTCAACCATTAGATTGTGCACATGTGTGCGCGTATGCGTGTGCATGTGTGTGTATGTGTGTGTGATAGATTATAACAATATATAATTATATTATATATAATTATCGATTATATATAAAATATGGGGAGGGACACTGAAATGACTTGACTTGATGAAAATTAAATGAAGTGTGTATATATATATATATATATATATATATATATATATATATATATATATACATATATATATATACATATATATATACATATATATATATATATATATATACATATATATATATACATATATATATATGCATATATATATACATATATATATATATATATATATATATATATATATATATATATATATATATATATATATATATATATATATATATATATAGTTTCTTTTTCATTTCTCTATAATTTTGTTCTTCATGCTCAGCTTTTATATTTTTATTACGCTATTTCTTGTCATGTTCATTATCTATTATTTCTTGTTTTTGATATATAATACATATTTCTTTTATATTTATATATATATATATATATATATATATATATATATACATATATATATATATATATATATATATTATATTTTTAGTTTTTAGTTTGAACTTTCGGATTTTTTAGTTTAACTTTTTGATTTTAGATATTTTTTAATTTGAACTTTCGGAACTCAAATATTTTTTATACATATACAACTATTTTTTTCTACCTATACAACTATTTTAAAGATGGGTGCATCATCTTGGCGTTGGATGGTTCGCTTATATTATGCAGTAAATTGTTTTTAAATTTTAATATTTTAATGTTGTAATATCTTTCAGAATGCGATGGCGAATATTTTAATTTTTCAAGATTTTGGTTTAATTTTAACTTTTTAATTTTTCAAGTATAATGGTTTAATTTTAACTTTTTATTTTTTTAAAAATTTTTGAAATTTGGATATTTTCCAATTAACTTACCAAGTTGCAATAGGGGAAAGGTTGGAGCCATCAAACTAGTTTAACCCTACTTATCGGTCCTAAGTCCGAGATTGCACTTGGATGTTTTATAAATTTTTATTTTATTTTATAATTTTTTAATTTTGTTTGAAAACGATGGAATTTTATCCTTTATATTCGCCATTGATATTTTGAAATGGGATTTAGTATTATAAAATTCATATATTTCAATTTTTCAATTGATAATTGTGATTGATTTTATATATTTAAATATATATATATAATTTTAATTTCTCATGTATCCTTCAATGTCCGGTTACTTTACAATCGCTATTTTTTTTATTTTGCTTGTTGAATGTTCATCTCTCATTTGTAGAGAATTTAGACTATATATATATGAAAGAAATTTATATAATACATCAAAAACAAGAAATAATAGATAGTGAACATAACAAGAAAAAGTGTAATAAAAATATAAAAGCTAAACATGAAGATCGAATTTGTAGAAAAATACAAAAAAGCAAAGACAAAAAAAGAACCTAACGAGTCAGAAAGTAATTTCGGACTTAGGACTGAATAAGGTGGGTTAAACTAGTTTGAAGGTGCCAGCCTTCCCACTTTTCAGTTTGGTAGGAATAAAATAAACAAAAATTCAAAGTACATAAAACTCACAGAAAGTATGATAAAAACACTGACTACTCATCTGCAACAAAATCTCCCAAAATCTTAAAGCAGAAAAATCCCAAAACAATTACGTAGGAAAAGTGTTTTTCAAAAAAGAATTTAACAAAATTTCCTTACTCACAGAGCTTTTTCCAAGAGAATTAAGAGTCTTGAAATTAATGGAAAGCAATTATTCAATGAGTTATAAAACCTGAATATATATAAACGCATCTTTTGAACTATCTTTTAAACTAGCCTGCAAAGATAGATACCAAGACAGATGACAATCAAATTTGGTAGGCTAGGAATTGGTTGATTGTAAAAAATGTAAATTTGCTAGGCTCTAATTTCGTTGGTTGTTAAAAATTTGTAAGATGTTCAAGATGTGTGAGGAAAAGATTTAAACTGTGAGAAGAGTGTTATGATATAATCTCCACAGCAAGACCACTAACATGCTGACTTTGAAATTCTATTGTCGTGTGGTAGATTTGGAATTAGAAGTAGCAAGACGATTAATGTATTTGTGATGAATATAAGTCCTTAAAAAGTTAAAAATGTATTCTTGAACTAAACAAAATTGAATTTTTTTTTTAATATTATTGAATTTATCTATTTTGTGTGTAGTTAAGTTATCATTTCTATATAAAAATATTCAAAATAATATTTCTGTAAATTGATAAATGTAAATTACTATTCCATACAGGAATTTTAATTACATGGAACTTAAAAGAATATATTTTGTCAAAAACTTTACTGACTACATTATTGTTAATAAGATGCAAATCTAAATCAAAAAATTGTACCATATTAGAGTTAAAGTTAGTTTTAAAGAGGTTGAGATAGTCAGGGTAGAACGTAATACTTGGTTTGTATTCACTATGTTTAGCAAAAATTATTAAATCATATATATAACAATAAATAAAGTAAGAATTATTTAAAATATGATCAATTTTAAAAAAATTAAATATAGGTTTGCTAAACAATTACTAGCAGGACCACCCTGAGGTAATATTTTGATCTGTTTATAAAGATTCTGATCAAATGTAATGAAATTTTCTTTTAATAATAGGTTAACAAGAATATCAAATTTTTCTTTTTTCATTGAAGTATATAATTCATATTTATCATAAATTAACTGTAGAACCTTAATCATATCGTCAATATCAATAAAATTAAAAAGGTCCTTGAAGTCAAAGCCATGCATGGAAAAAATCAACAGATTCTTAGTAACTCTGGAAATCTCAAAGCTATTTTTAATTATTGCTTTGTTTTGAAGTTATCAATTATATTTTGAAGAAGAGATTGTAAGATCTTCCCAGACTTCGTGATATATGTATTGTACCCATTAGTAATACTACGGAATTTTATAGAGCTTTCATGAAATTTTGGTGTTAAAAAATGCGTGGATATTCAATATTATTTAGATGAATATTCAGTACTTGTTAAAAGCCAAAAGACGATTATCATCTTTATTACTGTGAATTGGTTTTTGAAATGCATTATTATTTAAAATGTGATTACTTAATATTTTATCGTAAAAATATTGACAGATTATGGCATAATTAGCAGAGACCTAGTCAACATATGTAATCACGAAGTCCTTTTGGATATTTTCTATTGCTACATCAGATCTAAATTTGTTGAAGGCTTCAATCGGTATTCCATATTTATATGCAATTTTAAGGTAGAACTTATCCAAATCTCCTTTTTGATTTGTTTCATAACATTAGATTTATTTTTTGTGATCATAAGTCCAAAACTAGTACCTTTTTTCATAAAATTTCTCAAAAAATCATCTTTCGCTATGCGTGACAACGTGCAGATGACGTCTCCCGTGACAACGTGCAGATGATAATCATTATTATAGTCCCAATATAAATTGCATTTACATGATTCTGTACTTAGGAGCTCCGAGATTTTATTATAATTAAATATAAATATAACAAGTTTCTTGTTGTATTTGAAAGGCTTTTTAATAATAATACTTTTAATAGGATAAAAGGATTGATATATTTTTGAAATATATCTGTAAAATTAATTTTGTTAAAGGATTTATTCATAAATAATAATGTACAATATTATGTACTGTAATTTTCACTTGCATCTAATTTAATATTCAGTTTTTGTTCTAAATAATTATTAAGGTCTCGATTCATATGCATACCATGAAAATCTCTCCCTAAAATTATATCTGCTTAAAATATCTGTCATAATTTTAATTTCACTTTTATTCACACACACACACACACACATGCGAAACATAAATTATTTAATTAAGCCTGTGTTGTAGTTATCATCAAATTTATTAGCTAATTCTAAAATAGATTTCTTGAGGGTTGTCATGTCTCTAGTAACTCTTTTTCTACGTTTAGCCCTTGTAATTCTCGCTATACCAATATTATTACTATCACCAATAGATTTATCAAAATTCGGAATATATAATGAATCATCGGACTTTTATTTAAAAGATGGCAAAATATTTCCACCATTCCAGATAACATTCAAACCATAAGGATAATATGATCTGAATAAACCTATACAAAAATTTTCAAACCATAATATCTGTTTAAAATTAGGCCAGTGCTTCTCAAACTGTGGTGCGCGCCCCCTTGGGGGAGAGCGATAAACCTACAAAGGGGGCGCGAGCATATCGAAAATAAAAGATAACAAAAAAATTTATTTACTGGAATGAAGTAAAACAAAATACTTTCTGACATAATAAAAAAATACACATTTACACTGATATAATTTATATATATATATATATATATATATATATATATATATATATATATATATATATATATATATATCATCTGCAATATTACGTTATCAAAACTAAAAGCTTCAACATCAAAACCTCATTTTTTTAGCTATCTTTGATACTATAAACAAATAAAAAACATTTTATTTGCTTTGCTGTAATCCCATGTTGAGAGATTTTTTATTGCGTTTTCTTTTCAAACATAAAACACTACTCTTTGAGAGAAAAAAATAAAACCCAGACCCATAATCAAAAAAATTTTAGGAAGATAAAAAATTCATCACTGTTATATTATTGAATTATTGAACATTAGCTGTAGGCAGCAGAATGTATTTGCTGTGGTTTGACCTTCGAACTTACTTGCATGGTTAGTTACGTCCCTGCTCTTATGTATTATTTTATTTTCATTTAGGGTAGTTGTAAATAAACTAATTCTTGCGCATTTTTCCTTGTAAAATATTTTTATGATTTTTGGAAAAGCACAGAGAGCACTTTGAAGGATTACTTGGCGAAGATTTACTTTTATGAGTATTCTCAAACATATAAAGCATAATGAAAAACGTTTTACACAATTTTTTAGAACATCCATATTGTATTAAATACACTTTTAATCCGAGAGCGGACAGGTCAAGCACATGGTGCACGAAACCGGTAATTATGACAAAACTGTTTAATTGTTACCAATGGTCCTGACGATATCCTCCTGTTTCACAGTCTTAACGTGAACTAAAATATATTTGTCACATATCTACCTCTTTTTTGGGAGTGACAAACGTTTATTTATAATCTTGAGGTATTTGTTTTGACTGAGTTTCCGTTGAGATCACTTTTTTTCCAAAATTCAAAATATGTTCTGTATTCATGCTACATCACACCCAACCCCCATGAATAATTTAGTGATTTTAATGCCTTGTTGTACGGCTTATTGTGTTTTGGTAAATGAGCATGATGAGCAGGTAAAGGTTTGGTAAATGATGAGAATATATATATATGTATATAAAACAAATGAGCATCTTTGATCTCTATTGGAAGCTATTGAAAAACAAATAAAAAACTAGATAAAACTGATAAAACAGGGATGAACTTGCTTGGATATTGCATATCAAAGTAAATTTGAGAAAAGCGATGAACATTAAACAAAAGAAATATTTTCAAATGCTATCAAAATAACTCCATCAACTAAAATATGAAGCCATAAGTATCGGAAGACACTTTGCTTTGTCAAAAAAACACAAGCAAGCAAAAGTTCAGCATGATATTTGTCGAACATCAAAGAACAGAAAAATTACAATAACTTGACTAAAGTAATGACAGTTTTGCCTGTAAATAACATTCCTGTAATATTACAGGAAAGTGTCTGTGATTTGTGTCTCTTTTTAAGGTCACGCACATTTGAAACATTTTAGTTCAGTTTTGTTGGATTTTTTCCTAAAATTATCAAAGAAAAATTGAAAAGTTCTTGAAAGTAGCTAAGTATATTTTCTCTTACTTAAATTATTCACTGGAATTACGATTTTTGTTGTATACTATAAAAATTATTATAAAAAAAAGGATTGGAGGGACTCAATAACCCCGCTTGACCATTAGTATCAAGTACGTGCCTACTCCAGAGTTAAAACATGTTGAAGTCTTTTCGCTTTAAACATTAAAAATAATACAATTATTCTTCATCGGAATTTTATATTATTGTTCATTATTCAACATCAATTCTAAGTGCTAATTCTGTGAGGTCTAAAATTACAGTTCACTTTAAACTATTATAATTTGAGCAATCATTTAAAAAAAATGATTTTACATTTTTGTAAGCATTGTCACGCCCTTAGCTTTTCTATACTTACAATTCAGCGATTATATCAATAATATTTTATTTTCTTATAAATGAACTCGTGTAAAGCCGGTGTACTTTAATGTATCAGTGATGCACAGAATATTTCATAATTAATTAATTAATACTAAATTAAGAGCAAGTTTAATAAGTATTAGCGACTACCATGGGCTTGTCTTGCAGAGCAGAGTTTTTTAAAGGAATTCTTATGATTAGAAATTGACCCTCTGAGTTCCTTTTCTATATTGAGCTGATATCTATATTTTGTCTTCTAAGCAGTCACCGCATTTTGCAAAATGTTCCGGTTTAAAAATTATAAAAAAGGAAAAATAGCATAAGAATTATCCTATTACTTATTTTTTTTTTTTTTTTTAAAAGTAACATATACAACATTTAATATTTAAGTTATTAATTTGTACGGTTTATAATAAAGATTGTAGCTTTAGGGTCAAAAAGTGCATTCTTATTGCAATCAGTACATTATTAATGTAGAAGGGGGGAGCGATAAAAATTGTGATTGAAAAGGGGGGCGCCAGTATTGAAAGTTTGAGAAGCATTGTATTAGGCACGATTTTAAGTATATGTATAGTTATATTATTGAACCCAAGTTTATTAAAGTGTCCTATCTCAATCTTAGCCTGGTTTTTGTTGCATTCAAATTTCTTAGTATCAGACCTCTGTTGATTTAATCTAATATTGATAGTGTTTGAAGTCTGACCTATGTAAGCGTATTTACAAATATTGCATGGCCTTTTTAAGTACAATTAAAAGTCTTACAAAATATATATCCTGCATTCATATCTAACAGTTCCTCACTCATCATGACACAAGCCTTGCATCTTTTATCAGTGCAAGATCTGAATTTTAGTTTTAAATCATGGATATCTCTGAAAAGCCTAGTTTCCGATATGTTACTGTGTGTGTGAATACAAAAATGCCCATCTCCACAACTATCTAAAGTCATACTTCGATATGTACCAAATCACCAATGTAAGGGCTCTACAAAATGGTGAATGGATGACGGTGGTGCAGATACCATTATACTGTACTACCGAGCAATGTCATACCCTGGTATGACAAATTTCCTGTCACATAAAACTTGTTATTTTTCAAATTCATAGTTATTTAAAAGTTAAATGTACTTTGAAAAGAGCCAAATAAAACATTATTAGCAAAAACTTCCAATGGCAATAATATAAAGTGAAACAATGAGCAACATCGGATATATATATGTGTATGTGTAATCGTTAAACATTAGTAGTAGTATTTTACCCTACACATGAAAACAACTCATTGAACGACAATCATGATAAACTCTAAATAATGATCACATATTTCCTTTTTCCAAAATAGACCTTTATTATTCAGTTGCATCTTATTTATATAGCAGTATTTTACAATTGTGTTTTACGGGTGCAGATTAAGCATATTAAACTTATACAACAGAACAGTAGAAGAAGTATAAATCATGACATCTATATAAATAATCCTAACATTTGATGGCGATCATAGAAAATGTCGAGGGCTCAAAGATTGAAAACAAAATGTCGCTCATTATTATAATGCACTTAAAGAAAAACCATTCAGCTGATAAATGGTGTTTTGATAATTATTTTTTCATTATCTTTTATTTTAATTAAAATGAATAGCTTTGGAATTAGTAGTAGGAACGGAAATGCAAACTTTTCTCATTACGATACTTCTAATTATTATTTAGTGATTTTGTTATCTTTTTAACATCTCATTTACAAGCAATATCCATACGTCCTGACATGCAATATATTAACAGATTTCACAATATGATTTCAAATCCATGAGAAATGCTCCATGTATATTTAATTATAATGATCGTCTTCCTGTTTAATGATTCATAAGTAGTTTTGTTCATGCATTTACCAAATGTTAATTTTTATCGTACACTGAACTATTATTTATTATGGAAATATAAATACTCTTAATACTTTCAAGTATGACTAAAATATATCAAATCAGCATGGTCCAGACATTTGTGTGTGTGTATGCATGATTATAAAAATGACCATAATTAGTGTTCCATAATAACAAGATATTTTTAGGTAGCAAACATTACTTCCAATTGCCAAAATCGAAGTAATGTGTAAAAGTGTGTAGAAATTTGTTGAATCAAGCTTACATTTAAAATTTTATCCGCCTGTAGGAATCAATCCTCTTTTTCTTTTTTTATTCATTTTGCATAATTTTGGCTTGTTAAGTTTACTTAAATCTTCTAGAAAGCATTCATATAGTTTATAAATATTACCGGTTATTTGTATCTTGTCTCGGTCTTCTGTAAAAAAATACCTTTTTCTAATTGTTGAGATGAGAGACCAAAAAAAAAATGTAAGACTAATTATGTTAAATGCAACACATGTACAGTTGTATACATTTTATTTATGTAACACTTATGCGTAGGTAAAAAATTAGGATTCACAGGGTCTAGAGTTGGATTAAAGTATTGCACTGATAATATATATTTTTCTATCCACTCCTCCATTTATTAGTCTATTTTTACCTTGTATTAGAGTTTTTTTCATGTGACCCTCTTAAAACAAAAAAATTAATACAATAGATTTAAATAAAAAATTCAACTATTTCGTTTTTGTATACCTTATCGAGTATCTGAACATTCATTATTAAAGTTAAATTAAAAACTCAGCTGGTCTTTAATCTAAATTTTAGGAAGTACACTAACTTTTTCAAACTATAATACGAAATATAAATGATTGATAAAGTAACTATTACTAGATAACTATTTTTAGATTACTTACTAAAGTAAATATTATTAGATTTATGAAAATAATGTCTATTGATGAACTGATTTCTTCTTTTAAAACATTTTAATTTAATAAATAAAAATTTAGCATAAAGAAACTCTTTCTCTCTCATTGCAGAAGAAAGAGAACAAGTTGAAATCAATTTAAAAGAAATAATTTGAAACATTTAAATTGAGCATTAAAAAATAGAAATAAGACCGGACCTCAAAATAATATTCGAATTAAAAAAATTATCTGCTAACAATACAGTTTGAAACTAATTTAAGCATCTTTGCATTCCACAGTAAAATGCATGCAAATAAATTTCACTGTTGAAATAAATCTCCATTTTGAATTCCCATTGCCATAACCTCGAGGCTTGCTTTTACGCTAGATCAGCATTTTTTATTCACCTAAATCCAGATGAAAAATCATCTAGTTTGAGCATAAAATTCTGAAACGAATAAACAAACATATATATATATATATATATATATATATATATATATATATATATATATATATATATATATATATATATATATCGATGTATTTTCTGTCTGACAATCGTTTTATTTGTTATGAATGAATGGCTTTGCAAAACTGAATTCTCTCTCATATATTTTGCAATTTGTATCCAAGTGGTAACTATAAATTTCCGTTTCTTTTGGAAAATTGTATTCACGGATGCTATAACTTCCTTTCGTTGAGCTCATCTATGTTTTGTCTGGAATCTTTATTCATTCTTTCAAAAGATTATACTTCAAATAAATTTTCTTTTTTAAGTCTGAATTCATGCCTGGATCAAAGAACATAAAATTCACTGCCCTTTCTAATTCTTTAACAACACATTTTTCTTACATGTTAATGGAATAATAATTCAGCTTTTTGTGTCTTTACATTGATTTTAGAAATGAAAAATTCTCTATAACTGTATTCTATAACTTTTTTTTTTATATTTACACAATTTTTATAGTAACAAATGTATTTGCACTATTAATGGTGCTATTGTGCCTTGTTATTCATTTCATTTTTGTTTGAATAAATTCACTCCTAAAAATTATACCTTAACGATATTTGATTTTTTTAAATTCTTTTATGAGATTATTATTATAAAGATTTCATGTTTTCTATACACAAAATTTTTTTTGCAGGATCATCACACTCTTGTCACGGTGATGCTCCAAATGTCAGGGTTTGTAGTTTTGCTATGCGTTATCATTTGTTTCCATGTAATATAAAAATTATACTTTTCCCCTTCAAGGTAATTTTTATTCTGAAAATTAAATGTTACGGACTATGTATGGTTTTTTTTGTGTGTATGTGTGTTTTTGGTTACATAAGGTAATAATATATGCAGCCAAATCAAAGAAGGGGGTCTATAAAGTTTAACATGAATATTTAAAAGGTTAAATTTTATCGATCATTACTATTTAGGTTAAACTATGAGTCGTAAATCTGATATAACAAACTTGTAAAATGCACTTTAAATTTTGACCTAGAGCATAAAAATATAGCTTAAAAGAAATGGAAGAATTTGTTTAAGTTCTCTCCACCACTGCCAATAATGTTCATTAACAATGAAACAAGTTGAATACAATCATCTCAAAGAAGGAATTATGAGTGGAATTCAACCATATATATATAACAAATAGGTATCACAGACATATACATTCTGTCAAAAAAGTATTGGGACACAGTACCAGTTCATAGATTTTTATTGTAATATTTTATTTAAACTTACAAATGAAACCAAATAAAAGAAATAAATGTTATTTTGGTAAAAACAAATAATAATAATTTGAACAGAACTCATACATTAATGCAATTATGGTTAAAATTGAAAATAAAAGAACTCGAGTTAAAAAGCGTGCTCAAAAAAGTATTGGGACATTTCCAAATAAATTAAGAAAAACTGTTCAAACTTACAAATTAATATCTTGTTGGGCGTCCATTGTTTTTTTGACATCTCCATATCTATTTGGCATGGATTGGATCACTATTATGCAAAACGATCTATCATTTTTTTTCAAAACGATCTATCAATTCCACTCTTAGACCAAATATTTATTTAAATCCTGCTTGTTAGAAATTTGGTGCTCATAAAGTTTTTGCTGCAAATAATCCCTCACATGCTGATTGGGATTAAGGTCTGGACTTCGTAGAGGAGTCTTAATTAAACTAGGACAGTGGTAGAGGATCCATAACTTGCAAACATCTGCAGTGTGTTTCGGGTCAATATCCTGGAACTATTTAAAATGTCCTGAGACTCCCAGCTTGCTCGCACTTTGCTTTAAATTTCGCTTGAGAATGTCAAGATATAGACATATTTATTCATTATACCATCAATAAAATCTAAATTCCCGACACCAGAGTTTGTCATGCAGCCCTAGATAGTTTGATTACCCCCTCCATATTTGACAATAGGCCGTAAATTTTTGACATGAATTGCTGTATTTGGTTTCGGCCAAACATTTTGCTTGCCATCCGATCCAAAATTGTTATATTTGCTTTCATCAACAAAAATTACATCTTCCCAATACTCTATAGGCTGCCTTAAATACATTTTAGCAAATTTCAACATAATTTGTCTTTTTGCTTTACTGATGTAGGGATTTCTTTGAGGTACTCTGCTATGATACTTATGTATTCTCAAAACATTTCTGACAATTTCAGGATTTACGGATTTTTCGAAAAAACTTTTACATTGCAAAGTCATTTTTGCTGCACTTTTTTTTTATTAAAGCGTACTTCTCTCACAATCCACCTCTCTTCATGTTCATTAAGTATCCTTGGACGACCTGATATTTTCTTGTTTTTAACACTGTTTTCTTGAACATGTCAATGATGTTAAGACTTACTCAATTTCAATATGTTTCCTATATAGCGAACTGATTTCATCTCTTTCCAATGAACTATAACGAGATTGCACACACCAACGCATATATCTTTGTTTCTCGCCATTTTTTTCTATAAATAATCTTATCTGTTGAAGGGTTTATGCATAAACTTCTAATCTAAAAAAGATGCGCGGAATTAAATTCTATCGATGCGCTGCATATTTGTTAAATTTCTCATTTCAAAAGTGTCCCAATACTTTATTGACTCCAGTGTGTCTTTGAATTATATTATAAAAAGCTGGAACGAATTACAATTCTATAATACTAATATAAAATTTTCCTTATATACTGTACACCAAATGTTGAAATATTTTAATTCATTTTGTTTTTGTTTTAATGTGATAATTTTTTTTATAAATGGCTTTAGAGTTATACATGCCAAGTGTCCCAATTCTTTTTTGAGTGACTGTAGGACGTCTAACAGCTATTAATGAGCTACAAATTCTTCAAGAAATTCTTTCAATGTGTAATGCTGAGCACCCACTGAATTTAGCTTCACTGAAGCGCTCATCAATTAGGCTATGAAATAAACTCGAGACAAATTCGATCCTAATTCATATTCAAAAAAATTTTTAAATCTCCTCATCAAAGTACACAGTCCAGTCACATTAATGTGACCACCACGTACTTTCGACGTTGACGTTAAGTAACCAATCACAGGTGGCAGGTAGCAACAAAGTGTATTGAGCGCATATATAGAGTGTACAAGGGCTTCGGAAAACATTACAATCGTTGGCGCATTGCAGAAATTGAGCGATTTATTCGACGTCGAAAAAGGCATGATCATTGGGGTTCGGGCCAAGGGTGGAAGCATTTCCGAAACGACTACGTTTCTAAACTGTTCGCGTGTCACCGTGGTTAAAGTATACCATGCATGGCAAAATGGAACTTTCCAAAATCAGCGACATGACAAATAGGGTGCACCACGGGCTATAGATGACAGAGGTCAATGACGGTTGCAGAGATACGTTCGGGCGAATAGACATGCCACCGTTGGGCAACTGACCGCCCAGATGAACCAAGGGACTACCAACAGTGTCTCCCAAACTACTGTCAGCGAACGTTGCTGCATCTGTACGGCGGGAAACCTCTGGAAACAAACACCCTGCAACCATTGTCGGAACGGTCCAGGCAGGAGCATAATGGTCTTGGGAATGTTTTACTGGCATTCTATAAATCACTCATCATTGTGGAAGGCACTATGGATCAATACAAGTGCGCATCTGTCCTTCCGGACCTTGTCCACCCCTATATGCGCATTTTTTTCTACAGGATGATGGCATCTACCAACAGGACAATGCGAAGTGTCATACAGCTGGCAGTGTACGTGCGGGGTTCGAAGAGCACAAGGATGAGTTAACCGTTCTCCCCTGGACAGCAAACTCACCCGACTTAAACCTAATCAAAAATCTGTGGGACTATCTCGATCGGGTTGTTCGCTCCATGCAATCTTCACCTGCGTAATAAAGCACAACTTGCCACGGCACAGGTGTCGGCATGGCTCAACATCCCAGTGAACACCTTCGGGAACCTAATTGACTCTCTTCATGCGTGTCTCGCAACAGTCCACTCTGCGAATGGTTATTCTGGCTTTTGACAGGTGATCACATTAATGTGACTGGACTGTTTATTTTTTCCATAATATTTTGCGTAACTTATTTTCGAGTCATGATTAAAAGTATTTATAATGCACTCCAAATAAGTAGCAAAAATAATATTTTATTGTTTTTACTTCACTGTGAACTGAAAATTTGCATTTGTAGTTCAAAATTCGGAATGCTAGAAGAATATTCAATGTCATGCATTCATTGTTGTAAGCTCATGGGTCAAATTCTTTTCTCATTAGAAAATCCTAAATTGAGTTTTAAACCTTTAAATAAGATAGAGTGATCTAATTTTTTGAAAAAAAATTCTGATATATGACAGGGGAAGCAAATAAATATATATCGAAAGAAAGCATTTTATTGATGTAAGATTCAAACTCATTCCAAATTCCTATGTATGTTAAGACATAGAAAAGATAAATTATTACACTACGTGGTATCACAGTAGTGAATGCAACCGTTACTATGTAAGAAACTCCCATACTACTGAGAACAAAGTTTACAGTAGAATCATAATTGCCTCAGAAGGCTGATATTATTTTAGTTACAAATTGTATAAAAAAAAAACTTCAAATCTACTTTAACCCTTTATAAAAAAAGCATAGTAAGTTAAGTATTTTTTAAATGTCCTTCGGAAGCTATTTTCCCATCTAATGATTTGTGCTGCACTTAGGTTAGCACAACTAATATTTGAATTTTCATGTCATAAGCGCAAAGAACAACCTGTACATATCTTGAACAGCAAAAAAAACTATTCTAGGCTACGTACGATTAACTTAAGTTTGTAACCATATGCCAACATGATAAAAAAACATGTAGACATTACTGTTTGTGGCCTACTAAAGCACCTGAGAACATGATAATTTTGTATAGATTATGATGTTCCGCTATGTATTAATTCCATTTTTTTTAATTTCATGGAAAGGAGTATGTATTAGCTTTTACATTTTTGAAAACAAAATACATCTATTTTTAATTCCTTCAGTATACTTTAGAGTTTTCAAATTAATTTTTAATGTATTGCGATATCAAAGAAATGCAAACATAAGATGTCCAACCATAAAATTGCGCCCAGTGAAAGGAGGAAAATATATTTCAGAAAAAAAACAATCAAGTAAATTTTAAGTAATAATTTAAATAAGAATTTAAATTATATATATTACTTAAATCAATCTAACCCAGTGCTTCTCAAATTTTCAATATTGCCACCCCCTTTTTCAATCACAATTTTTATCACCTCCCCCCTCCCTTATACATTAATAATATACTGAATGCAATAATAATGCACTTTTTGACGCTAAAGCCATAATCTTTATTATAAATCGTACAAATTAATAACTTAAATATTAAATTTTGTATACATTACTTTTAAGCAAAAGAAAAATATTAAGTAATATGATAATTATTACGTTATTTTTCCTTTCTTTCTCTAATTTTTAAATTTGAACATATTGCAAAATGTGATGGCTGCTTAAAAAACAAAATACAGATATCAGCTAAATATAGAAAAAGAACTCAGAGTGTCAATTTCTAATCATAAGCACTCCTTTGATAAACTTTGCTCTGCAAGGCAAGCCCAAGGAAGTCGCTAATACTTATTAAACTGGTTCTTAATTTAGTATTAATTAATTAAATATAAAATACTCTGGGCAGCACTGACACCTTAAAAGAATACCGGCTGAAGTACCTGCTCTTTGCACGAGTTTATTTATAAGAAAATAAAACATTTTTGATATAATCGCTGAATTGTAAGGAGAATAAAGCCAAGTGCCCGACAATGTTTACAAAAATGTAAAATGATTATTTTCTAAAATGATTGCTCAAATTATAATTAGTTTTAAGTGAACTGTATTTTTTTAAGCCTCACAGAATTAGCATTTAGAATTCATGTTGAATATTGAACAATAATATAAAATTCCGACGAACAATAATTGTATTATTTTTAATATTTAAAGCGAAAGGACTTCAACATTTTTTAACCCTTGAGCAGGCGCGCACTCAATACTAATGGTCGAGTGGGGTTATTGAGTCCCCCCAATCCTTTTTTTTATAATTATTTTTATAGTTCACAATAAAAATCGCAATTCCAGCGAATTATTTAATTAAGAGAAAATATCCTTACCTACTTTCAAGCAATTTTCAATTTTTCTTTGATAATTTTAGGAAAAAATCCAAGAAAACAACTAAAATGTTTCAAATATGCGTGACCTTGAAAAAAAGACACAAATCACACATACCTTTCGCTAACATTATAGGAATGCTATTTGAAGGCAGAACTGTCATAATTTGTTCAAGTTATTGCAATTTTACTGTCCTTTGATGTTCGACAAATAGCATGTTAAACTTTAACTTCTTGTGTGTTTTTGACAAACAAAGTATGTCTTCTGATACTTATGGCTTCATATTTTAGTTGATGGAGTTCTTTTGGTAGCATTTGAAAATTTTCCTTTCATTTCATGTTCCTCGCTTTTCTCAAATTTACTTTAATATGTATAATTTCAGCAGGTTCATTCCTTTTGTTTATCAGTTTTAACTTCTTTCAACAGAGATCAAAGAGGCCCATTTCTTTTTTTTTTATATTCTGTTCATTTACATTTTTAAATCACAATAAGTCGTACGGCAAGGCAATCAAAATCACTAAGTTATTCATAGGGGGAAAATGTAGCATTACCATAAAAAATATTTAGGGAAAAAAAGTTGTCGCGCCGGAAACTCAGTTAAAACAAGTATTTTATGATTCGTAAAAAAAAAAAAAAAGTCGTTTATAACGCTCCCAAAAAAGATTAATATATGTGAAAAATATATTTTAGTTTCTATGAAGACTGTCATAAGGAGGATACAGGAAAATGTATTTAATGCAAAATAGGTGTTCTAAAAAATGTGTAAAACGTTTTTCATTGTCTATATATGCTTGGGAATATACAGAAAAATAAATCTTGGCTAAGTAATCCTTCAAAATACTCTCTGTGCTTTTCCAAAAATCATAAAAATATTTTTCAAGGAAAAAAGTGCAGCAGAAATAGTTTATTTACATTTTCCCTAAATGAAAAAACAAATACATAAGAGCAGGGACGTAACTAACCGTCGAACCAAATCAAATAGATTCTGCTGCCTACAGTTAATGTACAATATTTCAACCATATAGCAGTGATGAATTTTTTATCTCCTTAAAATTTTTTTTTGATTATGGATCTGGGTTTTGTTTTGTTTTTCTCTGAAAGAGTAGTATTTTAGGTTTGAAAAGAAAACGTAGTAAAAAAATCCCTCATCATGAGATTACAAAGCAAATAAAATGTTTTTTTTTGGTTATAGTATCAAAGATAGCTAATGAGATTTTGAAGTAGAAGCTTTTATTTTTGATGACATAATATTACAGATGATATATATAAATTCTATCAGTGCAAATGTGTATTTTTATTATGTCAGAAAGTATTTCGTTTTACTTTATTCCAGTAAATAAATTTTTTCTTAATCCTTTATTTTCGATATACTCGCCCCCCCCATGGGGGCGCGCTCCACAATCTGAGAAACACTGATCTAACCTCCTAAAATATTTTACCATAAAATGATTTGAAAAAAGGTCTTACAGCGAGTTAACTGCTTACAAACTTCAGAATACTGTTCCTTTAGAATAATCTTTCACTAAGTGTTCTTGTGAAACAATTAGTCAAAATCAGTCTTTTTCATACACAGCTTATTAATTCCGAAATATTATTCTCATTCTTTAGAAGTTCTTTAAGTGCCTTAGGAACACGGATACCGTAACTCAAAATCATAGCGCTTACTCTATGCTGTTTTAAGTGGTCTAAAATCCAGTTTAATTTAATGCACAACATCCCATTCTTCTCCCCTTTCTCTCCCTACATTTCGTAAGTCAGCTTTCAAAAGTTTCGTTATTTCAATTATCATTTCGAATTGCATAAAAAGTCCTCGTGTTGCTTTGAAGAGCAATGTCATTAAACATCAATTAATAGAATTGTCCAATGTCTGCTACCAATCTCATTACGTAACTTCGAGGTTATTATGCATGTATTGATAAAAAGAAAATTTATATAAATGAATATACTGATTTTTTTAATATCCAAAGAGTGTCTTATTTTTTAATACATGAAGATATTGAACATTTTTCTTGGCTATGACCTGAAGATAAAACTGGTAAATCTGTTTTTAAAAACTTTGACTAATTTTGCTTGGTAAGCTGAAAGTTCGTTAAAACTTTAAAAATCAATAAAGAATGGAAGAAATGATGGTAAATAAATGATTTAACAAGAAAGGGCTTGCAAGGAAGTCGAGTATTTTTAACAGCAAAAATATTTTGAGTCGTTCCCGTATTAAATCAGAGGCGAGTTAAATGTAGTAAGCTTCATGCAGAAGGACGCATCTCCATAGTATTCCAATACAGTAAAACACCTATTGAATACCTTTCAGTTGGCTAGGTGGCTAAGAGGTAACGTGCCTGCTTCGTAAGTCCCAGTTTGCGGATTTCATCTCAGTTGGAGTCGATAGATATTCTCGATGATAAAATCTAAGGCACGAATGTCATATGATTAGGTGGCATGTAAAGGATCCCTTGAGTATCAATTTGGTTCTGGTACTCTCGGCAATTGTTTGCGCATGCGCAACAGTGCTGCCTGGACTGCGCATGCCCAGTAATTCTGATGTAACTGTAAAAAGAGTTGTGAGTAAAAAATAAATACCAGTCCACTAAAAACTGTGTTGTGATTGAGTGCTGAGTATTCGACGGAGTGAGCAATAACATTGGTCCGGTAGAATCCGGAGAAAAACCGCGTGTAGTGATGAGTTAAAATTGTGCCGGAAATTGTGTCTGAAAACTGAGGGAAGAAACTGAGTCTCCGAAGTATTTTCTGTGTCCTGAGAGTCCAGCGCAATTCATCAGTCGAAGTAAGAGCGATTTCCTTGCTTCTTATTTGATGTCAAATTAATGTTATGTGTTAAAATGTCGACAATTAAAAGTCTTAAAAAGGACGAGCTTTTGCTGGTCGCCGAGGAGCTGGGATTAGACATACCCCAGAATCCAAAAATTATAGTATTAAAAAATTTAATTGAGAGTAGTGAAATCTTTGAAACTGATAAGGAGTTTCTGCAAAGTGTAATTGATGGCGTTTTGGCGGAAAAGGCCGCTAAAATTGAACAAGAAAAATTTAAATTAGAGTCTGAAAGAGCAGCTAAAATTGAACAAGAAAATTTTAAATTAGAGTCTGAAAAGGCCAAGATTGAATTTGAAAAAATTAAATTAGAACAGTTAAAGAAAGAGCTAGAGTTAACTAATGCTAAATGTAAATTGTCTCCTGCGCAAGAGAAAAGTGAACATTTCGAATCTGTCCCATCTAATATTGAAAACTTAATTAAAAGTATCAAAACTCTAACACAGTACCTGTCCCTTCTAATACAGAAGCCTATAATTTATTTTTCAATCATTAGAAAAAGCTTTTAAAACAAAAAATGTGGAGGATAAATTTAAAGCAGAGATTTTATTGAATATGTTAGGAGAAAAGGTGGGAAATTTAATGATTTATGTTAAACAAGAGGAACTGGGTGATTATGAAAAAATCAAGCAGTTAGTGCTAAAACAATTTCAACCTACACCTCGAGTATTGCTTAATCAGTTTCGAAGGTTCCAAAAACTACCAAATTAGAACTATGTTCAGTTTGGTTCTAGAATTGAAGCAATGTTTGATTAGTATTGTAAATTAAGAAACGTTAATGAGTTTAAAGAGTTATACCAGTTAATTGTTGCCGATCCGATAATTAATTCTCTTGATCAAGAACTGACCAGTTATATTAATTTAAGGTATCCGACTACGTTGAAAACGTCATTTTCGGTCAAAAATCACATTTTCTTTTTATTTGATATTTTTAAAATTCAAACAATTATCTTTCTAAATCTGCCTTTGTTTTGTCTGTGCGATAATTAGAAAAAAAGTTACAGGTGTTTAAAATATTATTACAGCGGTGAAATTGAAACCGGAAGAGGTGAAATCGAAACCGGAAGTTGACTGCTTCACATGCTTTTTACCCATAATTTTTGCAATTTCAACCCATTATAATTTTAAAAACAATTTCTGGCATTTTTTTAAACTATTTTATTGATAGGCAACAATTTCAATCTTTTAATTGGACTTTTGCGATTGGCAACATCTGTTTCTTCTGACCTCATATGTTTTTGTTTTGATTTGAATCTTTCGAATGTTGCTCGCAAATTTCTTCAAAAACCTGATTTTTTTTTTGCTTTAATTGCACAATTTTTAATTGTTAATTGTTTCTGAACATTCTGCTTTTGATATTATCAAAATTGAATCAAATTAACCTCTTGAAAACGTAACTATGCTGGTGAGACATTTACAAAAACAGTGGAAGTGTTGACTTGTAATGTTCTTGACTTGAAGTGCTCAAATTTGTGATGAACGAAAACTGGGATAAGTAAAGGTATTTTTACAGAACAAAGAAATGTTTTAGTGGAACATTAAGAGGTAATAGAATATTTTATTTAAATTGGGAAGTGTGTTTTCAAGTTTGTGTTTCTCCAATTGTTTTGAGAACAATCTGTACCTGCATGAAGATTACATGTTTGGACTGACTTCTAATGTGACTTGAAAAATGCTCCGATTAAAGTTTTATCGTCCTTTTTTCAGCTACTGAAAAGCTAAAAAAGCAAAGTGTTATTAATTTGCAACCTATTTTTAGAAGGTGAGTGATTGAAAGATGATATTTACCTGTGAAAAAGCTATGTGCTAAGCTGAACTGGCCTTGTATGACAAAAGGAGCATTTAGACATTGTGAAAGAAAGTCTTGTCTGTGCTGCTACACCAACGGCTAAAGATGCCATGAACGACACTGCTTTTTAAGCGAAAAGCATTATAAAATGTTTCAAAATGTCAGTTGAAGAATGTGGAATATCCGTTGACGGCAGAGACACATGGACATTCATCGCTAAATGTGATTTCTATAGAAACTTTATACATTGACACTGGGAAATTCTAGATTTAGAAATGTTATCAAAGTTTTTAGAATTCTATAAGTCCAGTCATACATGCGTGTTCCTGCAATCATCTGGGATTTACTTCAAACATAGTGCGTACAAAATCTTTGTATGTTTTTGCACTACGAAATCTTAAAAATATGTATTTCTTTTGTGATGGTGATTCCAAGGATACCTTTCTGTTAAAGATGTGTATGGTGTCAACAATGTCATCATATGAGTGCATAAGATACTTCTAAGAAAGATTGAGTAGTCGGAAAAGAAAATTTTTAAAAAGGCGAGAAAAACCTCGGTGAGAAGGAAAAACTTATCAATGTTATGTTTAATAAAATTCTACACTGTTTTAGCAGTAACACCAATCACGCCAAAGCTATGCTAAGTGCTACAATAGCAGTATTTTTCACTGTTGCTCCAACAGGGAGAAACCCATATATGGGCCGTGCCCGATTTGAGCTGAGAACTGGTGTGACTATCAACGAGGAAACGACACCAGAAAACAATAAACAGAAAAAAAATTGTATGTATTTCTGTGAAACTTTAAAATATTGTTAAACCTGTGTACACAAAGCAGAGTGATAAGCAGTTATTATAAAATTGCCTCCACGGTAAGACACAAATAAAAATGTATCATTTAACGCCTGTTTGTGGCAAATCATTTTGAAAGAAACTTTTATCGAGCTAAAACCATTTTCTTTGGGTACCCATATATTACCGTCATTATTTTTAAAAAGCTTTCATTGATGTGTTAGGTATTTTGAAAGCATTTGGCATAAATGCAGGGAATTATATACTGCGTAATGAGAGATTTGTTGACATCTTTCGAGTCGGTGACTCGAAACAACATTTTGCCTTTTATAAAATCAACCAGAAAAAAAAAAAAAAAGGAGGCCCAAAGAAAGAAAAAAAATTTAACAAACTTCCAAAGAGTGGGAGTGTTACTTATAAATCAGGAGAGTTTTAGTAGTATACTTGTCATATTTTGTTTTGAAATTGATTTTATAAAGTTTAAATGCATTTTTCTCAAAACCATTTTTTTGTAAATTTCATGATATTTCAAACATGATATCTAAAAAACTATTAGAGATACTTGTATGAAATTTTACACAAATGTTATTATTGGTATTATCTAGAGAATGACCTACAAGCTAAGAAATTGAACAATTTTTAGTTATTTTATTGTTGTATTTCTTTCTGAAAGTTACGATAATTTGATTGAATTTCCTAGTTCGCAAGCTCGACTGGCCATAACTTTTGATTCAAAAGAAGTAATTTAACACTTGTAGGTCATTCTCTAGAAATGTGTTTTAAAAATGTATTGCAGCAATATTTTATGGAAAATATAAAATATTTTAAAAAATAGAGTGTTTGAAAAAATTCCAAAATTTGATTAAAATTTCTTTAAAAATTTTAATTTTTGCAAATTTTTATGTACATATATTATTTCTAACTGTACTTTTTATTATTGTGTATAAAAGTGAAACTGATAATGTAAAAATATTAGGGATTTTTTGAAAACTTAAAAAAAAAGTCTCCGAACGTAGTCGGATACCTTAAAAATGTGCAAAAATTAGTACACGCCAGATAAGCTGGGTCGGGAATTAGATTTGTTTATGTCATCTAAAGTTTCAAGTAGAAATGAAATAAATACAGGTTTCCGACAAAATAAATTCTTTAAGAGTGGCGTCGACAGAACAGGGTTAAAAGGTGTAACTAGTGTTTTTTGTCCGATGTCAAAGAAACAAAATGTTCGTATTGCTGTGAAAATCATGCTATTCTTTTTTGTACAAAATTTAAACAACTTTCCGTTCATGATAGAATAGAGATAGTTAAAAAACAGCGACTATGCTTTCTGTGTTTAAGAGTAGGTTGTATGGCGTCGAAGTGCAAAGCGAAACCTTGTAAATTATGCGCTAAGAGGCACCATGTCTCGGTACATTTCCCCAAACAAAACACGAATTTTCAAACAAGCCATAGTAATTCGAATGCTTTCCATCCTTTAACCGAGTCAAGGTTAAATGCGGAAGCGCGAGAATTTAACCCTGCTTTTCCCTCTGGAGAGGTTTCGGAAAAAGATAGTAATGCGGTGTTTGCAATTAATCAAGAAAAGGGAACCACTAGTGTGTTTTTGAGTTCCGTGAAGTGTTTTGTAAAACATTCATATGACGAGAAATGGAAAATAAGAGGTCTGCTTGACGTCGGTTCTATGACAAATCTAATTACGAAAAAATTCGTAGAAAAATTAGGATTAAGAAAAGAAAAAGTAAATATTCTGGTCACGTGTTTAAATGATTCCTCTGTATGTGTTAAAAATTGCGTAGCTACGGAAATCTCGAATTCCGATAGTAGTTATAAAAAGAGAATAAAAATTTTAGTTGTAGATAAAATTACTGATTTAACTCCAGTTAAAAATCTAAATGTAAAAGGATTAATTCCTGAAAATAAAGGGTGTTTTTTTAGAGGTATAGAACTTTAAATTGCAATAAAACAACGATGTATTATTCGATTGACATGAAATTTTTTATTCGAAAGATAATCTTATGGCATTACATTTTAAATATGATTTCTGGCATATGACTGCCACAGCTGGCTCGGATGTAGTCCAATCTGGACGTCCTATTTTCGATGACTTTTTCCAACATTTGGGGCCGTATATCGGCAATAACACGGCGAATGTTGTCTTCCAAATGGTCAAGCGTTTGTGGCTTATCCGCATAGACCAATGACTTTACATGGCCCCACAGAAAATAGTCTAGCGGTGTTAAATCACAAGATCTTGGAGGCCAATTCACAGGTCCAAAACGTGAAATTAGGCGGTCACCAAACGTGTCTTTCAATAAATCGATTGTGGCACGAGCTGTGTGACATGTTGCACCGTCTTGTTGGAACCACAGCTCCTGGACATCATGATTGTTCAATTCAGGAATGAAAAAGTTAGCAATCATGGCTCTATACCGATCACCATTGACTGTAACGTTGTGGCTTTCATCGTTTATATGGACGACGTTCTTTGCGGCGCTGCGTCTTTAATGGAAGTCAAGGCCTTGAAGAACCAACTTTTCGGCATTCTGAAAAAGGGAGGAATGGAATTGCACAAGTGGGGTAGTAGTCATCTGTAATTGGCTTCAAACATCCTCGGTGACTATGAGTTCGAGAATCCAATTGAAACCAAGACGTTGGGAGTGTCCTGGAAATCACAAGATGATTGTTTTATTTTCAAAATTGCAGTGGAGTTAAAAGATTCCTACACCAAGAGAGGTGTCCTTTCCGCAATAGCTAGACTGTTTGATCCATTAGGACTATTAGGTCCAGTAGTCGCAAGAGCCAAGATCTTCATGCAGAGTCTTTGGGGTCTTAAAATCGACTGGATCGACGAGTTGCCTTCTGAGAGAGCCAAAGAGTGGCATCGTTTCCTAGAGGACTTCAACAATGTAAGAAATATCTGCATTGGTAGATGTATTGTGCATCCTCAAGCGACAAGGGCAGAACTTCACGATTTTGCTGATGCTTCAGAGAAATGTTACGGAGCAGTGATATATTGTCGTTCTCAATCGCCAGATGGTGCAACAACAGTGAAGCTTGTAACAAGTAAAAGCAAAGAAGCACCTGTGAAGAGTGTCACAATGCCGCGACTTGAGCTGTGTGCCGTCGTTCTTCTTGCAAAGCTGATGAAAAGAGTTGAGACTGCCTTACAAATAAAAACACCCCCCGTGTACCTGTGGAGTGACTCGACTATTGTCTTAGCGTGGATCCAGAAAGAGCCTAACTTGTGCTTAAAATCTTCGTGGCAAATACAGTTGCCACAATCCAACACCTGTCTAACGCAGAGCCGTGGCATCATGTTTCTTCGGAACAGAACCCAGCTGACCTCATATCAAGAGCTTTCGACCCGTCCAGTCTTCACAACAACTCTTTGTCGTGGAATGGATCTACGTTTTTAGCGACGAAAGATTTTCCGGAAAGGAATACCCTTTCATCAATGACTGATAATGATCAATTTAACTGTGAATTTAAAAGTAACGCAAAACACTGTGTGTTTTTTAATTTAAATGTAACAATCTCAACATTTATGACTGACCTGTTAAATATAAGTAAATAGTACACTTAAATAATTAGAATGCTTAGTTTTATTTTTAGGTTCATAGCAAATTGCCGAGGAGAAAAAAGGAGAGGACCTATAGGTGTCTAGGAAATCAACCAAGCGGAGGTCACCTTAATCAGGATTGTGCAACTACAGGAGTTCAAAAGGGATATAATGAGTTTGAAAGAAAATAATAGTTTCTTCAGAAAGTCTTATAAAAAGCTTAAATCCCTTTTTAGATAAAGATGGTGTTTTGAAAGTTGGTGGTAGACTTTGTAATAGTGATTTGAACTTTGAATGCAAATTTCCTGTAATATTACCTTGTAACCATAAATTAACGAATTTAATTGTAGAATATTTTCACTTAAAATACTTCCATCTAGGTCCCCAGGCCTTACTATATCAAGTAAGACAGAGATTTTGGCCTCTTAGAGGACGTAATCTATGTAGGAAAATAATACATGATTGTCTTGTATGTTTTAAAGTGAAACCTATAACTTGTGAACAAATAATGGGCAATTTGCCTAAAGAAAGAATTAGGGAAAATTTTTCTTTTGATTGCAGTGGTATTGACTTTATTGGACCGTTTTGGATCAAGAGCAACAAACAGCGTAAAAGTAGTTTGTATAAGACATATGTTTCAATTTTTGTGTGTTTTGTCACTAAAGCTGTACATTTTGAATTAGTGTCGGATTTAACAACTCAGACATTTATTGCCTCATTAAAGAGATTTATTGCTAGAAGAGGAAGACCCTCTCTATTTTCTGATAATGGTGAAACATTTATAGGAGCTAATGCCGAACTCAAGAGATTGTACAAGTTAGTGATAAATCCTGATCCTGAATTGGCTGGTTTCTTAGTAGATGAAAATATAAATTGGAAATTTCTCCCTCCCAGAGCACCAAATTTTGGCGGCTTATGGGAAGCTGGCGTAAAGTCGTTCAAATTCCATTTTAAACGTGAGGCAGGCAATTCTAGGTTTACTTATGAAGAGTTTCTAACCATTATGACTCAAACTGAGGGAATTTTGAATTCCCGTCCTCTCACCCCTTTGTCAACGGATATAGATGATTTGTCGGTTTTGACACCGGCACACTTTTTAATTGGAAGACCAATTACTTCCATTAGTGAACAAAATATTATACATATAGAAACAAATAGATTAAACATATATCAGAGATTAACAAAAATTGTGCAGTCTATATGGAAAAGGTGGAGTAATAATTACTTAAGTAATCTTCAACAGAGATCTAAATGGAAATTTGAAAAGGATAACGCTAGAGTGGGTGATTTAGTCCTTATTAAAGAGGATAACTTAGCAGTCAATAAATGGCTAATGGGCAGATTGATCGAGGTATTTCCTGGAAAGAAGAATCGAATTAGGGTTGTAACAATCAAGACTCAACATGGTGTAGTAAAAAGACCTATTTCTAAAATTTGTATCTTGCCCATGAGAGAATGAATTTCTTTTTCTTTTTGTATTACAAGATTTACGTATTTTTAAGTTATTGTAATTAACCTTTTAGTATTGTGTGTATTTTATTGAATTCTGTTTGATTTATAATTATTTTAATAGTGTTACAGTTTAATATAACAATATTGTAAAAATCCATGAAACTTATTGAATATTGTAACATTGCAATGCCGGGCGGAATGTTTGCGCAAGCGCAACAGCACTGCCTGGACTGCGCATGCCCAGTAATTCTGATGTAACTGTAAAAAGAGTTGTGAGTAAAAAATAAATACCTGTCTACTAAAAACTGTGTTGTGATTGAGTGCTGAGTATTTGACGAAGTGAGCCATAACATCAATATTTAGCCCCCGACGAGAGCTTGGATTAAATATAATTCAAGAGTCCTAAATTTGTAGCGAGAACCACCACTAGATGGTGGTAAACATGAAATGGCTTTCACATTTGGGGACTTGCCGTGTTTGTAAAAGCTTAGTTGCCAATATGAAGTCAATAAGAAAAAAACCTTGCGCGAGAGAACAGAGTGACACGTCGAGGTTGCAAGATCGCTTGACCGCCTTTGTTTCGTCGGACTATGTTTTGCATGTATGTTGAAGTGTTATTGCAACAATAAATTAATGGAACGTACTGTTGTCCGGTACGCTGTTATTCGGATAGCCAGTACTCTCTACCAGTGATATTTTAAAATAAAAATTTCTTTGCCACTAAAAAATACGACTTTCATGTGATCTCTTTCTTGAAAAACGAAATTCTTTATCATCAATAATTCATTTTCTATGAATTTTTAAATTTTGATCGAACTTTTGGCTTTTTTCTCGTATATATTATTTCGTATATAACACAAACACACACAACTCCGAGCCTTTTTTTAAGAAACAAATCAAGCATTTCAAATAAGAAACGCTTTACTTAACTAAGTTCCAGATGCAAGATGCATACTTAAAAAGATTTCCAATACTCATTTTTTTTATTTTAGAACGTTTATATCTTCCGAGGAAACGTCAAAATCTCTGTAAACACAAGAGATGACTTTGTGCAGTTGTCACTGAATGTGAGTGGATGATATTTTTTGCTCGTTGCGGTAAGCGATTTTCCGATATGTATTTATATTTTAGCAAAAGATTTACTAGGATTTATTAAAAAAAGTTACTTTATACCTTGGTATCTTAGTATCTAAGTTTCCTTAGAAATTCGAAGTATGTGTTCTTGAAACTATGATAAAATTTTAGAATAAAGAGAGATAAATAAAAATAAAATGTTCGAAAGTATTCTGAAACTTTTCTTTTTATCTACAAATTGTAAAAACACTTGCTAAATTCTTATCTATACAAAATTTCAGCTATTTAAATGGCATAAAATAACAAAGTGTAAGCACCTAAAATCATAAAAAAGTAAATACTTGATCTGAAGATCAGGATTATTGTATTTAAATTTTGCATGTACTAATTAAACATGGTGTATATACACAGTTTAAATATTATATGAAATTTCTAGAATTATTTTCTTTATATATTTGTTTCTTTTCTTTGTTATAAGGAGAATAAATTAAGTATTTCGAAGTACCTCAATAAAAGGAGAAAATAGATGAATGCATTTTCAAAGAATATTTATAGGGATAATCCATCTATCTCACATTACGTAATACAAAGGGAGAATCAGAAGAAAACACGTTATGCCCAATAAAAGTAAAAAGAAATGTTCCTTTTAAGTAATTCAGGATATACTATTACTTAAAATAGAATTTACACTAGAATAGTCATAATCTACCAGAGAAATAGACCATAAATTATCATACACTGATGAAATAAATTTAGAGGTTTTGCATTTTTTACCGAATTGTATGAAAATAACTGAACTGAAAGAAAAACCACTGCTTCTAGATAAAATATAAATCTTGTGCGGTAAATACGTAAACGTTCACTCGAGTGTAGGCGGAGCCAGCAGAAAAGCAGGCTTAATAAGCGTGTGTAAGTTAAGATGTATTTCGTTCGCTAGCACACCTCGACGAATTTCTTGGTGTTATTTTGAAGAAATCGGTTCATATTTGAAATTGTAACAGTAAAAATGAGTAACCACCAACGTTTAGATGATGAAATGAGATGGCGAATTGTGGGGAGGCTAGAAGCAGGTCAAAGTCAAGTCCAGATTTTGTAGAGAGTTCAATTTAACGCTCAGCGTCGTGTGTAATTCATCTAAACATTTCAAGGATACTGGATCCATCGAGAGAAAGTCTGGGGAAGGTCGTCCAAAAACCACGATGGCCAGAGAAGATCGCCATTTATCGATTAAAGCGAGACGTAACAGAGGGGCTGCAGCTTCTCAGCGCTCTCGTTACTTGTACGCAGCCATAGTAACCCATGTATCAAGGGTGATTGTTTCAAAAAGACTTCATGAGAGAGGGTTGTTTTCCAAAATACTTGCTGTTTGCGTCTCGTTGACGTCTACGAACAGGAGAGTCCATTTAGCATGGGGCAGACAGCATAGAGATCATAGATCAATGGGTGATCGTTCTGTTCAACGATGAGTCCCGTTTCAGCCTAGATTCAGATTCTCGCCGACCAGAGAACCGCTACTTACCCTCAAATTTCCGTGAAATCAACAATTATGGCGGAAGAGGTTTAATTGTCTCTGGACAGGCTTCATGTTGGGTGGTCGTACACCTCTCCATATATTTTAAAGAGGCTCTGAGACAATTGTGAGGTACAGGGATGAGGTCTTGGAGCCCTAAGTTCGCCTTTTCAGGGATGCATGTGGCCCCGAGTTCATTTTAATGAACGATAACGCGAGTAAACATAGAGCTCATTTGATTCGCCATATGGATTGGCCAGTCAAGTCTCCAGACCTCAACCTCATAGATCATGTCTGGGACGCTCTGGGGAGGCGAAATGCAACTTTCAACCACCCTTCGAGAACCATCCAAGAAAGGAAAACAGCGTTGCTGAATGAGTGGACCAATGTCCACAAGAACTGATAAACTGCCTTATATATCAAGTTGAAATCACGATGCGAGGCCTGTATAGCTATAAGAGGGGGTCATTAACCCGTTTCATTTGTTTATTCTGCAACCGCTGTTTCACACCTTCCAACTCCAACGAGTGTTACGCACGATCATGCGTGTGTATTTCAATTGTCCAATGGGTATTTGTTTTGTATTGTATTATATATCAATGTATGTACAGATCAAATTTCGTTAAAATCGGTCCAGTAGTTCTAGAGATAATTGATCAAATTTGCAAATTTTCTTAATTTCTTACACCAGTGTACATAATTTTAATTTGAAGCGCATTGATAATTATTCAATAACAAAAATATTATCTCTTAAAATTACATTATGCATGGGTAAATATTTTTTTTAATTCTTTGCTGATATTGTTCAAAGTGTTCTATTAAAAATTTGAGAGTTATCAAATATGTAGAATTGTAAATAATTAATAATTAAAATTGAAAATATTTCATTAACCAGTATTTTATTAAATGACATCTACCTTTAATACGAAACAAAATGTGTGCGTGTATCAGTGTGAACACGCGGTAGAGCTTAACTTCTTCGGCTTATATATAATTCATGAAGTCACATGATAAAAACAAACACATGTTTTCAATTGAATTCAAAACAAACTTTGTAAAACTCAGATAAAATTTCAAATTTCATATTTTGGTAAAGATGTTTAAATGTTAGAAAAAAAATTTCTTCAAAAAGATTTTTTTAAATTAAAAAAAATCATATTTTATGTTTATACTTTTAAATAAAATGTATTTTGTATACAATGTACTTTTTAAGAGAAAGTTTCTGCAAAGTGCAAAACTTGGCAGCACCGGAGCTCGTAAACTGATTAACTGAAAACACTAGATACTTTTTATCATGTGGCTATGTCGTCGCATGAGTTTTTGAATTGATTGGCTAGAATCACGTGGCTTTCACTATCATGTAACTATGACGTCACATTAATTAAGCCCATTAAGTTTTATTTTAAGTAATCCTATATTGAATTAACAAATTTATTATTATCACTATTATTTCAAACTGTATTTAAAAAAAAAATTAGGATGGAATAGTTATAGTTATATATATCAATAAAATTTTCCTTTCGAATACATAATACTAAAAAAATCATTGTATACATTTATAGAAAAGTATCATTATTATTAGTCTATTTACATTATGCTTATAGGTGTTTCAGTACATACTTTTGTTATCAAAGGCTTGTGGGAACTAAAATAAGAAATGCAGATTTTGCACTCAATATCATTTAAGAATTTAGTAAACACTGCATCAATCGTAGTATTTGATTTTGTCGTCAATATTATTCAATTATTTTGTATAGATAAGGCGAAATTGTCTATTTCGTCTTAATTTTTCTCTTATTTGAGGTAAAACTGAAAACTCGAGCAATATAGTCTTAACTAATCCTTCATCATTTGTTTCTATATGAAAAATCTATCCAACTACACCAGTGTTTCTCAAACTGTGGCAATTTTTAAGCAATTTTTTTCTATTTTTGTACATATTATGGATAATATTGTTCTACACACAGAAAAAAAGTTTCGTGAGATTACTTTTATAAATAATGAAGTTATTTAATATTTACTTAAAATGTTGAGTATTTCTTGAAAAATCTTAAAAAACCCAGTTTTTGACATTCTTTTTTTATAAATTATTGATTCTAAAGTAGAAAAGAATGAACTTTTTAAGGTAGAATATCAATTCATTTACGCTACGGGAAATTGAACGGGAACAGTTTAGAAATCATAAACACATATTTTCATAAAAACGTATCAATTTTGACTCATTTTAGAAAAAACCGTAAAAAAATAATAAAAATATCGTTATTTTGTAGAAAAAATTATACCATATCGTGGCGAAAAAAATGTTCTTTCCTATTCTGTAATTATTTTTTGTCTGATTTCGATAGAAGAATTAGATAGCTTTTGTTTCGGCCAGTTTATAATAAAACAGATTAGTTTAAATAATTCACAACCACACAAAAACTCGGTATTCTAAATCTTCTTTTTATTTATTTTTTGACTGTTGTCATTTACATAAAAACATAAATCTTTTATTTACAAAATCATTACAAGTTGAGTTGTTTCAATTATTATTATAAACTTCTTAGAGTTTTGAATTTATATTAGTTTAAATATATATATTAAATTACATCTCGTGGTTATGATATGAATATTTGTTAAACTTGCGACAGCTTTTTTAAATACGTGGTGAAAGTCGGAACTACATACATATTTAACTTACGTTCATCGCGTAACTGTAACTGATAATGCGTAACGAAAATGTTTCCCTAACGTGCCATACGAAGTTAACTACAAAAATTTATTTTTCATGCTTCTTAATTTAGTTAATACTTTTAAAAGAACTTCAGAAGCTTTTAGTTCCCTCAAAATTAAATGTGGTGGATGAATCATAGTCAAGACACAACTTTATAATAACGAATGATAAAAAGGAAAGCATAAAAAATTCAGTTATCTTCACACAATAACTTTATATTTTTCAATGCCAAGCAATTGATATTCACACTCCATTTCAATAATTGTGTTACCTGAAATTCGTTCAAGGATTCAAATTATGCCAAAGACAATACAAATCATTGCGATAAATTAAAACAAACTCAAAGAAATAAATAACGCTAAATGTTTAGGTTTAAATTAGATCCCATTCGAGTATGGAATATGTATTATATTTTATAAAATTTAATGCATCATGGCATTAATTAAAATTTGAATTATATTTCAGTTTAAACGAATTGCTTTCTCTCTCTCTCTCACTCACTAGGGCTTACTTTATTATAAATAACTGTACTTGTTCATGAAATTTTAGGAAGCTAATAATATATTAGGAAAGACAATGACGCATTTCACTTATGGTGCGAATAGTTATAATAATTTATAATCCAAAACAGCTCATAACTATCATAAGTGTTATAGTATATTCCAATAGGGAGTAATTATAAACAATTTAATAAGAAATGACCATATGAATATATAAATAGCTATTGATTACGTTGCATTTTGTATTAACTATCAGAATACAGCCTTCAAACGTAGTACTTATTCAAAGTTAATAGAGATTAACTTACCGTAAAAACCGACGTATAGCGTGCATTGGCTTATAACAGGCACCTATACTTTGAAGCTTTAATTTTTAATTTTGTGGTATATTCGCCGTATAATGCGCATCCCTTTTTTACGAAGAAATTTTTGTATGCAATATTCTTATGTTTTGAAGACATTTATTTCGGGTATTATCCCAAGCTTTTGAAAAAATAGCATATTTCTAGAACTACAACAGTTTAAATTCCTAAGGTATGCGATTTCTTTTAAATGAACAGTCTTTCGATATTTCTTGAAGGCCATTTTTTTATGTTCATTACTTCTTCTTATTGTTAAAGCTATCAATTTTTATTCCCGGCTCCCGCGCGTTTATAACGCGCAC
The DNA here is from genome assembly GCA_019973935.1 of Trichonephila clavipes. Classification (NCBI taxonomy): domain Eukaryota; kingdom Metazoa; phylum Arthropoda; class Arachnida; order Araneae; family Nephilidae; genus Trichonephila; species Trichonephila clavipes. The sequence continues at coordinate 56,908 of BMAU01013597.1, forward strand.
CTATAAATTTCAATCTTATTTTTTATGTTAAAAATGCGCGTTATACGCCGGATTTTACGGTAACTGGGCACCGTGATAAGATTTATTTTAGAGCTTAATTCCCTATATATTTTACCTTATTTTTTGTATTGTTTAGTTATTCATTTTTGTTTCGGTTTATTATAAAATCGAATATATTGCCGCACGCATAAGTCCCGATACCAAGTCCCGATAGCCGAGTTGGCAGAGCGTTGGACTGAACTTCCTCAGGTCTCGGGTTCGAATCCCGGAATGGGTCGGCAGATTTATCCAAAGACTGGAATTTTGTTCTCGTTTTTAATGTATTGTTTCTCTAGGTTCTAGATGAATCCAGATCATTCTTTAGAGTGCATACTGGGTATTTCTCGAATATTCCGAAGTGTATAAAAGCAGAGTTCATCGCCAGTTGGGCATGTTCTCAGTCCAGTGTTGTATCGAGCTCCCAGCGTTAGAATAAATCTAATTGTTTGTTTAATTGAACTGTGTACTTCTTTCGAAATCCGTGACAAGTTTGGTGGAGGCGCCGGGTACAATTACGTCAAACGTGGATAATAGCGACAACCTTCGCAGGAGCCTCCGGTTAAGAGGATTATCCCCCGAATTCGGACTGTTAAAAGAAAATAGTAGGAAGAGGACAAAAATGCCGACCGAGCAAGAAGCCAAGCCCGCTGTAGTAACACCTTCGTTACAGCAATGGAGGAGCCCATCGACCTTCCGAGGAGCGCCTGGGGAAGACCCTCTCAAATGGCTTAAAGAGTACGATCGAGTAGCCAACTTTAACAAGTGGGATGACATGATGTGCCTGGCTAACGTTTATTTCTTTCTTGACGGTACCTCGAGACAGTGGTATGTCAACAACGAAGACGCCTTAGATTCCTGGGAAGCGTTTAAAAATGGACTAAGTGGACTTTTCGGTGACCGTCAAAAATATACCAGAAGGGCAGAAGAACAACTAAAATGCCGAGCCCAGCGTTCAGGCGAGTACACAGTCCTACATACAAAGTGTATTAGGACTTTGCCAAGAGGTAAATCCTCTGATGAGAGAAGACGAAAAAGTGTCACACCTAATGAAAGGTGTTGCTGAGGATATTTATCAGGCCCTGTTGACGAGAGAAATCAATGACACAGCAAGTTTTATCAAATGGTGCAACTATATCGAAGATATGAAGCAGAAGAGAGTTGGTCGACCGAGATTTGAAAGGCTTCCAAACGTCGTACCGGTTGCATCCTGACGGATGAGACTGATTTGGTCTCTCTTATTCGCACAACCGTACGAGAAGAAGTCCATCGACTAGTTAACCAGACGCAAGAATCTTTGGACTCCGATCCCCAATCCTTAGATTGATTGATTGATTGAATATTAACGTCGCACTGTTCAGCTAGACGAGGGCTTTTGGCGACGGACCACGGGAACCATGGTCAAGTGACGTGGACGACACCTGAGCTGGCACCCCCTCTCCTAACTACCACACCACACCAACGGGAGGACGTTTCAGCTCTCGACAGATTTAACGTGCATCGCTGCCCTACACGGCGGGTCTTTAGTGGTACTGGGCTCGAACCTGTGACAAAGCAAGCCACAGTCCATACCATACCACTCGGCTACCGCGGCCCCCAATCCTTAGAAGAGATCGTTCAAGACAGTTGAAAGGGTTTTGGCCCCAGTGTCAGCAAAATCTACAGAAACTAGACCACGACCAACATACACCGCTGTAACTAGGAAATACAGAGCTCCTGTTCAGAAATTCCCACCTGAACCAAGAAAAACAGATATGTGGAGAACGGCTGACAACAGACCTGTTTGTTTCCACTGCGGACGTCCTGGACATGTAATGCGCTACTGCCGAGAGAGAAAGGCTGTCTTTGACAACTCTCGAAACCGCCGACGGAACTTCGACGACGTTGGCACTGAAGAAGAAATACGCCGACCAAACTCTTCTCGCCGTTTTACGCCAAGTCCCACGAGAGGCCGATCCCCAATACGGCGTTACAGATCCCCGTCGCCATATCGCCGATCCAGTCAGTCGCCAGGCCGTAGGAGCGAGGAAAACTAAACAGAGCGACCTTCCAAGGAGGTGAGGCCGCTTGTACTGGAAATCCTCCGTCGACCGCCAAGATGACTGGTAACCAACTAGACGTAATAATAGATAAGAAGCCGATACGTGCTCTAGTAGATTCTGGGGCATCGTTTTCTGTTATATCCGATAAGTATCGCCGATTTTTAAAGAAAGTTCTGTTTGCTGACGCCAAGAGCGTTATGCTGAAAGTTGCGGATGGAAATTTTGTTCGGCCGATAGGGAAATGTGTTTTACGTGTCCGTATAAACAATCGAGAACTGCCTTTTGAATTTATTGTTTTATCCCATTGTAGCCATGACGTCATCCTAGGATGGGACTTTTTAGAGGCGTCTCAAGCCGTTATAGACTGTGGACAAAATGAACTTGTTCTAGAAGACATCTGTCGAGACTCCACAGCGCCTGACGCCTGGAATTTGTATGCCACCAGAGACTATACACTTAAGCCGCATTCTTTAACTAGAATAACAGTATCAGGATATCAAATCCGAGGAGACATAAATGTAGTTCTAGACGGCAGCAAACATTTGCTCTTCGAGAAAAATATTGCTACACCGTCCATGGTATCCACATATCGTAACGGAAAAAGTGATGTCTGGGTTACCAACCTGCAGTTCCGAAACCAAATCATCCCTAGAGGAATGTGCATAGGCCAAGCTGAACCACTAAATGAAGGGCATCAATGTGTTATTTCCGACACATCGGGTTGCTTGGATGACCAGCAAGAAACTTCGGAGTCACGGATGAATTGTTCGTTAATGATGTCACCCGAGTTAAGTGACGAACAGAGAAACAAGCTATCCGAACTACCCGGAAATTTTCTGGGCTTTTCACGAAGACCGACAAGTCGACAGCCGCGAAGACGAATGTGAAACACAGGATTTTTACTGGTGATCATGCTCCAATCAACCAACGAGCCTACAGAGTCTCGCCGACTGAAAGACGCATCATTCATGAAGAGGTTCAGAAAATGCTTGATGAAGGTATCGTCCAACCCTCTGAAAGTCCTTGGTCATCACCCGTTGTGCTCGTAAGAAAAAAAAGACGGTAGTTGGCTTTTTTGCGTCGATTATCGCAAGTTGAATAGCGTCACGAAAAAGACGTTTATCCTCTGCCTCGTATTGACGATACGCTCGACTGTCTGAAAGGTGCCAAGTTCTTTTCTTCCATGGATCTCCGATCTGGTTATTGGCAAATAGAAATAGACGAAGCGGATCGTGAAAAGACGGCATTTATTACCCCGAAGGCTTATACGAGTTTAAAGTCATGCCGTTTGGTCTCTGTAATGCACCTGCGACCTTCGAGAGAATGATGGACAATTTGCTACGCAATTTTAAATGGACTATGTGTCTTTGTTACCTAGATGACATAATAGTGTTCTCAGAAACTTTTTGAAGACCATCTTATACGATTAAGACTTGTTCTAAAATGTCTTCAGGAAGCTGGTCTTAAATTAAATTCAAAGAAGTGTCTTTTTGCTGCCCAAGAAGTAAAGATTCTAGGCCATCATGTATCTAGTAATGGCGTTCGTCCCGATCCCGACAAAATAAAAGCCGTAAGAAATTTTCCCACTCCAAAGAATATACATGACATACGAAGTTTTCTTGGCCTTTGTTCATACTTTAGAAGATTTATTAAAGGTTTCTGTTATCTCGCCGAACCTTTGCAGTCGTTGCTGAAAAGTGGCGTGGAGTTTCATTGGGGTCCTGAAGAGGTGGAAGCATTTCACAGTCTTAAGAAAGCACTTACTTCGGATCCAGTATTGGGGGATGTACGACGAAAGAGCTTCTACAGAAATCCATACTGATGCAAGCGGGTACGGTATCGGAGCTGTCCTAGTACAAATTCAGAATAATGTCGAGAAAGTTATAGCATACGCTTCTAGAACTCTGACAAAAGCCGAAAAGAATTATTCCACCACAGAAAGGGAATGTCTTGCCATCGTATGGGCTACCAACAAATTCCGGCCGTACATATTCGGAAAACACTTTACTCTTGTAACTGACCATCATTCCTTGTGCTGGCTCATGAATTTAAAGGATCCTTCAGGAAGGCTTGCCAGATGGGCCCTCCGACTTCAAGAGCATCATTTTGACGTAAAAATATAAAACCGGTAAGAAGCATAGTGACGCCGACGCTCTTTCGAGAAATCCAGTGGAAGAGGAAACGGAAACACCAGACAAATTTTTAGCAGTCACGACGAGTATGAACCTTGCGATGGAACAGAAAAAGATCAAGACCTTGCGAAATTAAAACTTTTGAGCAACTCATCCAAAAACGAAGAATTCAGATTCATCGACGGTATCCTTTGCAGGAAGAATTTTGATCCAGATGGAAAGTTGTGGTTACCAGTCATTCCTAAACATCTACGAGCAGACATACTAAGGCACTTTCATGACGCCCCCACCGCAGGACACCTTGGTTTCGCGAAAACTTATGACAGGATTCGCAAGAGATTTTACTGGCCGGGAATGTACCGAAATGTCGTTTGGTATATCATGCATTGTCGGGAGTGCCAAAGAAGAAAATCCGTTCCTCAACGACCACCTGGACGTTTAGTTCCCATCCCTCCAGCTATAGCTCCTTTCCATCGCATTGAATTGATCTCCTTGGGAGATTTCCAAAAGTCTGCTCATGGAAACAAATGGATAATAGTCTGCACGGATTACTCAACGCGATATGCAATAACAAAAGCCTTGCCGACAGCCGAAGTCGACGAAATAGCGAAGTTCTTACTTGAAGAAATTGTCCTCAGGCATGGAGCTCCTCGAGTAATTATCACAGATCGTGGAGCCGTCTTTCGATCCAGACTTATTTGCTCTCGTCGACTTGTGTAACATTGATCATCGTTTCACAACGGCGTATCATCCCCAAACAAATGGACTGACGGAGCGCTTCAATAAGACCTTGGCCGACATGTTGTCAATGTATGTGGATGTAGAGCAGAAAATTGGGATGAAATTCTACCATTTGTAACCTTCGCTTATAATACCGCTAAACAAGAGACCACAGGTTTTACGCCGTTCTATTTACTTCATGGTCGTGAAGCGGAAACGACACTAGATACAATGCTACCATTCTGTCCTAACGATTTTGATGACAATAACATCACCAAGATAGCAGCCAGAGCCGAAGAATCACGACAGCTAGCCCGAGTGCACACTCTGAGAGCTCAAGACAAAGATCGTCGACGTTACGATTCCAAACACCAAATGGTATCCTACGCTCCCGGAGATCTCGTATGGATTTATACTCCAGTGAGAAAAGTCGGTCTCTCCGAAAAACTCTTAAGAAGATATTTCGGACCGTATCAGGTGCTACGCCGTTTATCAGCCGTGACTTACGCAGTACAAGATTTTGATCCTGCTTCACGAAAAAGAAAACTAAGAGAAGTTGTCCATGTACTGCGTATGAAACCGTACCATGATCCCGCCGAGCAAATCGAAACCGAGGATATTCCTCCCAAAGAATCATACAAAGGACCCATCACTCGTTCCAGAATAAAGACCCTTGAACAAAATGACAGCGGGGCGCTGTCTTCTTTTTCGAGGGGAGCAATGCCGCACGCATAAGTCCCGATACCAAGTCCCGATAGCCGAGTTGGCAGAGCGTTGGACTGAACTTCCTCAGGTCTCGGGTTCGAATCCCGGCCCCGGCAGATTTATCCAAAGACTGGAATTTTGTTCTCGTTTTTAATGTATTGTTTCTCTAGGTTCTAGATGAATCCAGATCATTCTTTAGAGTGAATACTGGGTATTTCTCGAATATTCCGAAGTGTATAAAAGCAGAGTTCATCGCCAGTTGGGCATGTTCTCAGTCCAGTGTTGTATCGAGCTCCCAGCGTTAGAATAAATCTAATTGTTTGTTTAATTGAACTGTGTACTTCTTTCGAACTCCGTGACAATATTTCTCAAATTGCTCTCTGACTATTTTCTGAAACTCAACCTCTATCTAAATTGTTCATAGATTAAATTAAATTCAAAATTCTTTTTGACTCTAGTTAGGTACAAATTTGATTACTATAAAAAATTGGACTTCACATAACTAATAATATACCTTAAGGCTTAAAATACTTCCTTAAAATTAATTCCTATAAAATAATTTTAATATTTATTTCCAGAGTACAAAATAATTTAAAGTATCTTTTGAATAAAAAAAAATATGTGTTCAAAAATTAAACTTTTCCATTACAATGTAGCTTTGGCATCACTCTCTCTCTCGCTCTCTGTTTCAAAGTGTAATTTAATTATATTTTCACATTGATTTATTCGAGATAACTATTAATATCTTCACTATTAAAATAGTTGAGTGTGAAATTAACAAAGTATCTTGCAATATTAAAATTTTTATTTATTTTATACAAAACCCCTTTCACAAAAATGAACGTTAACCAATAATAGTTAGTAATAGTAGTCAGCAATAAACACAGCTTCTCTAAATATGCATACAATTAGTGAGTTTTAATGAAAAGAGAAGTATAAAATGAAAGTTCCTCGCTGTTTTAGAACTATGAGAAAGAATTTCACTTCTGCGTCTAAGCGCACTGGTAACGATCATTCAGATTAATTCAACGTTAAATTAATGCATTGTGCTTAAGAAAAGAATTTGTTGAATTCGGATGCATACAAATGAAGCCGAATGAGTATGTGTCCTAAAGGAACAAACAGATAGCTAAACAGGAGAGACAACAATTCCTTTCCAATACTAGTTTTAATTAACAGTGGGTTGGAACCATTCTTCCAGCCGTGCACAAATGTGTACTTTTCTCACATTGTTGACTTTGTATGTAATTTTGAAGAATATTGTCCCTTTAATTTGTTCCTATACTTATCAAAAACAATTTTTCCTAAGAAAAATATCCTATCGCATAACAATGAATATATATATATACATGATTGAAATTCAATAATGCATGTATGCATAAGATTATGTCATACGAATATGTTTAGCTATAAATAGCTCATGTCATTAATAAAACAAATAATACTTGGATAAAATAATGTACATACTGTATTATAGTTATGGTTATTTATAACTATAATATACGAAAAGCTAGAGCATAAAGCAGTTTTATCAATTTATTAAAAATGTTTTATGATCTACTATGGCAAACTTAATGATATCAAATCAAGATTTTTCTATTTATTAACAAAAATGCGTATTTCGATAGAAGGTTTTATAACCGTAGTGTTTGAAATATTAATTTAATGAATATAAATTCGTAAAAGTTAATGTAATAATCTTATTTATAATGCACGCACAGATTTGCTAATTGCTTCAATGTGAATACTAATATTTGTAACAGTATGTTCTCTTAATATTTCGGAAAAGTGAATGTATTACGATGTTATTAAATTCCAATATTTTAAACAATGTGTTAAAAAAATGCAGTGTTTATTTTTTGATAACTAGATGCATATTTTCATAAGAATAATTAAGATTTGTACAAAAGAGACATAAATGTCTTGTAAAGTGACTCTTGAGTTTGGATATTACAACAAAAAGGAGGTAATTGCACAGAATAACAACAATCACGAAGCATCGACGTCACTATTCGTCTCAGTTACCCATATTGAACTAGCATTATTCTCTTGCTCTCTTTCTCTATTGCTCTTTATTTTTGTTGGTCACTGCAAGTGTCCGCATTGTTCCATTTCTCAGAATCTTAGAGTGCTTACAAATATTCTTTTGTATTTGGTTTTCATAATGATAATGTTTTGCAAAAAAAGAAGAATTGTTATGGATAGAAAAGTAGTAAGAATTGTATCATTTTGGAAGCTTTACTAAATGGTTAAATTCATTTTCATTTGAAATGACTTGCCTAAGGTAACATGTCATGATTTATTTTCTTTTTATGGAAAATCAATTTTACGTCACATTTTCTCAAACGCGCGCGCGCGCGATGGCTCAAACAAACTATATTAATTTTAACTAAACAGGTAAAAGTTCTTGCTCCATTTGTGATAAAAGGAATGGAAGAGTAACATTAGATTATTGAAAAAAATCACTGCAAAATTGGGAAATTTGAGGTCACAATACCTAATCATATGATATAGGGGGGTACTTTCCCACACTTTCAAAAATATTTATGTCATCTCTCAAACAAGTTATAAGGAATTTATTTTTATTTTTTCCAAAACTAATATCATCCCTCTCTCACTCTATGCTTACTTGACATTGAGTTTTGGAATAAACTATATATGAATATACTTGAATGTTTATATGTGTTTCTGTGCATGTATTTGAGTAGTAAGTGTGGTATTAGATTCTCTTACTTGCCATAATAATACACTTTTTTCAAGCTTAACGAACAAGATGATCTTAAAGAAAGTACTTATTATCAATTTTGAAGAAAAAATACTTCTTACAAATTAACTTCTCAGGGTAATTCATGGCTTATAATACAAAAGGTGTTGGAGAACAAATTACAGCAAACTGGTTCCTTTTTTGTACATATAAATAGTATAATAATTTTGAAAACAGCATGTTTGTAGTAAATACCAACATAGGTATATTGACAAAGCCTTACGATTTTTTATTGTTATTTATCGTCTTCTCAAATTTATATTTTAACTTTCAATTCTTTTTTAAATATCTATCTATTTTGCTTCACATAACCGAACTCGTAAGTGGAATAAAAGAATTAGTTTCCGTTTGGATTTAATGAGGTTTGTTTTCTTTTTCACATTTTTGCTACAATTTGTATACCCCATTTGATAGAACAGAACAAAGAACAATCACCTGCGTTTGTGACTTTAAAGTATTCTTTATACTTTTTACTTTTGCTTATTAGCATTTTTTTTAAAAAAAATGTAAAATATGCACAACAATTTTGTAGAAAATAAACCTAACGTCTCAGAAACTGGCATAAGCAAATTAGTATTAAAAATACACTATTTTGGAAAATCAAACCAATCTTTTGGTTCATTCAACTTGAAGTACTATTCGTTATTTTCGCGTTCAAAATATATCGTACAGTATCCTATACTTATATCAGTATAGGATGAAAATGTCGTGGATTGTGTCAAAGACGTTTCAATCAATCCACTTGACTCTCAAAAATATGACATCAAAAATACTTTACTGTCTCGTTTGACAGAATTGGAGGAAATTCATTAGAAAAAAACTGTTATCTGAGATCCAACCTGGCGAGAGAGGGCTCTTGGAATTTTGCATTATATGCAAAACGCTCCTTTTAAGAGAATGTGTTAAAAAGAACACAGATTTAAGGTATACTTTTTCAAACCTAAACCTCCCTGCAAAGTTGGCAAGTCTAAATACCTTAACTAATATCTTTAACAGTGCCAATAAATTCTTTTCTGTGTAATTGTAATTCAAAAATATTCTCTATGTCCATCAATCGTAATTCTGAGAGGAATTTAGGCTCCAAAATTCAGGCAATGGATGTAAGCATCCCACAGCTCACTTGATAGCTTCAGTGTCTCAGTTTTTGAAATCAAGAAGCCGAAGCAGAACCATGTCAAAACAAAATTCAGCATCTTAGAGTGAATAATTGCACTCTTCCTCACTCATTAAGAACGTTCAAAACATCGGAAAACTAATTAACTGTGGTTTCTCACAGAAGCTCACTACCACTAGCACCAACTTTTCTGTTTCTTCTTAATCAATAATTTAAGCCAACAAAAGTTTCTTAGTAGCAATTGATCGAACATAACCATTATGCACTGCAATAGGAGTCAAAGGAGAGAAACTAGTGATTTGAGAAGCTATGTTTAACTAAATCATCTATTATAAATACATTTGGATCTAAAACTTAACAGTAAAACTGGGTTTCAGGCAAACACTTGTTGAGTCTTTCTTCATTGTTGATGTAAATTGTACAATTATTTGTGCTGACTTTCTGAATAAATATGGACTGTTGGTTGAATTCAGAACTAAAAGAAAACTTACCCATCACTAGCTCCTTTCCCGATTAACGCTAGGTAAAGTATATAGCCTTCATTATCTTGACCAATTGTCAATAATACCTTAATATCCATTATATTATAAATACTATAACCTTTCTACAGAGATATTTAAATCCATAACTATCTTATAGAAATGCAAATTTCCTTTCTATTCAACATAACGTAAAAAATCAAACTATTTTTTAAAGATTCTCCAGTTGCTGCAAATCACGAAACTTATGAACAAAGATATGCCTTTTATCTAAGTTGGAATTCAAATATACTATGCAACAGGGAATTCGGTGACCCTTGAAAAATGTTCGGAAAGCCTGGGGGGAAAAGGATAAGATATAGAGTTTGGAGACCTTGTGGAGTTACCGCGTAATTTAAATCCCAACATTTAATACGAAAGTTATCCCATCCCTCTTCTTTACGATATCACTCATCAGATAGAAGAATGCTCAACAATTTCAACGCTAGACCTCGAACGGGTTTACCTTCAAACCCAGATTGATCCGGCTGATATGGAAAAGACTGATATTTGCACTCCTTTGGATTATGCGAATTTCCATACCTGACTTTCGGCTTACGAAATGCAGCGCAAACATTTCAATGTTCCCTGTACGGTGTTTTTATACGAATTAGATGTTTTTACCTCTCTATAAATGACAATTTAATTGAATCACGGAATAAGGAAGATCCAAATAATGCATCACAATAATTTACAGCAAAATGGTCTTATTTTTAAAACTGCGAAATAACTATTTAGAAAACTAAAGAGGAACTTTTTGGATCAGAAAATATATTCAGATGGTATAAAATTTAGCAAAATAGAATGGAATTCTTAATGGAATTTTAATGATCCGAAACAGTCTTGTATTTTCATGATCAATTTTTAAAGGTAGCTCTTTCCTAATGCCGCTCAAGATCAAGGAGTGACAAATGGCTATTTGGTAAAGATGAAAAAAGTAATAGTACGAAATGATTTTGGACGCAAAATGTGATTGCATCCTTTGAACTTTGTAAAATTCGAATGTGCAGTGGGGCTTAATAAATGTTTTTCCTTTTGTTTGGTTTAAAAAGATGGTTGATGCTTCGAATCAAGCAAAAGCAGTGGATCCTGCCATACATTAACAATAATTAGCAATTTTAGGGTTTTTTTTTCCATAAAATGATACTTAGCACATCATAAGTAAAGCACATACGATAGAGGACGGTTTACTGCTAATTCTTCAATAAAAGAAAGAAATCGAAATTTCTGTATTTGCAAGTCATAAACCTATCACCTTGGCATTGCAACTAAATCTTAAGAAAATATCTCCTTATCAATAACTTCACTTGGGATATGTTTCACAATTCACACAAGATAGTTAACACAATTTCAGCAAGGATTATTTGGTATCTGCTGACAGTTAGAGAAGACTATCACCTCCAGTTTATTTCGAAGTAATCATAAAAGTACAATAAACAGTCGAAGAATTTAAGCAAATTTTTATTTTAATATGTTCTTTTCTCAAGCTTTAATCGTTCTCTGTTCGTGCGTATGATTTTTCAGTATACTATGATGCTTCTACTGGTAATATTCAACTAAATTCCGGAAGTCAATATTTTATTGCATACAAGATCTAAGGGGAAAATAACCCTTCGTCTAATAACTACAAAGTTTATCTAGCCTTCTATTACCTTATATCCGAAATAAGACCGAAAACTGCCTAAAGGTCAATCAAACATTTCCTGGCAACTCTACAGCTCTATCGGAAATATCCCATTGTAAGCAATAAGTCCAACTATACTCATGTCCATAAATTAAGACTAATTCAGAATCACACAGTAATTGAACTCTAAAATAAAAATTTCAGCTGTAGAATTATCACACACATCTTGAAGAAAAATATGCAAATTACAGGAAACCACCAGATGGCGCGGATAGAACGTCACAATGACGAGAGTGTGAGAGAGGGGTATATAAGGAATGGTGGCAAAGAAGTAAAATTGTTCACAAGCGCTTTCAAAGACTTTCAGTGCGAAAACCGCATAGTTATGGTCCAAAGAAAGCATTTGGATAATTTTTTACGTGGTAGAATTATTGAACGACTGGAATGTAGACGCATCCAGCTGGAAGTGTCCGAGGAACTTCGAATCGCCCAGAGTGTCATCTTCAGGCTTTGGCAACGATTCCAAGATGATGGTAATGTGAGTAGATGTTATAGCACAGGTCGCCCCCGAGTTACAACGCCGAATGAGGACCGGTATATATTTCGCAGTTACTGCCAAAAGAAACAGACGGAGCACAGCATCAGACCTGTCTCGTCAGCTCTCTTCAACTACCAGTAGAACAGTTTCAAGGCAGACCGTGTACAGACGCTTAGGGCAAATTGGTCTATATGCTTGTAGACCTGTCAGATGTGTTCCACTTACCGCAACTCACTGTTGCCTGCGATTAACCTGGAGTAGAGAGCATGCATTGTGGACACCACAACAGTGGTCTTGTGTGATGTTTTCCGACGAGTCCAGGTTTAGTTTGCAGTCTGATTCTCGTCAGATTTTAATATGGAGAGCATCAGGTACCCATTACCACCAAGAGAACACCATTGAACGACACCGTTACGGTGGTCAGGATGGCTCGTTTGGGGAGGAATTATTCTCTGTTCCAGAACTGACCTGCATGTTCAGAGTGTAACGATGACAGGCCACATCTATCGGGATTTCATTTTGGAACAACATGTACGTTTGTTTCGGGGCGCCATGTGTGCTGAACTTCTGTTTATGGATGACAACACTCGTCCTCACCGTGCAAACATTGTTGACGAATGCCTTCAATCGGAGGATATCAGCCGTATGGATTGGCCAGCATACTCACCGGACTTGAATCCAATAGAGCATGTGTGGGATATGCTTGGCCGACGTATTGCAGCCCGTCAACCCCCTCCCACCTGTCTACCGGAACTTCGGAGGGCATTGCTTGATGAGTGGTGTAATATTCCCCAAGATCAGATTGATAATTTGATACTCAGCATGCCTAGGTGTTGTAAGGCCTGTATTGCATCGTCCGGGAGACATACTCCGTATTAACCATCACACTAACCATGTTATACTGTTTTTTGTAAATAGGTTCTTTTTTTTGAAATTTGCTCGAGGAAGTAAAAATCTCAATTTTTATTAATTATGTCAAACATATAACATCTTTTTTGCTCTTTACCTTTTGTTTCATAAATAGACTTTAAAAATAAGTCAAATTTGTTTTGCTTCTGTCTCTTTCTTTGCCTGAACTTCATTATCCTTAATTTATGGACATGAGTGTAGATCAATCTTACTTTTATCGGATCTTGCCACCATTTTATTTTATTTGTCCGGCACTCCAAATGGCCAGAATCTGTTCCAACTGTCAACATGAAAGCAAAATTAACCAGCTTAATACTTCTGAAGCTATTTATGGGAAAAGTTATTAAAGTTTAGATATGCGTAATCAGAAAAGTATTCACATACATTTAAAAAGATATTTTCTTCATTTTTCTCTCAAAACGAGGAATTTCAAACTAAATCTCCATCTTTAATTCACGTAATATGATATCGGAACAATTTCCTTTCATCCTGGATGACAAACACTGTTGTATTAAACTAAACCGAGAAAATGTATTACTGCATCTCAGCATTAAATTCAGCACCGAATAAAACAAATGCAAATGCATTCTTTCATAACAATTTACTTTCTTGACAATGCTTTTTTTATCATGGTTGATCATTTCTATAAAACTGAATTATTCTGCATATATTTGCTGTTTGCAACCACGGGGAAGCTATAAAATATTCTTTTCTTTGGAAAACCGTATTCCCTGGACATCACTTCACTTGGCTGCTTTCGACCATCTGGTACACGAACTTTATTGATCTTCTTATAAAAAAATATTTTACAAACAATTTCTCCTTGTAGAAGTCATGTTTTACATGGATGATGAGTTTCAAGATGGTTGTGAAACGGGATAATATTTGAATACGTATAAAAAGATGTTCGATATAGATTTTCTAAAGATAAGAAGTCTGAAAATGGTTCGAGCTATTTGGAATGAATCATTAAAGTCAAAATTAAAATAAATGCTTCAATAAATACTTGTTTTTAGTAATTTTATCTTACTCGGGCTTTGTTAATAGTAATTTTTGAACTTAATATATTTACAATAAATGTTCAGTTAACTATATTTTTAAAAAAAAATAAGTACATTAAAATAGAGTGAGTAGAATATCTTATAAAGGCAAGATACTTTCATAATTATTTGCCAAAGAAATTATAACCAAATATTTTTTTAAATACCTTTCACAATTATAAAAATACATTATATTGTATTATAATATATTGCAATATATTGCATTATAATAATGAAATTATAGTTTGGTATCTAAGAATGTTGCTTAATATTTTCGAACAGTAATTTAGTTATATCTTTTTAAATAAAATCAATATAAACATTTAATATTTCTTTACCTTGGTGTCAATTTCATTATTATTTTCGTTTATTTGAATAAATGCGTACCAATATAACAGATTATTAAATAAAATTATAAGTTATAATTATCAATTTCATATGTTTAAAATTGATTTAAAGATACACAATGTACGCTCTATATTTTTCAAATGCTATTACAAAAAAAGTATTTTGATTATTAAATAAAACTATTCAGAAAGTTAACACTAATATTAGAAAATTAATACTCAAGTGCATTTTTCAAAAATAACAAAAATAAAGGATCTAGTAACTTTTTGGCCTAAACTTCTAGTGTTCTGAACAACGGAGACAAGTCCAGACAATAATTAATTTAATTAAAGGTGATTGATTAAAGGGATTAATAATTAATTTAATTAAAGGAGATTGAACCAAATAATGAAGACGGTATGTTTAAAGGAAAGAAATCTCAAAATTCTCACATAATTGAAATTGGGAATTTAAACGAATAAGTTACCATCACAAGTGACTAACTAACATTTAAAACAACAGTTGTCCCAAATTACAGTATCCATCTTCGCGAACCGTTCATATTGTTCTGGTTATAGTTTGATAAATGAGAAAAAATAAATAATGCTAATAAAACCAACTATTTTGGTTTTCATATCTTGAAATGATTCACTTAGAGGATTAGCACATACTGTTTTCTTGTTTTTATTATATATAATAATTTTTTATAATGTTTCAATATTTATTAACTGTTTTCTTAAAAAAATTATAGTTAAAAAAAAACTAAAAGACACTATATTATAGTTAATCGAACTAAAAAGAAATATAATTTTTAATATAAGTATAAAATGATTAACGCGAAAATTAATGTCATCCTGGTTAAACCATTTGGGATGGTTTTTACTACATTTTTACTGTAACTCTTCATTTCGGAATATAGCTAGAAAGAAACTATAACTTTTGATATCAAGCAACCCACGCTTTTACCCTAATGACATTAATTTTCTTGTTAGTAATTTTATTCTTATAATAAGAAATATTTTCTTTTCTTTTTGGTTCGATTAACTGTAAAAGCTTGTTTTTTAGTTTCTTGACGAGAGTGCATAAATTCGAATTAATCTGATCTTTAAAAGTGTGTAGAAATCGAGCTCAAAGATTCCGTTACATACAGGTGAAAGGCTTATTAAAAAGATTAGCTAATAGGTAAGGAAAGTCAGTCTATTAGAAACAATGCAATAAAAGAAAACTAAGTATATCGGATAAGAAAAAGTATCATAAATTCGTTAACAGTAATACAAAGGAAAGCGTATTACATTTTATCAAATTATAATCAGAAAAAATTACAACCACAAAACATTAAATGTATTGAAAATTTAAACACTTTTCTGGTTCAAAACTAAAAAGATGGTTTTTAACTACCCAATTAGCAATGATTAACACATGCACATATTTTTTGTAGAAGTTTTGGCCCTTTTATGAAATACCAGACCACTTAGTTACGGAAATTACGAGTTTCGTAACCAGTAGCCTTTACACGGTAGCATTTAATAAATTGAGCAATCAGAGGTAAATAATCTCTTTAATAAAAAAAGTAAAACTTATGATAAAGTAAGACTCATGATATTTAGTAAATTAACTAAGATATGTTCCTTACCAAATATTCAAAAAGTATGGAAATCTGAACTTTTTAAAAAGAAATAGCAACATTTTAAAAGAGATGTTTTATAATTTTCTGCTGTTTTTTCTTTATTTTCATTCATGTATATAGAACTTTTAAAATTAGATGTGTTACTAACTCTACTTAAATCAAATTCCTGTTATTGGAATCATTGCATTCATTTCTTCAGGAGCAAAATAGTTTTTCAAAATATTACGATATCACTGCAATACTTAACAACACGCTATATGGAATTTGAATAAGTAACAAAAACAAGTCATTATTTAATCTATATTAGATTAAAACTAAGCAACAATTAAAGAATTTGGCTCAATAATTAAAAAAAACTGCAAAGTTTAAGCAAATTAAAAAAATAAATACTTTTAAAAGTTTCGAATACTTGATGTAAACGTTGAAGCTGTGTATTATTCGTCATTGGTGAATATTCTTCAGTTAGCAAAATCAAGCAATTGAACCCATTTAGTTTGTCAAAATATGTTAGTTGATTTTATTTAAAATATGCACATTAAATAATTAAAGGACAAATCTTATTACCAAAAGTTAGTTATTTTCTTTGAAAGAGAAATATAGAATGGGATATATATATATATATATATATATATATATATATATATATATATATATATATATATATATATATATATAACTAAAGATGGGTATTTATTGAATTAGACTAATTTTTCAATTTATATAAATATTAATATCATATGTTGAGAAACACTTTAAATTCCTACGATAAGGGAAATTGCAATATATGCTTAAAATACTTCTACAAATTAAAAACAAATTTTGTTCATAAATATACGAAAATTCATTATTTTTTTTAAATCTTCATTTGAACATTCACTTTCTAATAACATTTCGTATTTATTAGTATCCAAGTCAACAAACCAAAAAAAAAAAGAAATAAATTTAAAAATTATATAAACAAGTATCAGTATACCAATTCAGCAAATAGGAAGTAACCTTAGCTGTAAAAATAATAATCAATATTTGAAAATACAAATAACAAATAAGATGAAGTTTTAATGAATCTTTAGTCGTAAAATCATTACAACAGAATCAATACTTTAAAACTAATCCATACGGTGGAACTATAAAGTAAATGTGATAAATATATCCAACATTAATAAAACATGCTCGTAACTCAAGATGTGAAATGGATGTCTTCTCCGACTATTCGAACAATGTTACTGTCATCTGGAAGGAGTAAAATATCGTGATTCTGTTATTTATGAACCAACTCATATTTTATTCCAATAACTTCGGCATCTAAATCCATCTTTTAAAATACTGCTCGCAACGACAACGGAAAGGCTTGTTCAAGACAATATAATTTATGATTCCTGAGATTGTCCTAGGATATCTCGTAGCTCATTTCATTACAAATTTTTTTTCTCTTTGTTTAAAAAATTATATTAATAACTTCCAAATAAATTTTGTTAAAACAGAAATAAGTATTTTTCCTTAAAACTAAGTAGACTGAATGACTAATAATTAAATTTACCAATAATAATAATTGAAATTTAGATTATTTTAAGGTATCCGACTACGTTCAGAACCGTGGTTTTCAAAAGAGCACAAATGGATAACATTCATGATATTTAGTGTCACTTAGATTAGAATATATGCCTAAATTGTTTTAAGGACGTTTTGACAAAAAAAAATTATTTAAATACAATATTTTGGCAAAAAATTAGACTAATCTTTTTTTCCAATTGTTCTCCTTTTGTGAAAAATTCTTCTATTAGAATAATATTTTGCCTGTATATAGCTCAGCCCTCTGTCCAGAGGCTCAACTAGAATTTTTGAAATACATAACTTAGAAGAGGGTTTATTCCTATTTTACGTCAACAGAGGGGAGCAATTTTAAGAAAAAAACGCGAAAAATTACTTCAATTGGAGGTAACTCTGAAAACAATGTGATTTTTTTAAAAATTCTAGTTGAGCCTCTGTAGAGAGGTCTGAGCTACGTACAGGCAAAATATTATTATAATAGAACCATTTTTCACTAACTGAGAACATTTGGAAAAAAAGATTATTCTAAGTTAATTTTTTGCCAAAACATTATATTTAAATAAATTTTTTGTCAAAATGTCCTTAAGAGGACTTGGTACCCTAAAAATCACAAACATATCGTTTTTTTTATTTTCATTTAATCTTATTCTTTGCATTATTTTCTTTCGATTGATATATCACTTGTGCATGTCGGAAAGTTAGAAGTTGAAAAAAACTTCATTTGAAAACAAATTAGGCAATTCAGCCACACACCCTTTTTAGAAAAAAAAGCTAAAAAATGCGTTATGATAAAAAAATCTATTTTATAAATAGAAATAATAACTATAAAAAAGAATGTGTAGTATTAAAAGCAGAATATTTCCGAGGCAATACAATAATGTAATTTTTCTTCCTTGTGAAATGTGTGCATGTAAAATTTTTAAATTAAGGCATTTTATATTAATAATTTTATAATTTCTCTTCTTATTCCTGATATGTTTTTCATACAAATGTAATACTTTAATATTATAAGAAGAAAAACAGCTAAAATTTCTGTCTTGACAGAAAAAAAAATTTTTTAAGTTTTTCTTGAGTTTTCTTGTGCAATTAGTACTCTCTAAAAGTTGATCATTTATAAAAATGTGTGGGTTGAAAACATATGAAAATGCAATTATTTTAAAGAAAAACGTATAAGTAATATCTTAAAGTGGCATTTTAAGTTTAATTAAGCTTATAATAATTATTTTTTCATAATTATAAACTTTAAAGTGGTTTTTCTCAGTTTGTGTTTTTCGAAACCTTAGTGCATTCAAAATGCTACTCCTTCGACAATTATTTACCAATCACTTCCATTTTTTCCTGCGTGTTAAAAATAAAGCATGTAATAAAATTAGGGATCCGTTTTGCTATAAACTGAATACTTTTTTAAAAAAAAAAATGTAAGGCATGTTGGCTTTTTCGTTGATTTTTAGCCTGTATATCAACATTTTATTTTTTTTTCTCGAAAACGAATGAAATTATTCTAAAATCGATCTCTAAAGTTGTTAAGAACATCCATAATAATATTATAAAAAAATTTCAGGTCAAAAAATTAATTTTTACAAAAGGAGTAGGATTTTAAAATTTTCCCAATTTTCTTCAAAAAATGTAAATTTTTAAAATTGTGTGAATAATATATGAAAATTTTCATCTGATAACATTTTCTTGAATAGAAACATTGTATAAAATGTTAAAATATAATTTTTAAATACGTAAATAAAGAAGTTTGCTCAAAGGGTGCCAAGTCCCCTTAAAACAATTTTATCCATGTATTCTAATCTGAGTAACACTAAATATCATGAATATTATTCATTTATGCGCTTTTTCAAAATCACGGTTCCGTTCGTAATCGGATACCTTAAAACTTTTAACAAAATAAAAGTACCGAAAAGACAGTATAAGAATTGTTTTTTATATCTGCCAATGCTTCAGAAAAATAAATTTTGAAATTGGAGGCCTCAAATAAATGTCCAATCAAAATTTTTCAGATTAAATTCAAAACAAAAATAAAATTTTCTTTCCATTTCAACAGTGCCGGTTTATCCATTGAGGTGGTCAACCAGGTCTCAATGGGCGCTAAAAGGCCTGGGTATAAGCTGTACTTACCAGGTTTTCTGGTAATAAATTTCGATCCACCATTGCGAAGGGAACCCGTAGATCTTCTGCCCCCAGGAGCCAAAAAGAGCGTAAATCGGCACTGTATTTCAATCATCGTGAAGAAAAGTATAATAGTAATAATATTTATACGCAGCATGTGATAATCTAAATGTAATATCAGGAAGGAATGGTTATAGAAAAACATGCAAATCGCAAAGTATTTGTGGCAAGTTACTTCAATAGTTCGGAATTATATACAATAGTCGTGGTTACTACAATACTAGGGAAGGAGCCAGCACGCACTATAAACGGCAAAGAAAATAATTTGTTGAAACAGTTTAACCCCCACAGGGGAAACGTGACGCAACAGAAAAATATTTGGTAATCCCCAATGAACAGACCAACTCACAAAGGGTTACGTGATTGCATTCAGAATATTAGGTTAGACATCCATCGTATCGCAGTAGACCACAAACTAGTAGACTTCTGTACACCGAATACAGAAAGATTATTTCTAAGAAAGGTAAGTACGGTGTCTATAGCATGTCAGTGCATTCTGACTGATATCAGTACTAGTGGACTGACACATCTGGCGTCACAGCGTTGAAAGACTGGTAGTCCGCATCCATTGAGTTGTCGAAATACGTGTTGAACAACCTATATGCCCCATCTTCCAGGGCTGTTACAGCAAGTTGATTGTCAGCATCTTGCATTCATTACTTTCGTTTAAAAGTGATTGGTTGTAATTCAAAATAAAAAATATTTGCTTTAGCAATAATGTCGATTTATATTTACGAGTACGACACAATTGTTTTTTCTCGTCTTATAATGTGCGAATCTGGTACAGAGCTGACAACTTTAATTCTTTATCTATTATATGAGGTCGCGTCGCCCAACCAAATGACGCCATAGTTTATTAAAAAGCTTTTAAGGTATTGCATTTTCTCACTATTTTATTTATTTTTCTAGTTTTTGTTCAAGCATGTCAAACTCTTAAAGGCTAAATAGACTGCATATGTATACCCAATAAAATCAAATGCAAATTATCGATATCAAAAGTGAGCAAAGAGTTTTATTGAAGATGGTGATATGTACATATGTGAACGCTAAATGCTGGAATGTAAATTTTTACCATAGTAAATCAATGAACACCATGATTAAAAATGAATTGTATTTTTATATTTATACAAGAATACAATATCCAGGCAATTAATTTCTTAATACATACAATTACGACGCATGCATATATGTCTGCGTCGAAATATGTAAATCATTTCTCGTATTCTTCACATTTAACGATGTCTTTGCATGTATTATTCTTATCTAAAAAGTGTGAAATGATACCATGAATGAATAATCCAATGAACATATTCATAGTGATAAACTATCATAATCGTAGTCAATAAGATATGAAAATCTTCAAATTCAAATAAATTTTCTAAGCTCTCAATATTTTTTAAAAATATTCATTTTCATTTAAACACAAGAATTTCAAAAAGTAATTTATTTTAATGAATGTCAAAAATATTATATTTCAAAAGAAACGCTGTAGGTGGCATTGAAAATGCAGCACCAAGAATTGTCCAAAGAACGAAAAACACGGTAAACCGAGAAACAAAGCTGTGAAAAGCAAATGATGTTTATTATGAATTAATATTCTTTACAGAGAGTGGCAACAATGTCAGCTCAGGAAGTTGTAGAACCAAAGCAAACTGCAGAATTATTTTATGCATACATCGTAAGCTTATAAATATCTTCATTTTTCTTTGATATCATCTCTCTGGAAGCATATATATGATTAAAAAATTTATTTAAGAAAAATAAATTTCGTATCGTGAGAGGATATTTAAACGAAAACCTGCTTCGTGCATTCATGTTCAAGAAATACACAAGACCAATGAACAACCTATTACGTATTCATAGAAGCGGAAAATCAAATAATCTGCATTAGATTTCATCGTACATAACTAAAAATGAATGATTAATAATTCAAATGAAATGGCATTAGCTAAAGGAAAATTAAGGAATGGAAACACACACATATCTATATAAATTTATTCCTAAATATCTTAGAGTGTTAGATAATTATATTTCTTAATTGAAATTAATTACAAAAAGGAATGGAAGTTAATTTGTAAAAGAATCAAAATAAACTAGAAAAATAAAAGTAATAAGTAATTAGTTGGGTAATTGAAATTTTAACATTATGATACGATATTCATAAGATGTATGAAAAAATAAATATTCATTATAAATGAAACAAAGTAAAACTGTTACAATAATAATGCTAAATATTGGTATAATTTCTCTACAGCTCTTTCTTTTTCTTTAGAGTAAAATTAAGTGGATCTCTTGTAATGTTGATCTGTATTTTTTCTTTAGATATATCAATTCCTCACTCCAAATGATAATTTTAAATGATTGATAATACTAATTAAATTAATTACTATTTTTCATAAGTTTTGTTTGTATTTTCTTTTTAAAGTGTCTCTTAAGAAAACTAAATGTCAGACTATCAATTTCTTTAAACTTTTAATTAGATTTTTTTCGATAACGAGCGCGTTACGAATTAATCTAATACATTTCTGAAACTAAAATTATAAAATGTGAGCCAACATAATATCCATTTTTAAAATGAATAATTAATTTTAGAAAAGTATAAAATAAATTTAACGTAATAAAAATGAAACTATATAATTTTTTAATCGTAAAAGTGTTTAATGTATTTTACTAATTCGAGTTGTTATTGTTCGAAAGTAATTTGAGTTTATTGAATACAGCACTCATTTTTATATTTCATACAAAACTTCTGTTTCTCATTAATTAAAAAAAACCTTACTTTCACCAAAATAAACAATTAAAGGATGTTTATTTAAGTAAGTTCAAGCATAATAAAGTATATTAATAAGTTACGTTTAAAGCTAAAATTTGTTTAAAATAAGTTGTGGTGCATTAATTTATTTAAATAATTCTGTTTTTCATTGCAATTTAAACTTCAAAAACTTTCTGATAAAACTTTAAAAATCGTTATTACTTTCAAACTTTTCTTTAAGATGTAATAAATTCTTAACACTATTCTACCATTTCAATTAACCTGTGGGGGTTGTTGTTTACTTAATTTGAAAACCTCGTCTTGCGAAAAACCCTTGATTTGTCAATTAACACTGCTTGTAAAGCTATCGGAAATAAGAAAAGAGGATGAGATTGTGATTGTAAAGTGTAGTGTAAATAGAATATTATATGTTTATTTATCAGTATAGGAAAGTATAAGATACTTATTCAGATATTTATTTAAAATTTTTTCGTTCCTTTCGATGACTACCACATTGTATCATGTACAATGTGGTAATCCAGTATGATTCTGGTATTTAATTTTACATGAACTTATAGTTTCTTAATCTAAATGCTTGTTTCGAATTTTTAAGCAAAATTTGATGAATATTTTTAAAACATTATCAGTGAAAATATGTCATCTAATGCTGATACTACTCAAGCAGCAGACATAGAATCATATTGCATGAGATTTTCAGTATAATTTTTAGGAAGCTTTGTTACTATCTTTATCCATAATTTTAATAACTTAAGTTTAATGTAAGCAGATAAATATTCTTATTAGGGATGATGAAATTTTAAGAAAAATTGTTTATGTTAGTTTAATTAAAGCTTGAATATTAATGAACGTTTTTGGCACTTAAGATTTAGTACAAAACTGGAAAAAATATGCTGCAAATTCTCCACAACACAATCTAAATTTATTTTATGGTAAAATACCTTTTAGTTTCAATAGTCATACGTTGAGATGTTTGCTATTTTGACATATGTAGTTACGTGCTTTTAAGTTTTTTTTTAATGCTATGTCATTATTTTGCCTACCGTTATCTGTTTAAAACATTTTTATTTCATTCGATATTAAGTACCCGCAGTAGCTGAGAGTCATGGTTGTGAAATCAGGGCCGGCTTTACTGCTGTCGAGGCTAGCATTTTTGCCCCTAAGAGCCCACCATATAATGGGCCTAATGCTATTTAATTTGCTGAGTCTCAAATTCACGAGGGACTTGATAAGAAAATTTGGAAAAGACAGGACCAGCTCAGGTGTCGTCCAAGTCACACAACATTACTGGACACATTACTGGAATATATATTGGAAATATTCGACTTACGCAGTTGAATATTCTTTTAGAAATCAAAAATAAAATATTCAATTTAAAAATAAAACATGCTCCTTTACTTTTTTAAATGACCTTTCGCCAACATTTAATAATGAGGAACACGTATGTAAGTTTACGTGTGTAGAATATGCACGTTGCTAATTGTATTTCAATAACACAGATGCTCATATGATATACAAAAGCTGAACAAAATCAGTCATTTTATTTGTTATATCGCAGTGAGATTTTTTGCAGTCTTTCTTGAGTTTTGTTTTGCAAATTCAGTATTTATAAAAGGTACTTTTGTAGGCAATAATTAGGATCATATCAAAAAAATAATAAGCTTAGTGTATAACAAAAGCTATTAGAAATCAAGAAAAGTAGTTATTATGTAAAAGTCTTGTTGGATCAAATATTAAAATTCTTTTTTTAGGCCATGTTATTTTGTTTATACGTAATAAGACTGTTGAAAGTTATTTATTTTAAATAGTAATAATTAACACCTAAAATTTGTAAGAAATTTTCAATTTTTTTTATTTTCTATGCAACTACATGGAATTGATTTTGACGGTGTTTGATTTGAGAATCTTGCCTTATGAATTACCGTGATAAAGGCAAATAAGCATTACTATTTAAATAAATTTGAAGTGACAAAGACGAGGATGTCATGAATCACTGCATTAGATAGGTTGCTGATAGTTAGAATAAGATTATTTGACGAGTATCTATTATTCTCAATCATCTCTTTGTGAAGTAATCGGGTTAGATTCACCATAAGACTGCGTAAGCATCGAGATAGTCACTCAAAGTCTTCCTTGAAAGCTAAGTAATGAATCTCATTGTTTAGCTAAGCTCGATAACAGACGACGTTCCTCCTCATTAATATTTTATCCATATTTTGGATTCAAACTATATAGTATAATTTCAAAACTTGCAATATCTATAAATCTCTCATTTGGGTCTTAACATAAGCGTGAACTTAGGTTCATTATAAGTTTTACAAATGTTCTTGTAGTTACAAAGAAAGTTATTTACCTTATGATAAATTTACTCCAAGGTACCTAATTGACTACAATTTTTGTTTTCATTACACTTCTATGAAATAATAACCACACATAAAGTTTACAAAACAAGTAAAAAGCTGATTAACAGGAAATCACTTAATAATTTCCAACTAATTTTATGAACTATATGGCAGGCACGTTTTAACAAAAGGTTACTGAAATTTGAACTAAAACTACGCAGCATTATTCCTGTTTATAGTAATACCTATGATTAATAAAGAAGACGAATAAGTTAGAAAAATCTTCAGATTATTTTAGATCTTCGAAAGGAGTCTAGCAAGGTACGTTGAAAAACTATCCGGGAACTTAAAACTTCTGTAACTTAAACAGTAACTTTTTTTTAACACATTTATATAATTTAAACTAAACAAAGGTTCTTGAATTGGAATTATTTAGGATTAATCAACATACTTGGATTCTTATAATAAACTGACAAATCTCGCTTCGATTGTTATTAATAAAAAAACAGATCAATTTGATCTAGGATATCGGATCGGAGCTAGTATAAATGTGGTAAAGGGACAAAGGGTAGAGGAATATTGAAAAATTCAACAACTTTTATTTTATCTAATCACAGTATTTTAATAGTAAATATTTGATAAGAACCAAAAAACCTTTGAATCCAAAAAATAATATTAAAGATTCATTTAACTCTTAAAAGTAACTTTGAAGCACAACTGCGAAACCTCCAACTTTAGAATAAGTCCCGACAAAAAAATTGTCATTAGATTCATAAACTTTAATCTTGAGCGCCAAATAAAATCACAAATACTCTTCAAATTAACATTTCATCTTACAATCACAAAAAAACATCCCCATTCAAATCCAGTCCCACCATCCTCTATTCAGATGAATTTCAATGGCAATTGAAATTTTCGTATATTACGAATCCTTTTTATGGCGAAGTTCTTAAATCAATCAAACATTGTTGTCGTTGTTACTAATGCAACCTGATCGGCAAAGGCCAGATCAAGGCCCACGAAATTCATCATGGCAAAGTGACGCTTGTCGTTAGCCGTAGCGTTGAGCACCATACAGGTGACAGAACGATTTAGCTCAGGTTCACCCCAATTTCGACGGAGAATACCTTGGGTGTGGCCAGGGTCCTCCCACATCTCTTCCCCTTCCACCAAACTCACAAGAGGACTTGCCGTTCGATAGCTATTTAAAGTACCCCCTGCTACGAAGGCACTATACATTTACAAACATCCATGTCTTCTCCGGGATTCGAACCCAGGCCCAACGGCACAACAGTCAGCGTCGCTAACCACTATACCGGATGGGCGACAATCAATCATTAAAATACACACACAGATCTGGGTAAATCTATATTTTTAATCAAACATTAAAATATAGATTTACCCAGAAATTAGTCGAAACGTGTTAGAAGCGGCTAAAAACTATACATATTGGATCGCATATATACACTGCTGAACAATTGCTAAGGACGGATAACACTATCATCCATAGCAACCACAAAATGAAAGGAAGCAAAATGTGGAAAATTAGAATAAGTGCGGGATATTAGTAAGAAGTATGAGTATGCAAATTTTTTCCACGTCTGTTCATCACGTGATAGCGTTCATAAGAGCTTTAAAGGTTTTGACGCGTGTGGACAGTTGTTGTTTCAAGTCAAAGTTTTACAGGAAAGATTTAATAGACGAACTTAAAATTTTTGGCATGTCTTCCTGACATCACATAGATGATTTTATGCGTGGCCGAATTATTGGAAAGATCGAAGAAGGGCGAAAAATAACAGATGTTTCCAGGGAGTTCGACATCGCTCACAGCGTTATTTCATGGCTGTGGAAGTCATTTAAAACTACTGGAATGTGTAGTAGACGGCACGAGGGAGGTCGTGTTAGAAGTACGACGCCTGCAGAAGACAGATATATCGTCCTACATAAGCAAAAAAGAACAGGCGCATTACAGCTCAGCAGGTGGCAAATCAGTTTCTTGCTGCCTCAGGAAAGCAGATCTCCCGAAAAACTATTGCCAGACGTTTGAGAGGAGGAGGACTATACGCACGCAGACCTGTTGTATGTGTCCCATTGACCAGACAGCACCGTACTGCCCGTTTGCAATGGTGTCGTGAGCATCACAATTGGACTGAACAGGACTGGGCATGCGTACTATTCCCAGATGAGAGTAGGTTCAGTCTGTCATCGGATTGTAGACGCCAACTGATGTGGCGCGAGAGTGGTACTGCTTATCGTCCAGAAAATATCCAGGAAAAGGACCGATATCCGACATGCAGTATCATGGTGTGGGCCGGCATCATGATCAATGGCCTCACGCGCCTACATGTGGTTGCGAATGGGACTATGACGGGCCAACGATACATTGATGAAGTTCTACTTCCTTATGTTCGTCTTTTCCGTGGTGCTGTCGGTGATAAATTTGTTTTTATGGACGACAATGCAACATGTCATCGGACACTCGCTGTTCAGGATTGTCTAGACAGCGAGGGTATTCAACGTCTCGTATGGCCAGCGCGTTCTCCAGATCTAAACCCCATTGAAAATGTGAGGGATGATTTGGGGAGGCAAGTTGCTGGTCGAAACTATTCTCCGACAAACAAGAACACCCTCATTCGTGCACTCACAGAGGAATGGGATAAATTGCCTCAACAGCTGCTGGATAATGTTGTGCAAAGTATGGTACGACGTGTGGAATGTTGCATCACACTCCACGGTGGACATATCCCGTACTGATACCTTTCTTTAAGGTGCCTGCTGACTTTTAGATGCATTGTTCCATTTCACCGTACGCAGATCAAATGAACATTTTTTTTTTCTTTCAGATTTTTCACAGCTTTTGTACTTTCCAGAACAATAAATATTCTTTATTCTAATGTCTGAACAGTGTGGCAACTATATTTTATCCTACTAGGCCTCATGTCTCACTTAATGTTATGCTACATAGCAATTTGTGATCCGTCCTTAGCAATTGTCCAGCAGTGTATCTAAATTCATCCATTAAATTTCCTTCTAAAATATGCATTGCTATATCAGAAAAGAAAAAAGACGTTATAATCCTATAATGAATTAAAAGTTAAAATTTAATTAAATTTTAAACAATAAATTAAAAAAATTTGGAAGATTAACTGAGCAGTTTTTTTTCTTGTACTAAGAGTAATTTGCTTTAAGTATGTCTGAAAAATTAAATTTTAATCCTGGTAAAAAAATAACCTTCAACTTAAAAACTTAAAAGTCAGAATAAATTAAACCGTTGTAAAAACATTAAAAAATTTACTAAGGAAATAATTTTAAATCAAACTCTATCCTTTTACTAATCATTTTGTAAAAGTTATGTCTAAATCACATTCTCCGGAATATAATGCCTCCTATGTTAATAAAAAGTTATGCCCCTATGTTAATTCCTCCTATGTAACATATCTGGACTTTTCAGACTCTTTTCCAATTAAAAACTGTATAGAGAATTTTGGATTGCTTTTGACTTGAAAAAATAATATTATTTTACAATGGGTTCGCTCCCATTGTGATACCTACAGAAATGAAAGAGCTGATTTTCCCGCTAAAAAGGGCTTTCGTGTTTTTCATTGCTTTCAGAGAGAAATACCGTAATCTTCTATAAGTAGAGTTATTAAAAAATGGGTGAAAAAGGTATATGAAGCTTTCGTATATGAAAAAATTTTTGATAAGTTTTGGAGGGTCTGGTTAAATGAGATCCCAGATCACCCGAGATTACATGCATTTTCTGCCTTTAGGATGGAAACAGGGCATGGTGCCTTGCGAATCCCCTTCATAGATTAAAGGACTTCCCCATTTCGAACTGTGTTTTGTGCAAGGAGAAATCCCGAATGAATGCTGAGCACCTTGAGATTAGCCCTACTGTCTAACATCTACGGTAACGTTTACGATAGGTACCGGAGATTCAGAGAGCAGTCACAAGTTCTACAATGTGACCTACTTTTTAAATATGTGTTTGTATTTACTTCAATTTTTCACCCGTTTATTTTTATTTTTATTTTGTTTATTTGTTGTTTAGTTTGTCGTTACACTCCATATGTGTTTTGAGGAGTGTTTTCACTCCAGCGAATGATACATTCATCAAGTGCCGCTGCTAGAAATAAAAATGTTAATAAAAAAGATACTTTTTTAAAAAAAAATGTTATTAAATAAATTTATTTAGCATTAGTTTGTTTTCCAAGTCAGAAAGTAAAAAGTTTTTTTTTCCAGGTATAGAAGTTTAAGTTGGCATTACTTTCCAAGATGGCGACCGATTTAACAGCTGTCAAATGATTTATTCTCAGTTTGGTTTGGCAATTCATCATGAATAGACTCACGCCTGAACAACGCTTTTAGATTCGTCGAATGGGCCCAAAACGAGATTGCCGTTGTTCCCCATTTTCATAAGCGAATTTTGTTTAGCGATGAAGCGCACTTCTGGTTGAATGGCTACGCCAACAAACAAAACTGCCGCATTGGAGTGAAACTAATCCACAAGTGTATGTCGAAACACCGTTACATCCAGAAAAACTGACTGTTTGGTACGCTTTATGGGCTGGTGGAATCATTGGTCCGTACTTCTTCAAAAACGATGAAGGCCACAAAGTTACAGTCAATGGTGATCGGTATAGAGCCGTAAATACTAACTTTTCATCCCTGAATTGAACAATCATGATGTCCAGGAGCTGTGGTTCCAACAAGACGGCGCAACATGTCACACAGCTCGTGCCACAATCGATTTATTGAAAGACACGTTTGGTGACCGCCTAATTTCACGTTTTGGACCTGTGAATTGGCCTCCAAGATCTTGTGATTTAACACCGCTAGACTATTTTCTGTGGGGCTATGTAAAGTCATTGGTCTATGCGGATAAACCACAAACGCCTGACCATTTGGAAGACAACATTCGCCGTGTTATTGCCGATATACGGCCACAAATGTTGGAAAAAGTCATCGAAAATTGGACATCCAGATTGGACTACATCCTAGCCAGCCGTGGCAGTCCTATGCCAGAAATCATATTTAAAATGTAATGCCACAAGATTATCTTTCGAGTAAAAAATTTCATGTCAATCGAATAATACATCGTTGTTTTATTGCAATTTAAAATTCTATACCTCTAAAAAAACACCCTTTAGTTTGTGTGTGTAGTTAAGTAAATAATACTTATTTAGTAAAAAGATCTTAAAGTAATAACTTAACATATTAAAGAGTTTAATAAGTAAGTAAATAATAAGTAAGTACTAAGTAAGCTTATAAGAAATATAATAAAGAGTTTAAAATTTCTTTATTATTAATTTTAAAAACTCTCAGATCTGTGTTACTTGAGAATGCATGTTAACAATTTATTGATACTAATTAGCAAAAAAAAAAATATTTTCTATCTTTCAAACTTATTTATTTCAAATTTTAACTCATAATCAAAGATATGTACAGGAAACATTCTGAATTTCTCTGCTTCCAATATAGCAAGCAATCGCTAAACTGCAATACAAGAAATGGCTATATTCATATAAGTAAATCTACGATTAGCAAAGTTTGGAGCCCATTAATGTAAATATGTATATATTTTCAAGAGAAGTTTTCATTTTCAAATAAACACAACTCTTTTGGAGGCAAAGTTTTTTGCAGGACAAGAGCTTGCAACTTTGGATACTTACACAAAGAAAAATTCCTAAAGATTATTTGATCATACTTAAACCTTTTTAAATTATGACTGCTTTCAAATATTTATGTCTGTCATTACCGCTTTTACTTCAATGTCATAAAGGGAAAAAATGATACAAATTTAAGTGATAAATATTAGAAATAAGAATAATATAAAGTATCTCAGATTTGTTCAGAAGAAACGGAAAACCCTAACTGTAGTGATATGTTTATATTTAGAATTTCCTACTATAATTTTAGTTTTAAATGAGACATCTATGAAACTCTCTTTTTTTAAAAAAAATATACGCCTTACAAAAGAAAATTTCAATGTTTACTGCACGTGACAATTTCAATTTTTCAGAGTTTCATTTGGAAATTAAAATATAAAATCAATAGCATTCCAACGTTTGAACCGTTTGTAGAGAAGAAATGTGGGAAATAAAGTTATATATTGAAAAATAATTGCTATGTAAAAAGAAAAAGACTACATTTTCATTTCAAGATATAAATTATTTAACCTAGAAGAACCTACATTTTGTTTGGTAATATATAAGATATTAAATATATGTTGCTGAGTATATCCTATATATATTACATTTATTTTTATACTATAAATTTATTAGTTTCAAATAAAACATTTTTTTTTCAATTTCTCAAAACTTTTTTGTACACATAGTATTAACTTCATATAAAATTATAACTTATATTAATGCGGCAAAATTTTGCTAACGTTTTTTCCAATGGAATATCTTTTTAAATTCAATTTTTGTCTTCTTGATATAAAAAATTACTTATTCAGAATGAAATGTAATTTAAAAATATACAGTCAAACATTCCTCAAAAAACATATTTTTCTAGATAATAAAAAAAAATAAAATGTATATTATTAGTAATGAAGATATCTTTTTGGTACTCATCCAAAAGTTTAGTCACCTATGAGAACTATCTGTATTCATTAGGATGTTTGGATGATTTGTAGTAGCAATCGCAATATCTGAGATCATACATCAAATAGTTACTTTACTACGCCAGTTTTATTTCTGAGAATAATCAGTCACAAGGGCTAAATCAGGTGATTACGATAGAAATGCTGAAATGAAAAGTAACAATATTATACCAAAAACTATACAGAAAATATTGAAATTCAATTACGTTGACTGAGCAAAAAACTGATATTTTCAACACAGTCTAAACACTCCAAGTGTAACTTTCAAACATTCATTAATTTTGTACAATTTTTAAGAATGACATAATCTACTTACGTTGTTAATTAATCATTTATATATATATATATATATATATATATATATATATATATATATATATATTGGTCAAAATCTACATATACAAATTAAACTTTCAGAAATCACATACCGCACATTAATGATGATACTGCTAATAAAAATAGAAATTAGACACTTTTCTTTTACATGGTTTAATAACATAGATATTATTTTTAGAAAAACTAAATATTCTTTAAATAAACTAATATACAACGAAAATTATAAATCTATTATTTAAATTGTACTAACAAAAATTTTTTCACACAAAGGCTTTTACTATCAATAAATTAACACACAACTATTACCAGCTATTAATTGTCTGGTTAATAAAAATACGCACTACTACTAAAATGATAATACTGATACTAATTATTCTCATGTATATTTATATATAAAGATGACTTAAGTATATATTTTAGTAATAATTTAGATTGTATTCTTAATTTTAATTTATACCCAGATTAGTTGAATAAAATGTCGACTCAAGAAAGTAGATTTCCTGATTTACAATTAAATGTAGGTAAAAAAAGTAATATAAAAAAATTTAATTCCATTCCTACTTAGATCAACAAGGAAAATTTTATTTTAGCTACTTTTTATTAAATAGTTACATTTAATATAAATATGTAAAAAAATATGACAGATTCACAACATTAAGGGGTAATTCATTTTTATTAATTATCATTAAAGTGTCGTATTTTCATCCAAAACAATCGTGTATATAAAGTTTCAGTTCAACTGAATGCTTTAAAACGTGAGAAAAAACCTTTTCTCTTGACACAAGCCAACAAAATGGTCGCGAAGTTCCCAAAAGTGATGTCAACGTGCCTGTATTTCTAATTCTTTAAATAATTAATTTTAATCAATTAATTTTTATTACTTATAATTAAATTACTGTATTGTCATCCAAAATAATGATGTATACAAAATTTCAGCTCAATTGAGTGCTTTAAAATGTATTTTATTAACGATTGAAAATTCCACGAAGATAAATAAATAAATAAATAGAGAGAGTGCGCTAACAGTAGGAATTGAATAATTTAAACTGTAATATTTACAATAAAAGGAAGGCCTTCAGATTTAAGGCTATAGGAATGCCTTTTTCAACATACAATATTTTATTTTCAATTTATACCAATATTACACTTAACTACTTCCAAGGAAATGATGATCAGATGCAAATCATGCACAAAAACTCAATTATTATAGAATTAGAAGAACTGTTTAAAACAGGATTAATTATAACTGCTCATTTATAAACTTTGGCTTAAGATAATAATGTAAAGAATAGAGTATCATTATTCTTTACATACTATTTTCACACAGCTTCAACTTTTGAAATTTCTCTCCTTTTTTTGTAAAATTTCAGTTTCCAACATTTTATAGATTTACAATAACAGCTTACAGTGGTGGCCAAATTTGAGGATACTTTTTTAAGTTATGTTTTTTTAAGTTTGTATGCGTATAGAAAATTTTACGTAGTACAAAATGCTATGTATTTTGAATCATTTTAAAGAGAATTTAATTCTAAATTTTCTCAATACAAAAAGGAAATTTCAAATATTTACAAGACAAAAAAAGTTATGCTGCAATAACTGTAGAAATACGTTAGATACTGATGAGATAGCAGTGAGTTATCAGAGCTTAGTGAGATTGTCTTTATTCTTTATTACAGCTTCTCATCGATGTTGCATTGAGCTGAAAATATTTTAAGGTCTTCCTTCGTTATTACATGGTGCCAAGAAACTATTATATCCTCAATTAGTTCTTTTTTATTTCATTGATACCTCATTCGGACAAAAGTTTTCAAACTGTGCCACAAGTTTTCGATAGGATCGATGTCAGGACTCTTTTCTGGCCAGGACAACGACTTAATGATCTTAGAACGATACTAGTCTTTCAATTACTGTAATGTGTGGCAAAAAGCAAATTTTTACTAAAAAGTAAATGAAGTGTTGTTGGTAAATAGATTCCTGATGGAAGGCTGAAGCATGGGTTAAAGAATGGTGTAAATGCAATTTGTGACATTCAGTCTCCCATCGATGATATGAAGGCAACAGATACCATCTGCTCATATTCATGACTAAGTGATAAAACTATGTGGGTACTTCACAGTTTCTTGGATGCAGAGTCAGGATGTAGCATTTATGCTATTCTACGTTTTACATAATTTAGGCTATCACAACCAAATAACGATATTTTAGTTTCCTCCCCCCATAAAACTTGTGAAAAATAATGATTTGTCCCATTAATGTGTTCCATCGCCCACTGTAGTCCCTTTTAGTGCTGCTGTAAGTTGAGATGTGACTTTTTTTCGTGAAATTCTACATTTTAGTCTTACATCTGCTAATATACTCCTGGTTGTTTTTGAACTAACAGAAACACTAGCATCAATCAGATCACTTCTGATGCATATCCATAAAATTCTTTTATCTATGAAACATAGTATTTTTGTTCTTCTGTCATCAACAAATGTGGTGCACCTTTGCGGCCTTTTCCTGCTTTTATTTTATTAAACGTGTCTCCTGACATCTTAAACAAAACTTTCAGTCTCCAGATGTAGCCAATGAACTACACATTTGTTATGCAATTTTAGCAAAGGAAATACCACTTTCTCGTCACACATGTGTTTAATCTACTCTTTTATTTGATGTCATTTCTTTTTTATTCAATATCAATTTTATCCTGGCCAGGAGGAAACAGTCATGACCTCAATCCTATCGATAACTTGTGGCACGGTTTGAAAACTCTTGTCCGAATGAGGTACCCATGAAATAAAAAAGAACTAATTGAGATATAATTGTTTCTTGAAACCATGTAATTCCAAAGAAAGAGCTTAAAAATATTTTCAGCTCAATGAAACATCGATGAGAAGCTGTAATAAAGAATAAAGGCAATCTCACTAAGCTCTGATAACTCACTGCTATCATCAGCATTTAATGTATATCGACAGTTATTGCAGAATAACTATTTTTGCGTTGTAAATATTTGAATTTTCGCTTTTGTGTTGTTTAGTATTAAATTATCTTTAAAATGATGAAAAATACTTAGCCTTTTGGGCAACGTAAAATTTTCTATAAGCATAGAAACTTAAAAACACATAACAATTTAAAAAAGTGTCCACAATGTTGGCCACCACTGTATTTCCTGTTCTCCTTGTCTTTTCTTAGTACACATTTTCATCCCGTTTTTTAGGCTTCATTTTTCGTACTTTGAACTTTTGGGTATGCTTTCTGTATGTATGATTGTTCTTTTAATTATTTTCCTCTGTTTGCTACTTTTTTTTACAAATCATGTTTTCGAATTCTTTATCTTTTACCTTTATGTTTGAATACAAGTGAAGTTTTTAGGTTTAACTAATATTCAATCTTGATTTCGTTCTTCGTTACATTTCTGATATTAATGTGCATAAATTTTCTGCTGTTAAGGAAAAATTAGAATCCTATAAAACCAGCTTAACCCTACTTTAATGACCTAATTCACTGAATTTTTTCAAAAATATAATAGTCTTGCGTTTTGTCTATTGACTTTTTCTCATCGTAATTGGTCTAAGGTCCTTGATTATATTTTGAAGAATTTAAACTCAATCTGTTCTGTAGGATATTTAATATTTAATACTAAGTCAGTGTACATTTTTTCGTGGTATTATATACATTTTATGCATACAAATATATAGAAATAGATAGATAGATAAAGATACATACATATATATATATATATATATATATATATATATATATATATATATATATATATATATATATATATATATTATGAAGTCAAATTTTAAATACTCTTTAACATTAAATCTAAGGAGAGAAAATAAACAAGGTAAATATGCAATATATTTTTTGAATTATTGCTAAATATATATATGTGAACGGTAGTTTCAGTTTTCATTTTAAATGTTCTCTAAACGAACGTGCAACTATTCAACTAATATTGTATGCTAACGGGAAGAATTTGTTGAATTTGCAGTGCACATAAATTAACCCAAATAAAACTATTTCTGTTCTGAGTGAAACATATACCCAAACACGAATACTGAAAATTCCATTCTATATATAGCTTTAATTAATGCACTTTTGTGGAATCCTTTGCCTTATACTGCACGCGGATTTCGTAAAGTTTCCTTCTAATGCTATAGTTTCATAGAAAGAAAGTTACCTAAATTTTCTCATACGTTACTCACGAACAACTTATCTCCTTAGTTATTGCCTAGACATAAATACAATCTGTGCATACGTAACTGATTGTTTCTAAATGATTTGGTTCAGTTTATCAGAAAATAATTCCGAGTCCAAGATTTTAGATAAATTATTCCTATGCACGAAGGGTTTAGTTTAGTACTCCAAAATATTTATATAAAGTAGAGAAAAACATTCCTTTTAATAGTAAGGAAAATATGTTTTCTTAAGTTCACATAAATCAATTATTTACTTCTCTCTCTCGAAAGTTATTTAAGTAAATTGCTTACATTTTCCTTTTCTTACGAATATCTTTTTTTTAGTAGATTAATAGTTCAAAAGTGGTATTCAATAAACAACCATCTAACATAGTCTTATCGTAATTCATCTTTTTTAAAAGGTATTTCTTAAACTCTTACAGAGAAATTTGTATAAAGTTTTCTACGAGGGGTTTTGGACTTCTAATTATTTGCCAGTGTTGCAACTAATTTTTGTAACTATGAGTAAAATATATTCTTATTTTTTAAAAAATATAACTATTTTGAATTCTCACATTTTTGGAAGTAAAAAAAACAGTAATGGATGAATGTGCATAAAATTTATCCATTTGTGTCTCTCTCTATATATTTGTAACAAATCAATATTGAGTGAAGACATTGTCAAGCGTTTGAAAGACTCATGAAATATAATCTCTTACAAAGGGAACTCGAATGCTCTTTTGCCTCTAAAAATAATTCGATTATCTCTAAATTGCGCATACAACTTCCGTTATACCAAATTTGCAAATGATTATCGATCAAATCACACGTTTTCACTGAGAAACTAGCTTGGATAGAGTAGCCTTGTGGTTATGATAAAATCGTGGGCGATGTTGTTTCTGTTGAGTCATGAGTTCAAGTCTTGGTGCAAAAAAGACACTTCGTATAGGGAAACCAATGCATATTTAATTTGTCGAGGCTAAATGTTCTCATGTTGGTGGGGTTTGAAAGTTTGTAGAGTAGATTACCATTAAAGTCTCTTTCTCGTCTCGATTTGCTTTTGACCGAGGTTGATCACTAATAGCCTTCGTGTTGCTTTAAAATGCGTCGATAATAATCTATCAAATCAAATACTGTGCAAATAGTATTCGTGCATCGTATGAAACAAGCAATAATAGCGCAATGCTTATATTTTCCAAATAATTCGCTAAATTCTCTAAGAAACGCATTAAACAATGCCCTTATGATGTTGTCGATGAATGCACCCAATAGGATGGTACACTATATACAGACTTTCTCTATATACAAGAAACGTGAATTGATTTGGGTCTTACTAATATTGTTTGGCATTTGTGTGGCCAAACCTGCAACGCCCGCAAACACTATGGCAGCAATTTTTTTCCACACAGAACTTATCGGTTGAATGGAGGCTTTGGGATTACACTAAGTACAAATGCGTTCAAGATGCGAGGCAAAGATCAGACAATAGTGCAAGTCCGAACAGTCTTAATGGTATCATTGCCACATACCTAATGTACTAGAACTCCCATACATCGTTTGGTACATTTTACTATATCACGACACTTGGCTGTGGCTACGTAACACTCACAGGAGCATTTTTGACATCAATTTTTAGCTCCACAGTTGGTGTTATGGTTAATATTAATAGCTGCTAACAAACAGTCAACGTTTAGGGATCAGTAACAAATCCCGTTCAGTGTTAGAGTAGATCAACATTAGAACTTTGGAAGAAACCAGCCCCAGTGGTTTCATTCTGTTTTACAAACATTGCCGCTTGTATGATGCTGTGGAGTGTTCTCACGACAGCAGATTGCTTCTTAATCATCTTGCGTTCAAACACGACAGTTAAATTAGTTGGTGGAACAGTTGGTGGTTATTCATTTTTACTGTTTGAATTAATTTAACTGATAGCTGCAAAAAAAAACCACTAAGAAATTTGGCGAGATGTGCGGGCGAAAAAAATGTCTTTGGCACCCGCGCTTAAAAATCATGTTAATCGAATAGTTCTGTTCCCACACACGTATTTAACACAGAAGACGTCCATTTTTGTTTCGAAGCAGTATTTTTAACTTTCATTCAAATCTTTTAATAAATTTCGTCAAAATATGCAAATTCTCTTAATTTTGAACACCAGTATCTACAAATCCATCCCTCCATCCATATATAAAAAATATATTACACAACCTCTGACAATATCGTTTGGTGACGGATCCTGTAACATTAACGTAAATGATATACGCTCATGGACAAAAAACTTGCGCACCAAGAAGTAATAGCGGGATCGTAACGAAACTTGGCATGAACGTACATGTCGGGGAGATATGCAAATGATTAGAAATGCAGCGTGGTTGCGCACTGCGCATTACGTCGGTAAAGGTCGTTCTCCGTGAAGTATAAAACAGGACAGCAAAGCTTGTTTGAATGTGCTGAATCGTTTACAAAGGAAGAGCTGAGGTAGACATGCCGTTACGTCGTTTTTGAAGACAATATGAGCAGTTGTCACAGTTTAAAAGAGGGAGAATCATCGACATGATGGAAGCTGGGTGGTACGCTAGGCGAGTATCTTTTCAATTAGTCCACTCTGGTCGTGTTGTAAGGATGTTTTGGGATCACAGTGGATCCGAGAGATGTCATGTACATGAAGACCAGGCTCAGGATGCCCTCGATAGACAAGTCGTTGAGCAGCCCGCCTCATCATAAGAAATGCACGTGTACAACCAACTGCTTCAACGGCCGCCACCCAGGCACAGGTATCACCTTAGTTAGGAGCCCCTGTGTCTTCTCGGACCATACGAAGGCGCCTTTGCTGAAGGACATTTGGGATAGAGTCGCCTATTACGTGTGCTGCCCTTGACTCCCACCCATCGACGCATCCGTTTGGTGTGGCGCCGGGCTCGAGGAAACTGGACTGTAGCGGAATGGAACCAGGTCGTCTTTAGCTACGAATTCAGATTCAATCTCAGCAGTGATGACAATCGTGTTCGTGTGAGGAGTCCCCGTGGTGAATGCCTCAATCCTGCCTTTGCTTTACAGTGACACACCGCTCCCACAGCTCTTGTAATGGTAGGATGTGTCATTGACTACAATACACGTTCACCCCTAGCATTGATCCGTGGCACCATGACATCCCAGTGGTATTTCCATGACATCCTGCAACCACATGTGTTGCCACTCATGCAACGGCTCCCAGGAGTCATTTTTTCAACAAGACAATGCTTGGTCTCACACGACTAGGATGTCACAAGACTGTCTCCGCACTGTTATTACCCTTCTATAACCTGCACAATCGCCAGATTTGTTTCCATTCGAGCATATCCGGGATCATTTTGGACAGCGAGTTGGGCATCCCATGAGTTTGAATGAACTAGAAACAAGATTACAGCAAATATGGAACGAACGGTCTCAAGACATCATACAGAACTTGCATGCCTCAATGCCGATCATATTGCATTGTGCATTCGCACTATAAGGAGTTCAACAGAGTATTAAATCAGCCATTCTTTTGCCTTTTTCTCTGAAATAAATGATTCTTTTTCTTTGATTTTCTAATCATTTCCTTATATAAAAGTAGTCATTACGTATGTAAAATTTCATTTCATTTTGACTACTCCTTGTTGCGCCAATTTTTTTGTCCATGAGTATATTAACGAAAGTTACCTTACTGTCCTTCAAAATAGTCTTCTCCAATAACTATGCACCACTGAGATCTGCTATACATCTCCTGGAAACTTTGCAAGAAGTTTTCTTTTGGGATGGAGTTCAAAAGACTCGTCACGTTTCATTGGATGCTAGGAGTATTGTCAACACTGATAACACGTTTTTCTCATGCATAAACTCTGGGTAACGATTTGTCGCGCGGATTCATGGTTTATCTGCAGTTAATCAGCTATCATGCGCACATTTAACTGATGATCTTTAGTGATTAATTTCCTCAATTTCTTAATGTTTTCGTCACTGACGGAGGTCAACAACCTTCCACAACGGGGTTGTCATAACCTCTTTCGCTGATTTTCGAAAACGGGCGAATCACTCGTACTCACACTTCACGGACAGTGCTTGGTCCTCATAAACACGTACCAGCATCGCATAAGTTTCTTTTGGTGCCTTGACAAGCTTAAAACAAAACATTGATCTCATCTTTTGTTCGTTCATTTTCTGTTTCTCACTTTTAAGTCAACGTACTAAACAAGCATTTTGTAAAACAAGTCTTACACGGAACACAAATGAGTCTCAACTAAATAACGGGGGACAGATGGTCGACACCTGCCGCTACGCATGTGCAGCGTTTTGTTTTACCAATGTTGCCAGGTCGGTCAATCTGATTTCATACACCGAAATTTATTGTCACAGATTGTATAATCTTAATTTTGTAGGAACAAGTTCTGGATGTTCTGCGTGAATTTCAGGCGTCTATGAAAAGCAAAATAATAAAAATAATAATACATATTAAAATGTATTTAAAACTTAATAATAAAAAAGCAGCATTATCTAATTATAAAAAAGTAATTTTAACCCCTTCAATTTCACCTTTTTGAAAATTATATATAGGCTAAGATCTCACCTTCTATTTTTGGTGTCCGTGATACATTTCTGCTGCAGTGTGTTGAAAAGTAGCGCATTAAAAAAAATAACTTATCGTGGACTCAGAAAATTGTTTTACTTCATATTTTTGTACCCAATTGCTGCACTAGACTATTAGCAAAATAATTATAGACAGTAGGTTTATTTTCAAATAGTTTACTTTGATCTATATGTTCATTTTTATACAATTTTTCTTGAATAAAAATATATACATTTTTTATTGTTTTCTTGAAATCCTTGAATTCGTTAAGGGGCTAAGGATTCATGAAGGAATTGTTTTAAAAAGAATTGATCAGCTTAATAGCTCATACGTTCTTTTCCATTGCTTTTTTTTCTTTTAAAATATCGATGTAAAAAGTACTTTAACATTTTTAATGAACTAAATTATCTTGAAGAAAATTCTAACTTTTAATATTTCTCTCAAAATTGAGATATAAGTATATACCAATTATTTTTAATTGTCTTAATCATAAATTGTTCTTCTAATTAGTAAGAACCCAACTATTAAAAACTTTTTACAGTATTGTAACCTGATACTAATGATAACAGTGGTTTTTGTTTTCAATTATCTCATCAAAATTTTCAATTATTTATTCGAAAGTGGAAGATATTAAAGAATATTTATCGAATTTGTTAAAATATTATCCATATTTACTGGCACAATTAAAAGAGTTGAATTAAATTGCGCAAATAAAAAAAATAATTATCATATTCCTTTTTGTAAATATCAAATGAATTTTGAAATTTTCAGAAGTTATATATACACATATTTCAAAAAACTATAAGTATTGAGATATTATGAAATTTAATAATTCAATTGATTATAATGAAATTGTCCAAAAATTCTTCTTTTTAGTTTTTGAGTGTCATCTAAAGATTTTCTTCAAGAAAAAAAAGGTTTTTCCCCTTTCAAATAGAGTTTTTTTTTTTTTTTTTTTTGTTGTTGCTTTCCTCAAAATAGTTAATCGCTTCCTTAGTATTTAATGAAGGTATAAAAAAATCATATTAATTATTTCATAGATCTGACGCTCAGGGGGAATTGAATAATTTATTACGTTATCATTAGATTTATTAAAATGACAATACATATTTAAAGTAAATATATGAAGAATTTTGATATTTTTAGAAAAAGAAGTAAGAATATCTTTTATCTAATCCAATTCCATTGTTGTTAAGACTTTACCTGCTGTGTATGTATTGTAAATTATTATTTATTTAAATCATAAATCAATCAATTATTATAATCAATTCAAGCACAATAATTTAAAATGCATATATAATTAAGGATTTTTACCCTTTTATAATAAAATTGAATAATAATAATTAAAATTAATATCTTTTTTTATTCATAATTAGGAAAATGATATAACCGAAATTTAAAGAAAAATTCTAAATTTTTTAAAGATATTTTAATTTACAGTTACAATAGAGAGAATAAAAAAATCGATATATGCATAGTAATGACATTTCATTATATAACAGATTTAGTAAAAAACCAAATTATTAGCAGATATTTTTCCTTCTCCTTTCCTACTCTTCATAGTTTAAGAAAAGTATTTTTTCTTTTGTAATAATTTTTTTCTCGACTTTACTTCAGTCAAGATTAAGAGAAAAGTTTACGGATTTGCTGATATAATTATATTTTTGGAGAAAAAAACCAGAGGAATGTACCTCCATACAAAGAAACGAAATAAACACACAAACACTTAATTTCTACGTAGAATATATCTACATACAGGATGTCCAGCCTTAATGTGACCCAATAGCTAATTCCCGAACCATTCGGTTTAGATATGCACTTCCAATTTGAAAAGTGTTTTAAAAAAAGCTAAAGAATGTTTTTACGTGCTTTTCGAACCAGAAAACCCATTTACAAAAAATTTACATAAATTAAACTTTTATACGGACCTCAGGTCATATCGCTTGTATTTAGGAAAAGATGCAGTACATAAAAACAAAAAGTAAACACAAAAAGTTTCATTTCATTACGATAAAAACTGACTGAGTTATGCCTACATGAAGCATTAAATTGCTCAGAAAAGGGGGTCGTATATAAATTTAGTTTAGAGAAGAGTAATTCACAACCTGCAGAAAGAGCAAAAGAAAAACATTATAGTAATATTAAAACATCGTAGTAATTTCATCGATTGACAATTTGTATTGCTGTACGGCAAACAATAAAAGTTAAATTAAAGGAATACAACTTGTATCGATAAGATTAAAATAGATTGTTTTAACAAATAGCTGCAAAAAAATACAGGGTTTGCTGTTCAAATTATAGCATAATAGGGAATGATGCACCAATCATGAATTTATTATATCAGAATGACCAAATTAACTTAAATCAGTGTTTCTCAAACTTTCGTTATTGGCGACACAAAATTCAATCATAATTTTCTTCGCGCCCCGCTTCATGCGTTAACAATGTATTGAATTCGACAATACTATACTTTGACACTAAAACTACAATACAACTTACATCTTTAAGTGTCACTGGCGTATATAAACGTCTCGCACAGCCAGTGCGTTAAATACCACTGACGTATGTATACGTATTGCAGAAGCAGAATCTTTTCTGTGAATTGCTATCTATAAAATTATTCCGAAGGCTTTGGTATGCAAAAAAACGACTTTGACCCTGTTTGCGAAGCATTTACTTATTTCAGAGGTGTTTCTTATTCATTCCTTCCCTCCCTAATACATCGCATAACTTTTGATCGGAAATTAAGGGATTAATTATAAACCGTACAAATTATGAACATTACTGTTAATTTTTGCATATAATTTCATATATGACAAGCCCATGGGGTCACTAGCAATTATTAAACTTGTTCTTAACAGTATTGCTAAATTAATTATAAAATACATTGTGCAGTACTGATACAGTTATAAGTGTATTGTATCAGTGTAAATGTGTACTTTATTTTTTATTATGTCAGAAGGTATTTTGTTTGTTTACTTTCAGTAAATTAATTTTGTTTTTAAATAGTATTTTGTTTTCGACTTTTCAATATGCTCGCGCCCCCCTTGTAGGGTTATCCCGCCCCCTAGGGACCACGCCCCACAGTTTGAGAAACACTGACTTAAATAAGGTTCAAAATAACTGCCTTCCACAGAAATTCAGTACCGAACCCACGTTAAAAACTTTCCCTGTAGTTTCGGCAAAACAGTTGGTGTCACAGATCTGCATGCCGAGCTGATTCGATTAAGTCGGATTTAATCGTGGATTCACGTTCGTACACTTTGCTTGTTAGGAAACTCCAGAGAAAGAAATCCAGAGGACTTAGGTCGGGTGATCGCGGGGCTACTTCTGTTGACCTCCGTAGCCAATTATTCGAGTGTCAAATGTCTGCGCCAAAAATGTACATGGTTGCTCAGATTTGTGTGCGGATGCACCATCATGCTGGTACCACATGGGCTACACAAATCCCGTAAGAAAACTTCATGTTATAAAATATCGGCTAATGGTTCAGAAAAAATTTCCGTGTATGCTTCTGATGTTAAAAGACCATTGAAATAGATTTGGCCAATTAAGGTGTTCACTCATATTCCGCAACACACATTCACCGACCAACGCACTTGGTGGCAATTCGGTCGTATTAGATGTGGGTTTTCGAGGGACCAATAACGCGTATTCTGTGTATTAATAGTGCCTTGCCTAGAGAACTGGCATTCATCCGACCACAAAACTTCATTCCAGTGTGTTTAACACGAAAATGCAAAAATCAAAGCGACGTTCCTGGTCTCTGGGCATTAGTTTATGCGCCAGGATTAGATGATAAGGATATGCACGTATGTAATATGTTCCACACTGTCGATTTTGAGTAGGAACAAGCCTTGCTAATATCCCGGACACTAATTTCAGTATGAATGAGCCAAGACATATTTTGTAGCATCCTCAGCGGGTATCCGCAAGCTTGAAGGTGTGACACGAGACAAGGGAATA
This sequence comes from Trichonephila clavipes, assembly GCA_019973935.1. Classification (NCBI taxonomy): domain Eukaryota; kingdom Metazoa; phylum Arthropoda; class Arachnida; order Araneae; family Nephilidae; genus Trichonephila; species Trichonephila clavipes. The sequence goes on from BMAU01013597.1 coordinate 101,496, forward strand.
CGTCTATGGCTACTCCCAGCTTTATACAAGCGTTGAACAGCACCGGCAATTGTACAATAAGATAGATGTCTGCGACTGGGAAATTTAATGCCATAAAGTCTTACAAACTCTCCCTTATTTCGATTACATTGCTCATATAACAGTACCATTTCGTTGTATTCCTCATTTGTATACATATCGTTCTCCCGTACTAGAATTCACAATATTAGAATACGACTGTATGCGACTGCACACAAGATTTGTAACGTTCGCCACATTATCAGTACTGAAGCGAATCAGTCTATTTGTTTGGAATTGCTTTTAAAATGTGTTCTTCGTCCAAAATATTTTATTTTGTCTATGCTTTACACGTACACAGAATAAATTTTATTTCTTAAATACTCAATCATTGCATTAATAACGTAAGTATGTACTTTTAAATTTCAAAACGATTTGCATAAGATTGACGTGCAAGAGTGAACGTTTCCTGGCAGAGTTCCAATTAATTTCACTTTGGAGACAGCCCCTTACTAGCTTCTTTAAAATGGCCGAGAAAATGGATGAAATGTAGGATTTTCAAAGTTCCATAACTCGGCCAGTTTTTATCGTAATAAAATGAAACTTCTTGTGTTTACTTTGTTTTTCTATACTGTGCGGTGGTGTGATATCTATATGAACAAGTGCCAACATCACGCGAAGACGATCATTTTGGCGTGATCGGTTAAGTACTTGCTTTCGTTCGGAACGGAAGATACCCAGAACAAACCTTCCTTCCGATAACTGCATCTTTTCGTAATTATAAATGATAGGACCTGGGGACCGTATAAAAATTTAATTTTTGTAAATTTTTTGTAAATGGGATTTTTGGTTCGAAAAGTACGTAAAAACAGTATTTACCTTCTTTAAAACATTTTTTTTAAAATTGGAAGTGCATATCTAAACCGAACGGTTCGGAAATGAGCTATTGGGTCACATTAAGTCTGGACATCCTATATATAAAAGAGAAAAACGACTCATTTATTCACTCACTCATACACTCATTATATCTCCGTATATGGCCTACAGACGTGAAATTTGGTAGGTCGTTCCTTCTATGGAGTAGAAACCCGCCAAGAATGGATTTTGCTAAAATCGAGGCATAGCGAGGGTTTAAGAGACATTATATATATATATATAGAGAGAGAGAGAGAGAGAGAGTGTGTGTGTTTTTTCCAGGTATAGAAGTTTAAGTTGGCATTACTTTCCAAGATGGCGACCGATTTAACAGCTGTCAAGTGATTTATTCTCAGTTTGGTTTGGCAATTCATCATGAATAGACTCACGCCTGAACAACGCTTTCAAATTGTGCCCAAAACGAGATTGCCGTTGTTCCCGATTTTCATGAGCGAATTTTGTTTAGCGATGAAGCGCACTTATGGTTGAATGGCTACGTCAACAAACAAAACTGCTGCATTTGGAGTGAAACTAATCCACAATTGTATGTCGAAACACCGTTACATCCAGAAAAACTGACTTTTTGGTGCGCTTTATGGGCTGGTGGAATCCTTCTTCAAAAACGATGAAGGCCACAACGTTACAGTCAATGGTGATCGGTATAGAGCCCTGATTACTAACTTTTTCATTCCTGAATTGAACAATCATGATGTCCAGGAGCTGTGGTTCCAACAAGACGGTGCAACATGTCACACAGCTCGTGCCACAATCGATTTATTGAAAGACACGTTTGGTGACCGCCTAATTTCACGTTTTGGACCTGTGAATTGGCCTCCAAGATCTTGTGATTTAACACCGCTAGACTAATTTCTGTGGGGCTATGTAAAGTCATTGGTCTATGCGGATAAGCCACAAACTCTTGACATTTGGTTTGGAACTCCTAAATCCTACCTTTGTGTTAGTCACTGAAAATAAGCAGTGTGTAATTCAAATAAATACAAGTAAACAGTATGCAATTCAAACAATTACAAATAGAAAAATATGTAGTTTAAATAGTAAATAAACACTGACTAGTTCAAAATAATGGCAAGTGAGCAATTTTTTAAATTTCCAATGGTCAAGAATGCAGAAGACTACTCACCACAAAAAGGGAAGGTCCGCTGTTAAGTGGATGATATTCAAACTTGAAAAATAATCACTTAATACTTCAAATATATGCAAATAATGTCATGGTATTGTACAAAATGGTCGCAAATTAATATTATATAATCTTAATTTATTGTAATTAACAGTATATTTATATTTGTCTTATTTATGAAAATGACCAAATAAATTTATTTCAAAATGTTTTTATTTCATTTTATATCTAGAAATCTATTTATCTGTACATATAATCTTTCATTAAGCAGTTTGTAAAATTCAATCTCAGTCTTTTATAAAAAAATCTGTCATTGACAGAATTTAAAGACTAAGACCAGCATTACAAAACTAATGAATTTAATTAATTACATGCATACTAATATTCTTTAAAAGAACAATAGAGCTGGTTCATTGACACTATCCAGTCTGTGCTTCTTCTTATAATCACTATCCAAACTTGCTTCTTTGCAGGGATTTCCTCTCTTAGCAGCCTCTCGTGAGGGAATTTTGACTGTACAAAATTATATACATATTTAAATTACAATATACAGGAAAGAATTTAATTTTTTTTAGTCAACTTTCCTACTCAATACATAATTCAATGCATCTTAACTTTTTTAATTCCGCTTTTTTTCCCCTGGTATAAGTACATTCTTTTTCCATAAAGTGCATATAAATCTCTCCAAAAGTGTTTGGAAACAATATATACATTATTATATACATGTTTTGTTGTCTCTCTGAACAAATGGATCGGAAGGTTTGTTGCCATTACATGTTAATTTTTCATCATATCTAGACTTTGATATTGTTTCCAATTCCTTATAATCACTCGACATTATCTACAAATCATATAAATTAAGATATTAATATACATATATTGTTATTTTTCTAAACATGATATAATTTATAAAATACAATGCATATTATAGATTCAGAATACTGATTAAATAACTACATATAAAAAATTATTGCTAATCTTAATTAGCATAATTAATCTTTATTCGCATAAAATTAGACAAAATTGAAATAATGAAAATTTTTCAAACATTAGTTTTTTTTAAGTACAAGAAAGAATTTGGATTTGATGTGGATGAGACAATTCAGCAACTAAATACACTAATTCAACAGTAAAGTAAGAATAAAGAAGATACTTAAATACATTTTCTATGTATTTATCAATACTTTTCACTATAAAAAAGCTATTAAGGTGTAATATGTGCATGCAATTCAGAAATTAAACACACTGATTAATCTTAAACCAGTCAAAAATTAACAAAATGAAAATAAGTACTTTTCACATATTTATAACTATTTTCCGTTAGTTAAATAGGGAAAAAAATGTAATACAATATCGATAATGAAGTTTTATATGTAAAAATAAGTACATGCAGTGTATCTAATTATATTCTAAATAATATAAAATTTTACAAAGACAATTATTTAAAAAAATTTCCAAAATACTTGTCATTACTTTTTATTTGATAAACAATAAAGAAACAAAAAATCAAAGAAACCAATACAGTTATGATAATACATGTTCTGATTTTAAACATTCCATTAGTCACCAAAAACCGCGATAAGCAAGCATTTGTGTCCACCTTGCTCTAAATATATCAAAAAAGTTTACAAGGTATTTTTTGCAAAGATACTGAACATTACACCAGAAGTAATGTTGGGTTCTCCAGGTCAATGTTGTTGTTTACAAAGAAAGAACTTATCCATAGTTATTATTGAAAATAATCTTAAAATAACAAAAAAATGGTGATCAACTGCATACTTACTCACCAGTTACAGAGCATCCAGAATAGATCACAGAAGTGGTACCCTAATCTGTGCGTTTCTTTACACGTTTGCAGAATTAAAATTCTTCAAATTCGAAACGCTCAGAAATTATTGCAGTCTTTTTGAAACTTAAAATATCGTCGGCGTATTTGATAAAAACAAAACATATTGAAAATGAAATAATTAAAAAGTACTTATATTTCAGTCAATTTCATGTCTTTTGGAAATTTAATACATTACAGTATTTCGTTTTGTTATATGAAAGTAGATGCAAATCCGAAAATGCCGCCATAATACTCAGTCGAAGGAAGCACGTGGCTATTTGTTTACATATTGCATCATGCGATTATGACGTCAGGTGAATCGAGTCCATTCCTACTTAGATCCACAAAGAAACATTTTATTTAAGTTCCCTTTTATTAAATAGTTACAATAAATATAATTATGTATATACATATGACATAATCACAACAATAAGTGACAATTAATTTTCTTAATTATCATTAAAGTATTGTATTGTCATCGAAAACAATCGTATATATAAAATTTCATTTCAACTGAATGTCTTAAAACGCGAGAAAAAAATCTTAATGTCTTGACTAAAGTCGCTAAAAATGAAAACAACGTGGCTGTATGTGTAATTCTATAAATAATTAGTTTCAGTCAGTTAATTTTAATTAATTATGATTAAATTATCACTTTGTCACCAAAAACAATCGTGTATACAAAATTTCAGCTCAAATGAGCACTTTAAAATGTGAAAAAAAAACATTTTCAAGTTTTGACACTCTCCCATAGAACCAAATTTTTTTTTAATTTTTAGCACAAATATCACGCTTAGATGCTTTCCTCAACAATTTTTTAGAAATATAACTTCTCCCATGAAAGTAGTGTGTATACGCCACTGTTTATTTTCATTTATTTTAATTATACAATTCTTTGAATTGCACAAAGTTAATATGTAGTTACTTCAAACAGTGCTTATTATAACAATTTAAATTGCATAGTGTTGATCTGCATAAAGTTTTTATTTGCAATTATTTGAATAGCACATTAATTCTTACTTTGTAGCTAAGATGTAGTTTGCATTATGATATCACATTTCTATGTTGAAGTTCCTTTGTTTTGAAATATTCTAATTATATCAATGCTAATTTTGCCAACCCATTGATATGCTTTTGGTAAAATTAAGGATTGGTATGTCTACACACATGCACACAATAGATAACTAGAAATTTTATTTAAAATTTTCATCGCAACAGTTTTTCGAATTTTTAATTTTCTCACAATAGTTTTTCATGAAAAATTTAAATTATTAGACACTTTTCCTTACAAAAAAAACTGTTTTGGGAACAATGCCAAAACCTTTTTTTTTTTTTTTTGAGAATAAAGATTATAGAGTGATCATTGACTGTACAGAATTTCCAATTAAAAAACCCAACGGTCCTTTACAGCAACAAATGACATTCAGTCATTACAAAAACTGTAATACTTTAAATGGTATAATAGGTATTATGCCTTCAGGGGCTATCTGCTTTGTATCACATTTACATTGTGGCAGAATTTCAAACAAGAAACTTTTTCTTTGAAGTAAACCAATGGATCTTCTTGAACTAATTGTTGTTATGGCTGATGAAGGGTTCTTAATTGAAGAAGAGTTAGACAAAATTGGTTGTAAATTAAAAAGCCCTCTTTTTTCAAAGATAAAATTCAATTTTATGCTTCTGAAACTGTTAATAACTTCAAATTGTCTGGAAAGCGAGTTATTGCGGAACGAACTGTTTCAAGAATCAAACAATATATTTATTTTGAAGGTGCTCTTCTATATGAAAGTTTATACAATGTTGACAGTGTATTTATTATAACATGTTTGTTGTGTAATTTTCATAACCCATTAACAAATGTAACACAAGAAAGCTCTTAATATAATGTTTCACTTTAAATATATACTTATTCTATGTATATATACAAACATTGAAACTAATTAATCGAGAAATCAATTCCAAATATGGTAATAAACTAAGGCATTAAAATTTTTAGATTAAAATGTGTGTATAATAAAATGTAAATTTGTGTCCATATATAAAATATAAAAGTCCTGTTCATCCTTACATGATCAAAATAAAAAAGCCATTTTTGAATCTATAATTCTCTTACAAAAAAATAAAAATTGCAACATATTTGTGTAGTATTTATAAACACAACATTTTTGTTTTTCAGAGTTTGAATGTGGTATAAACTTATCATACAAATGTAGAAATTTTTTTACTATATATAACAAATATACACATTTATTGGTTTTTGCGCAATTTGAAAATTTATTATTATAGATTAGATTTATTTTTCCATAAATATAAAAGTCTGAAAAAAGACTCATGTATATTGATATTATCCTGCTTATAAGTTCTGAATGAATTTGTTCCATTGAGTTAGTTACAAGTATTGACTCAAGAAGAGAACTTGGAGCAATTGTATATTTATCGAGAATTAGGATCATGAAACGCAGTAAAAATAGTTTTTTTTAAGTTTACTTTTTAATTTTAAAATACTAAAATATAGTACTACAATATATTATAATGTAGTTTGGTACATCATGAAAATATTCAGTTTTAGATGCATCATTTTCAATAGTGTTCCATCTCTTCAAAATATTGTTTCTCAACAAGAAAAATTAATGATAAAGCTTCTAAGTTATATAAACAATTTTTAAAACAGAAATTGGCCTTGAAATCAATCTTGATTAAATAACTATGAGAATTTAAAACATAATCGAGCAGAAATGTATTTAGTAATGTTAACCGAAATAATTAATCATTTCACACTGCAAGAGTCAATTGTGCTGAAAAATATTTTTCATTCAATTTAAGAGTGGAAAATTGATTTAAAATGAAGCTGAAACCAAAACCTAAGCTGTAGCCTTAAAATAGTATGATTTGTACCAATACAGTGTGAAGCCTTTAAAGATATGTTATAAAATAATATTTGGCGCTTTGACAGTGTTAGTAATTATCACCTATAAATGTTTGAAAATTATTTTTTATAAATCATTGTCTCCTTAGTTGGAAAAAAAGAAATAGAAATGAATCATACTAAGATATGGAAATATTTTTTAGGAATTCTTTGAAACAAACTATTACACTATAGAGGAACATCCTAAGTTATTTTCGTGAAAAATTTTCCATATAGGAGCATACAAAATTTTCTTAGGTAGCTAGTTTAAATTAGTAATTACAATTTATTTAATATGCATCATTTATCAACATTTAATTTTAATATTACATTATTATAATACAAGTGAAGCATATGAAAATTTTATTTTTAACTAAAAAATTCATTGTAATTTATAAAAAGCATTTTTCATATTCTGTTGAAAGACTATCAGCGACATTGCTTCATTATGTACTCATGAACAGTATTTTTCTGAGATGTATGCCAAAAGAGTTTTTTTGTCAGTTTCAATCTTTATTTGCATTAATATGGATATATAAAGTTTAAACATTGTTATTGTATACTAATTTTTGAAACACAACTGTTCTATAGAAATTCCCAAGACATAGTAAGATTTTTACAAATATATGATGAATCTGCAATGAAATAACATTTGCCAGCTTTAATTGTCTGACTTTACTTAATAATTATCATTTATGAAGGTTTGAAATTTCGTTAAGAAATGACTGTCTTCAAAGTTCAAAAAAGAAAATACTCTTAGTTCAAGAAAGGAATCATGTTAATACTTAATTTTTAGAAATAATGACTAAATTTTATTATTCTTTATTACAAATTATTTCTTATGAGATACTGAATTACATATAAATTGTCTAATAGATGTAAACCACACAAATATTTCCATACAATTCAAAAAAATAAATCAGTGAATAATATTAAAAATTTTTATATCCTAACAATAATACTGAAATGGATTTTCAAGAACAGCAAAAAGGAAACTTTATATGAATATTAAGAAATAACAAATCAGGCTATTTTTTTCATAATTACAAGAAGTTTCTATGTAAAAAAATATAAAATTTGCTAAGGAATAGCTTTGCTTACAAAGAACGAATGAATGTATTTCAACCGATCTGCTCTGAAACAAGCCACATTTTAGAATGTGAAAATATTGTTGCTGGTTCGGAGTTCCAGGATTTAATGCTATCAATCCAAAAGAGCAAGATAGTCTTCAGGAGCGATAAAAATTTGTTTAAAATCCTTAAAAGTGCCAGATACAGTAGCTTTACAGCTCTAGAAATACGAATAACTAATATATTCCATTAGCCGTCACTCGCCTTATTCAACAGCTGAAGTATTAACTAATCGTTGGCTGACTTTTCAGCGGTCAAAACAATACTTTGTTTTGGCGAGCACCACGCCCTATTTAGTCTGGTGGAATTTTTCTCAAGAATTCGTTTACATCAGAGACTGTGATATTAGTAGATTTCTTTTTAGAAGCATCAATATATGTTCGCCAAAAATGATGCAAACTTGGCTATGCTTCCATTGAATCGCCATTTTTATGTAATGAACGGAGTTGCTTGTGAATATTGCAATTTTAACCCTTTAAGTGGATGACCCGCTTATTGAAACTCACTTGGAAAGCGGTCTACTTTTTCAAAGCTAGTGGTAGCAAAAAGATTTGCGTTTAATTTTGCGAACTTCTTCGAAAGCGCACCACAGTTTTATGCCTTCCCCTCTTAAAACTGCGTGGGGTCCTCTAATGGTTTTGAAGGGGACAATTTTATTGCTTTTTCGGTTTCTGTGTTGTTGGAAAGGGGAGGTTTCTCATTCACAGCTGTTGCCTAGGGCGAGTATTGTGTGATGGACATTTTATCCACTTCATGGCCAACACAAACTTCTCCCAATTTATTGCAAACAAGCAAATAAAGGATAAAAAATAAAGTTTTAAAGAAATGATTCATTCAAAGTTGAAAAATATTTTTAATATATATAAAAGCAAAAGAAAATTTATTTTTTTCTCCTGTTACTTTTAAGAGCTTTAAAAAAAATTTAAAAAGAACATTTTTATTTCGGTGTTACAATTTTAACCACAGAAGCTCTCTGTAATCATTGTTGAATATCAGACGAAGAAAACTCAAGAATATTTTCCGATTTTTTTTTTTTTAATTATGAGGTAAAAAGTAAAAGAGATTATTTTTTTATTTAACGAAATTATAATAAATGTAGTATCATTATATATGATGAATAAATTTGTAAAATAAAACTGGGATTTCTGCAATTTATTATATTTTTAATTAACAATAACATAAAAAGTCATTTCAATACTTTTAATGTATGCAAATTTTAATCCTTATCTTTATATTTTTCTGTTTAATGATTTTTTTGCTATAAATCAACATAACAACTTACAATGAGGGAAAATACCCTCACTACGTCAGCATTTGCACACATAATACACATTCAATCAGTGGTACACACAAGGGAAGGGATTCTTGGGTCCAGACCCCTCAAAGCACTTGATTTTTTTTCGATTGATTATAATCCCATATATATATAATAAGTATTATATATGCATAGTTTGTACAGTAAGTAACTGTAATTAATAATTGATTTTATTAATGCTAATTATTCATTCAATAATTAATTTTTTAATGTTTCTTGTTCCCGAAAATCAAAAGAATGTGTTAGGTGGCGAATTGGAGTATAGGAGAATAGTGGACTTTGACCCTGGACCTCCTCCTTGAAAAGTTCCTGTTTGCCCTGCTGCATTTAATCAATAAAAAAATATATTTTTCTTAAAGTGTGCTGGCGAAAGTGTTTCTAACCATTTTCTATTCAAATTTAATTTTTAATCTTTCCGTTCCTTTAGTATTTCATCCTTTAAATGCATATTCGCACATATCTATAAATGGTAACTATACCTTTCTATTCAGTTATTGCAAAGATGTATTGCCAATTAATTTTGTCTTTTAAAACAATTTACATAAGTACAATTAGCTGATAATTAAAAAATAGTAATTTTATAAGCAAAAATTTTTAACACTTAGAAATGTATCCTTAATTCCAGTACTAGAACCCTACAAATTGTTATTTTAGTCTTAAATATTAACACAGTAATAATTCATAATCATCATCTTAACTCGTTCTATATTGCAAAAAACCCTACCTTTTGATTCTGAAATACTATTATATTAAAAATTTTGTGTAGTTTTAGAAAAAAAATTACATCTGTGGAAAAAACGGATCATAAGTTTTGGTTTTTAAATAATTTTCTCTTAAGTATAGAGAATTTTTCTAAAGGCATAACAATAGCTTAAATATAAAAAAAATCGGGAAAGGGGGTTGTGACATCGTCGGTTGTTGTGAATCCCCATCTTTCGATTCACGATAAGTTTTATAGTTTCACCAGCTATTCAAGGACAAGTACGACGCCTTCGATTGTTGTGAACTCATACCCATCGATTGTCCCAGCATTTTTAAGATCCACCAGCTGTAAAATGACTAGTGCACGTGGCCGTGGGACCATTGTTTACTGTCTGAACTCGGTGAGTGACGACAGTCTGGCAAGTCGCCATAATGGTAAAGGAGAGCCGGTGCCCCATTGACAATAGGCGAAGCCTATCTTAAAATAATCATGTCGTCTTTTCTGGTGTTGAGTGAAGGGGATACTAGAAACAGGTGGCGTGATGGACAAGTGTGTCCAGATGTTGGACAAGGAACTATGGCGCCTTGGGCTAGACGGTCGGGTGTGTTTTGGCGTTTGATGCGCAAATAGGACGAGGGAGGCCAAGAGACTTTTGTGACCAGCCAATAAGAAGGGACGAGGGGCGTGTTGTGAACACACCCCTGGTGTTTAAAAGGATCCTTTTTCAGGAGAAAAGAGAGGAGACGGAAAAAGAGAAGAAAAAGAGTCGGGAGAGAGAGGAGACGGCCTTGGATGGAGAAAAGGGCTTAGTCTGAGATTGGAGTGGAAAGACGATGAACGCCGGTGGCGTTGAGAAATAGAATATAGACTGACTGCACAGGCTTGGCATATGAACTGAATTCTTTTGCTTCATTAACAAATGGTTTAGCAAATAAACAATGTTTTTATATTATATTAGGCTGTAACATATTTTGATACTAGCTATACACGACGTTACAGGGTGCATTTTTTAAGGATCATATATTTGGAAAACTTACTCCAGAATTTCTGATCTGAAAAGCAATTAGGTTTCAAGAAATTTTAATTTTCTGAGTTTTGATTTTAGTTTCGGTTTCATTTTAAAGCATTTTTGCATTCCTAGATTAAATTAATTAAAAATATTTTTTAACACAATCCATTATTTCGTTTCAAATGGCCATTAACTGCAATTTTAATTTCTAAAATCATTTCTGTTTGCTCATGTTTTTAAGTTTTTGAGTTTTCTCACATTTACTTAATTAAGATTGATTTAAAGACCAATATATTTTTTGCCACATAGTTTATTTAATTTAAAATCTCTTTACTTTGTTTCCATTAATTTTGTTTTCCTTTTGAAAAATGCGATGACCAAAATGTACGCATTCTACTGTGAGAAATAATACTTGAAAGGGATGGAATGTGACTGAAAATGGTAAATCTAAAATCCAGCTTTCAGGTGATATTACAATTAGACTACACAATACAAATGTTGCAGAATGAACTAACTATTTCCCTGATGTACCACAAACTACATTATAATAAATATATTGTAGTACTACATTACTGTATTTTAAAGTCATGCAACAAAAACTTAAACTTGCTTAACTGCCACGAAGGGGAACGGAGAAAAAAATAGATATTATTTACAAACTTGGTGATTTCTGGATTACGTTTGTATCACTACTATTTTCTGTGTAAATATTTTGCATTTAAAACTCTTGTGAATATGTAAGGTTTTGATAAAACTGAATAATTGATCAAATTAACAATTGTTATCAATATTATGGCGAAGAATATTTTGAATTAAAAAAGATATTTTCAGTCATATTTATATATATATTTCAAGTAGAATTTTCATGTAGAACATAAGTTGGATAGTAAAATATAAAAAAATTAAAGCTTTACATGCATAGGATTTTTTTATGCCGTTACAAATTTTAAATGTGTTTTTCTCAGATTTTTAATTTTGAAGATTAAAGTGTTTTCTAATCCCTAAGGAGTTTGTCCTGTACAAGATAGAGTCTTGAAATATCTTGTAAATATTCCCTAACATATGTTCTATAAAATTTCATATGGATTTAGGTCTGAGAGCTCTAGTTATTTTTTAAAAATATCTTAATGTAATATTAAAAAAAAATTGTGTTATTCCAGGTTCAGCCATACAAATAATTATTAAAATTCAACAAGGAGATATATTTTAACTTTTATACTTTTTGTTTTCAATAGTCTAAGAAATATACATCACTTACAATAATTAAATATTTTTAATAATTTAGCATTTTAGAAAGCTTTTAAAAACTTCAAAACTGTTCAATGCTTTCAAATTGTAAAATAATGGCTTGTCAAACTAATCTATTGTTTTCAGAATCAATACAATAGTATAATCTGAATATAAAACAAAAATTAATTTTACTGTGACAAAACTGTTTACGACGTCTACTCATACTGTAAAAAGAATGAAAGATAAATATGTAACATAGTGGCAGTTAAAAACACATTCATAATAAGTAAAAATTCTGTCCCGCCACTAATTCCAATGCATTTTCCAAACTGTAGCTAAAAACAATTATATGTTTATTAGGCCAGAAATTATTTATATTTAGATATATTTTTCTTTATTAAGTACATAATGAATAATGGCAAGATAGTTTGTAAAATCCTAAAAGATTTTAATGGAGAAAAAAGCCAGACATAATTTTATATAGGTAGAAATTTCATTATACAGTACACAAATATGCATGTTTTAAAACAAATAAGTTGGCTAAGAAAATGAAATTTACTAAAAATTTCCTGAATAAAGTAAATCAGATTTCATCCTCAAATACATATAGTTGTAAGAAAATGTTTTATTCAATTTACAATCAATTACAAATAAACTTTTATAAAAAATAATTTTAACAGGTATAAATAGCAAAAAATATCAAAGAAGTATAAGATAGACACATACATATCGTTTACAGAAATGCCACAGTGTGATATTTTTCAAAACACGGCACTGCACACAGTCCAACATTACAGTCTTTACATTGAAAACGAGTTTCTCTTCGAATACGTTTTCCATTATCATTTATCTTAAGGTTACATACCACACATTTTCGCGATGTTTTTTTTTAGAGTATTTAATAGTCTACACTCCTGCAAAGAGAAGTCTGAATTCAAAGCTATAAAAACTTACTATTCCCAACAATGTCATTTATACCTTTATTTTTATAATCTATGAATGCGTTAAACTATTAAGTTGTTATGGCGACTATTTAATATTAAATGCGAAAAAAAACGAATAAATTTCAAACTGAAATTTAAATTGAATGTTTCAAAAACTGTCATCGATATTCTCATAACTTTTACATAATGTCGTTTTAGCATCTCAAACATCTATCATCTATGTAAAAATCTATTACAAGTTCATTAAATGTTTCAGCATATTTTTAAACATAACATGCAGATTTCAACCAAATTGTGATGCTCCGGTAGCCTAATGGTCAAGGTAACGGACTCGTAGCTGTCGTGTCATGAGTTCGACCCCAGTACCACTGAAGATCCGCCGTGTAGGTCAACGATGCTCAAGCTTCGTCCTCGTCACTTTACCATGGTTTAAAATTACGAGGTCCGTCGCCAAGTGAGTGAATATTAACGTCGCACTGTTCAGCTACACGAGGACTTTAGGTGATGGACCACGTAATTTCGAAGCATGGTCAAGTGATGAGGGCGACACCTGAGCTGGCCCTTCTCTCCTAACTACCACACTTCCCCAACGGAGGAGGTTTGAGCTCTCTACAGATTTAACGTACATCGCCCCCCTACATGGCGGGTCTTTTGGGGCACTGAGCCCGAACTCAAGGCATGCCAAACACGATCCGATACGTTGACCACTTTGCTACCCCGGCCACAGGTCCGTCGCCAAAAGCCCTAGAGTAGTTGAGTAGAGAAGAGAGAGAGCGACGTTAATATTCCCTAACTTAATTAAATAATATGAAATTTAAGGAATACATGAAAAAAAATATTAGAAGTGGAATACATATATATGCATTAAAAATTTAATCTAAATATATTTTTTTAAATATCCAAAGAATTATTAGTATTTATGGTAAATTTATATTTTTCAACTGAGTATGTGAGACACGCATAAATATCTTTTTCGAAATTCAAATGCAGAATTTCAGTGCAGCTAATATAAAATTCCTAGTTTTGCATGGTTAAGATTATAAAAATGTCCAAATTTTAATAACCTTTTCTTCAAACAACCACTAATGGAACATAAATGATGAGATATTTTGCATAAACAGATATTTCTTTAACTTGAATTTAAAAAGGATCTTTATATTTATTTATATGCGTAAATGTTAACTGTAAATTTTTCCAGATGCTTTTGATTACTCTTTATTTGAAGATTCAAGTTTAAACATATAAGCTTGTAGTTTACGTTCTCTTTGAATGAAATTACTGTTCAGACATTTAAAATTCAAATATAATTCGTTATCTGAACAATACAAAACTAGGGATTCTATGTAAGATGCCCTGAATACCTGGCTTTAAAATTATAAAAAACTAAAAGATTTAAATAGGGTTTTTTTAGCAATGTTCATGTTTAGAAGTGTCCAAAATTTTAAAAGATTTTAAATTTTGAACCTTTTTCTTTCTGTTAATTTTTGACACATAACGAAATAATCCCTTTAAAAAAAAAAAAAAAATCCCTGAAAGTTTTGATTAAAATAAGAAAATGAAGCAGTAAATTATCCTCAATGTTTTAATATATACTTTGAATTTAAATACTATAGATATTTTTAAAAAATTTAGACATACATTATAAAAAAACTTAATTCCATTTGAGAATTTTAAGGTAAGGAAAAAATGAGATTTTTATCAAGCTATTCCCTAATTTTCTCAAGTCGTTGACTTGCAATTATTTCCGTACGCTCTTGAGTTTAAAGAAATTATTCCCAGTTTCTTACGATTGCTGCAGGGGAAGAACCGGTCTCCCAGCGAGCCATAAAACTTCCCCTCAATGTCCATTGTGTCTCCCCGACCATCTCTAATTATCTTTGGAAAAACACGGCATTTCCGCTTTAGAACACGTTACTTGAGGAGGTAAAATTACGTTTGGTGCATTTTTGGTGAGTCCCTTGCCTTACGGAAAATCCCGTGTTGTCCGTTTTTGAAGCCTCTCTAGTAGGGCAGAAAAAGCCGTGCTAACCGCTTGGAGGGTTAACATAAAATAAATACAACAGAAAGTAATATTAACGAAATACACATTCAGAACTAATTATTTACACCATTTTTAGCGTTCAATGCACAAAATTTGTAACAATATATATATATATATATATATATATATATATATATATATATATATATATATATATATATATATATATATGTATATATATGAAGTAAAAGCAACAAATAACTTGCAAGAAGAATAATATAGCTATACGAAGTAACAAAGCAAAGTACGAAATTGAAAACAAATATCACTAGATCATAATGTCATATGAATTTAGTCTATTGTAATATTTTACATTTTAAAACAACGAATATAAAAAAAATTTAAGTCAATTCCTTATCAGGTCAACAAAAAAAATTTACTTTAGTTACTTTTTACTAAATATAAATTTGTATACACATATGACGGGATCACAATATTAAGTGGCAAAAAATTTGTTCAATAGAGCGTTGCACAATTATTTAAATCGCAATCTGGTTGGCACTAATAAAAAAGAATTTCTGAACCTAAAAGTATACAAACACACGAAGCTAAAGAATAGAAGAATAAACTTAATTCTAATACTATAACTAAAACTATACATATATTTAGTCACGAAACAAAAACTAAAAATACTAGAAAATATATTAAAAATATTTAACGTACTAAAAAGAATTTAAAGAATATAAAATAATATTAGCAAATTCGAAAGTTAGCGCACAACCACAAGTGTAAAACGATCGGCTGTTATTGTTTACTTAAACACACAGGGAAAATCACGTGATAGGGGAGTGATAGCAGCGCCCTCTAGTGATGAATCGAGCACATTGGTTTAATTTTTTTATATATATCGTACTTGTTTTTTACTATTGCAACTACATGCTTGACATTTTGTTGACATGTTTCTTTCATGTAGTAGAGACCCGCAAAGAAAGGAGCCTCAAGGGGCGTTTTAAATACCAATTGATTCAAAAGAAGTGTGACAAATTTTAAAAGTATATAACTATTTATGATGAATTTCGATCGTTTTGCTACAAGTTTTATTTGAAAAATGAAACATTTAAATTACCAATCTAACCACTTTTATTAGTGGGAGAACAATTTACAGTACTGAAATTGGATCCTCAAACCCGGAACGAAATTTTACAGCTTATGAAGGATGGTTGTTCAGATTCTGTAAATAATAAAGCATTTAAAAATCAAAAAAGACATTTTTTTCTATTGTAATACTCTCTAAACTTCAAAAAGAAATAAAATTTGGCTCACAATTAAAAGCTCCAGGGAAACAATTTGAACGAAAGGAAGTCCGTAATGAAAGAGAGAGAAAAAAGAGTTATCACTGTAGAAAATTATTTGTCTCAAAAACCAATGGCAAAGAAACTATAGATATAGCAATCGACAATTTATCGTCACATAAAGAAAATTGGCCATAAAAAAAAGATTTCCAGTCTGTCATCAAATTCTGTTAAGACTGTAGAAAAAAGAAGAAAACGTTCTTAACCGCTGTATTTAATGTTACGCAAAGGTAGATACAATGCGTGGATAACTTCTGATGAAGCTTAGTTTCATCTGTCATTCACAACTAGCAAAACGAAGATTTAATATATTTCAAGCAAAAAACGTCGCAAAGATGCAGCTGTTTTAAAAATGCTGGTTGGCCTTCAGGTGTTATGGTATGGATGGAAATGTCCTCTCAAGGCTTAACAAAACCATTTTGTGTAGAACCAAACCTTAAATTTGATTCTAAATACTTTTATTATAATATTTTGAAACACTTGATCAAAAAAAGTAAACGTCATTACCCTCGGACAAACTTTGTTTTTCACCAAGATTCTACACTAAGTCATACTGTAAAATCAACTATAAAATAGCTGAAAGATTAAAAAAAAAATTCTGTCTCCTGATAAAGGACTATCACTATCCCCTGCCTGTGTTCCTTGTGATTATTTTTTATGGGTTACTTAAAAAAACAATTAAATAGGTATAAAGTAAGAGCATTCCAAGTGCTTCAAAAAGAAATTTAAGAGGGAGTTGGAAAAATACCCCAAAAATTATCGAAAAAACTCTTTTAGCTTAGCCAAAATGCTTACAAAAGGTGTACTGTGCTGGAGTAAGCCATATTGAAAAATTCATGCAAATAATATTATTCAAAAAAATGTATAATTTTCTGAAATTGGTCACACTATTTATGAATCAAAAGGTAAATATTATCGTTTTTGAATTATTAGACCTACAAACTTGAAATTTGGAAGGTATATTCCTTTCATGAAGTATAGTTTCTTTAAGAACAAACAGGCTTTGCTAAAATCAGCCCCAAAGAAGAGTTGTGTAAGTTTAAGGAGCGTTATACAAGGCTGTTAGGAATATGTGAATTAGATCCATTCACACGGTCACCACAAAAATTACACGCGAAACAGGCGTGAGCTGGCTAGCATAGTTTCTATTTTGCAAAGAACAAAATGGAAAGTTTACATGCCACAATTGTTACACACAGTGAACGAGGACGACACAGAAAGAAGAGCTCAGTTTTGTAAACGGTACTTTGAGCAGGTAGAATATAATGCAAATTTTGTTTCCCAAGTGATATAGTCTCTTATTTATGAGGTTACATCAAAAATGTGGTGTACCTAAAGAAAACGTGCACACTAGAAAAGCTGCGCTATAAAATTGAAACGGCTAGCTACGCAATTCCTGTAGCTACTCTGAGAGGTGCCCCCCCCCCCCAACAATACACGGAAACGGGATCAAAAATTATTGGAGATGGGTGGATTACAGTTTAAACTATTATTGTAACTTTGTAATTTTTATTCACTGAAAACTTATGATAATATATATATATATATATATATATATATATATATATATATATATATATATATATATATATAACTATTAGACCTACCGTAATGAAATTTGGTATTCATGTTTCTTTTGTTGAAATGAAATTTACTAAGAAAGTTTTTTACGGAAATAAACTACTATGGAGCAGTGAGGTGCTAATGGGTGATACGAATAAAAAAAAAAGGTTTTGAACTTCTAGACCTATAATTATGAATTTCGTATGCATGATTCTGTTATTGAATTGAAATTCACTTGGAATGGGTCAAACGGAAATCAACACACTAAGGAGGTTACTGAAGCTTATTGATAAAATAAATCCCTTTTTGAACTATCGTAGTATTTAGACATGAATTTTGGCATGCCTGTTTATATTATTGAGTATGACTCTTTTTGGGGATAAAGTTATGAGAGAGTTAAAGCTAATTCTACTTTAAAGTTAGATATAATTGTAAATTACTATTTACAAGTTATGTCTTTTTTTAAATCAACATGTGAGAGTTACAAGATTATTTTTCAATACTATTGAAATTCTTAATTTTAGGACTTTGATAGCAATAATTTACAAATATATAAATGGTATATATTCATACAACATCATGAAATCTCCATCAAAGCGTGTGCTTAATGGCTAGTATTTTACATGGATGGCTATTTTGGGGATTCTATTTATGTCAACAAAAAAGAGTAAATAATAAGAACAAGGAACACCATAAACTAACAATCATAAATTAACACGAACGAGTGGCAACAAAACACCATAAATTAGTAATAAAAGAAAAGGTTGTTTCTTGATAGAATAGAAGAATTTTTTGTATGTGTAAACAAAAGCATTCCGGATGGTAAATAATCACTTTCATAACATTTTTGAGCTAAACTTCGTTTCCTACAAAAGTTCGATATTATGTTAAATTTTTCAACAATTTCTTTCTTTCAAATTTTTTGCTACTTAAATGAATTTCTTGAAATAAATCTTAATTTAACATCACTGAAAGTGTACATTTAATTCGTATAAATTTTCATTTTGAGTTGGAGTGGTGATCCGATTAATTCCTGCAGTCTACAAAAGGATAAATTCTAAAAATTCAGCAAAGAAAATATAGTAAATAAATTTCAATTTTTAAAGTTGCTGCATTATACGTTTATAACTCATCATCATCTGTACAAACAAGTAATATAAAAAAAATTTGTCTATTCCTACTTAGATCAACAAAGTAAAATTTTATTTTAGCTACTTTTTATTAAATAGTTACAATTAATATAAATATGTATATACATATGACAAGATCACAACATTAAATGGTAATTAATTTTCATTAATTATCATTAAAGTATCGTATTGTCATCCAAAACAATCGTATATATAAAATTTCAGTTCGACTTAATGCTTTAAAACGTGATAAAAAAAATATTTTCAAGTTTTGACACAAGTCGCCAAAATGGTCGCTAAGTCGCCAACGTGGCTATATTTGTAAGGCTTGAAATAATTAGTTTTAATTAATTTTTTTTTATTAATTATAATTTAAAATAATTTTATTGTTATCCAAAATAATCATGTATATTAAATTTCAGCTCAATTGAGCGCTTTAAAATATATTTACTAACGACTGAAAATTCCACCAAGCTAAATGATTAAATATAAACAAGCAAACAAATAAATAAATATATCTAGAGATAGTGTATGTTAATAGTAGGAATTGAAAAACAATTTTAAAAATTATTCCCGGTAGGAAAAAAACAACTTTTATTTAGGCTATTTTCTGCTTCAAAGAAGTGATACTTATAAACTAAACACTTCTTTATATTTTTCCAGATACTATCAAACATGTTGAGATTAATTTTAGAGTTAAAATTATTTTAGTTTGACTGTATCCAAAATATGCATAAAAAGTAATTTCTCCAAGCAATTTTTCCCTTTTTTCTTCGTCTTAAGTTTTAACAATATACGGATTAAAAGCTAAACATTTTTTTACAACCACGGTTGAAATTTCAGCATTAAATTCAATTTATTTTGTTGTTTAGAGGAGAAAAGTCAACCCTCTGTGTAGTTATTATATCATTATTTTTAAAGAATAGAATTGATATATCCATCATAGTTAGCTCCAAAAACATAATTATAAAAATGGTGAATTTTTCATTTTAATTTAAGCAGGTAATATCTTTTTACTGGTCATCTGAACAGTCACTAATATATTCATTTGTGTCAACCGAGTTCTTTTCTTATATTGCTGTTAATTAAGAAATCTCTTTTTCTTGCGACCTTGGATCTTATCTTAAATTTAATACTACCTGCTTGTAAGTATTTTCTTTTTATTTCAGTAATTGTCAAGAGACTCAACATTAATTGGCCACCGAATTTTCACCAATTTCTTTCCACCAGAAGTGCTTTCAATAATTTCTGTAAATTTGTTGTAACTGTTTGTAATCCTTCTTAACTTCATTTTTTTTAATTGTTTATTTCCCTTGAATGTGTGTTTAATACTTACTTCTGTAAGCCCCGTGTGATACTTTGTGGTGCACGGGGATTTTATAATTGTTTTCAATAAAAAAAAAATTGTCTATTGATATCGTTGTTTAAAATGTATTATTTTTATTATTTACTGATTTATCGCCCAAATGGCAACGTTAACTATAAAATTGTATTATTTCATTTTTCTATTACTATTTTATTTGTATTATTTGTTTTTTATGAGTGGAAACATTGAGTATAAATTTATCATTATTTGTGAAAGGCAATAAAATAGTTTGTTCGATTGTTATTAAAAAGATATGTTTTAAGTACAGTTTTTTTATCGGAGATCATTGGAAAGATTTATCCTTTTAATTGAAGTTACTATCTAACGTTATTCAAACAAATTTTAATTAAAACTGCTTCTACGATTAATGTTGAGGAAAGACAGCAATTTGGTGTTCCTATAGTAATTTGGAAAATTAGTTTACGTATTACTTACGAAAATTACTTACGTATTATCAAAACAATCGCCAACATTCAAAATCTCTCGCCAAGTTGGCAACCTCAATTTCGCACGTGTCGTATACGCTGAATTCGCAATCACGTGTTTCGTTTTATATAATGTTGCTAATAGGTGGCTATAATACGTAAGTACCATTTAGATTTTCTTTCGAAGTTTTAACATTCAAAACGCACGTTTAGTTCAGATAAGCAGCATTTAAGGTTTCAAAAAGGTATTTTTCAAAAAAAAGTTTTAAATTTTTTTTCTTTTTAAAAGGAAACACTTAAGATTTTTTCTCTTTAAAAAAAATGGTATTTATACGTATTAACATCATCGCAACAAAATTGACACCACATGAATCAAGCCATAGTATCAAAAAAAAAGAAAAAAATTGCTTATGTGTTTTACTTGTAAAAATTTCATTCTGTTCGATTTTGTTCGAAAATAGCGCAACTCGCCTGGCGCAAATTTAGCAACAGTGACGCTGATGCGTAAATACCAAAAAATTCTTATCCTATGTTATTTATTATTCATATAGTTTATGGAAATTAAAAGATCGCTAGCTAATAAAACAGAAGCTAAAATTTGGCAAAAATAAGTAACTTGGTTATAAAGAAAAATAAGAAAAACCCAATATAAACGAATTCGCAATTTCCACACTGGTATTACTGGTAACTCTTTTCAATATTTTGCATCTTTTTAATTGAACTAAAATCAAAATAAAAAATGATTCTTTATTGAAAATACATTAATACATACCCTAGATTAGTAAATGGATATAAAGACTAGAAGCATTTTACCGAAAGAAAAATTTTAATTTACAAATATTAATGCAAAGAATGTTGATAAAGAAATAAACATTGTTAGATAGAAAATACAATTTATGCTATAAGGTTCTATCAATTAAATCGCTTTTTAAGGAAAATTCGAAGTATAAAAGGTTGCAGAAAATCGAATAGGTTCAAGACGTACATCAAATGGATTTATTAGTTTATTTCAACATTTGACATCTTGATTAAAAATTTTTAAAAATCTGATTTTTTTATTCTATGTATTTGACCAGTTTATATACAAATTTTAAATGAAAAAGGCAATGATTTGAAAAATTCATTACGATTATGTTACACAAAAGAATATCCATTAAAATGTAAGAAATAGTAAATATTTCCGTTAATAAATACAGAGTGTTTTTTTTCCAGGTATAGAAGTTTAAGTTGGCATTACTTTCCAAGATGGCGACCGATTTAACAACTGTCAAGGGATTTATTCTCAGTTTGGTTTGACAATTCATCATGAATAGACTCACGCCTGAACATAGCTTTCAAATTGTGCAATTTTATTTCGAAAATAATGGTC
Organism: Trichonephila clavipes; assembly: GCA_019973935.1. Classification (NCBI taxonomy): domain Eukaryota; kingdom Metazoa; phylum Arthropoda; class Arachnida; order Araneae; family Nephilidae; genus Trichonephila; species Trichonephila clavipes. The sequence continues at coordinate 123,796 of BMAU01013597.1, forward strand.
GATTTTCATAAGCGAATTTTGTTTAGCGATGAAGCGCACTTCTGGTTGAATGGCTACGTCAACAAACAAAACTGCCGCATTTGGAGTGAAGCTAATCCACAAGTGTATGTCGAAACACCGTTACATCCAAAAAACTGACTGTTTGGTGCGCTTTATGGGCTGGTGGAATCCTTCTTCAAAAACGATGAAGCCCACAACGTTACAGTCAATGGTGATCGGTATAGAGCCATGATTACTAACTTTTTCATTCCTGAATTGAACAATCATGATGTCCAGGAGCTGTGGTTCCAACAAGACGGCGCAACATGTCACACAGCTCGTGCCACAATCGATTTATTGAAAGACACGTTTGTTGACCGCCTAATTTCACGTTTTGGACCTGTGAATTGGCCTCCAAGATCTTGTGATTTAACATCGCTTGACTATTTTTTGTGGGCTATGTAAAGTCACTGGTCTATGCGGATAAGCCACAAACGCTTGACCATTTGGAAGACAACATTCGCCGTGTTATTGCCGATATACGGCCACAAATGTTGGAAAAAGTCATCGAAAATTGGACGTCCAGATTGGACTACATCCGAGTCGGTCATGGCAGTCCTATGCCAGAAGTCATATTTAAAATGTAATGCCACAAGATTATCTTTCGAATAAAAAAAATTCATGTCAATCGAATAATACATCGTTGTTTTATTGCAATTTAAAGTTCTATACCTCTCAAAAAAGCACCCTATATAACATACTGCGAACATATTTATTAAATTTAGAAAATAAACACACACATTTATATCTTATCAATCCATCATTTCTAATACAGATGAAGCTCATGTCACTAAATTTTTTGCTGAATCCATGCCTTTATATTGTTCGAACTAAAGAATTATAAAATGGATGTGATAAACGTACCAGGCATTAATAAAACATGTCCATAAGTCAAGCCGTAAAATGGATGTCGCTGCCGACTATTCGAACAATGTTACTGTCACCTCAAGAGAGTGGGGAATTTTGATTCCATTTTGAACCAACTCATCTTTTATTCCGAATTAACTCTGGTGTCAAAATCCATCTTTTTGAATACCGCCCAAGCTGACAGCAGAAAAGTTTGTTCAAGACATTGTAATTTATGACTGCAGAGGTCGCGCTGGTTTCCATTGTAGAACATTTCAACATATTAAAGAGTTAATTTTGTTTTTTTGTTTTTTATTATTTCATTAATCATTTTGAGATAGATTTTATGAAAGAAGAATTTATTTGCCTTTAAAATTAAGTTCAAAAATACATAATGAAGGAAACGTACTCGGGAAAACCTCAAAAGTAGTTTACCTATTTTGTATCTAAAAGCACATTAAAGTTAAATAGATTATTTTTAACTTTCAATTATATTTCAATACCAACGTCTGAAATAAGGAATTTTTTTTTAATTTTAATAATTGCTCCAATTCACTAAATATATTTAAAAATTAAATTTAATTTCCTAATATTAAATTTTTTCACTTTATGTTCTTGGACAAAAAATGCAAGAAATAATAAGGTACTTAATACAATAATTCAATAGTCTTACATTCTGATAATTTTATGAAGAGCAAATAAAAAATTATGTAAATTAATGTGACTTATAAGTTTATGAACTTACTAGCTGGCATACCCGTTCTCCGCACGTGTAAATTGAAAAATTAAACAATACAGATTGAAAGATAAAGAAGCTTTTAATGAGTTAATTTAGGGTGAATTGGAAATTAAACAAAAAAAGCTTTTTGCATATCTCAGCTGAACATAAAAATAACCATATTTGTTAAATTTTAAGTCTGTAGAATATAATAGCTGATAAAAGGGATTTTTATTTCTTTATACCTCCCGGTAACTCTCTTGTCAGTCGATTTTTCAAAACATCTTCCTAAGCTGATCGGGGCTGCTGTAGCCCAGTGGTCCAGGTATTGGATCATGGCAGGCATGTCATGAGTTCGAGCCCAGTACCACTAAAGACCCGCCGTGTAGTGCAGCGATGCAAGTTAAATCTGTCGAGAGCTGAAACGTCTTCCCGTTGATGTGGGGTGGTAGTCACGAGAGGGGGGTGCCAGCTCAAGTGTCATCCACGTCACTTGATCATGGTTCAAAATTACGTGGTCCGTCGACAAAATCCCTAGTGTAGCTGAACAGTGCGACGTTAATATTCACTCACTTACTCCTAAGCTGATCTCTGCTCAGCAAAAGTAACACATTGTTACAAATTTTGTGTAATGAACGCTTAAAATAGGGTAAATAGTTTATATCTGAAAGTGTAATACGTTAATATTACTTTCTGTTGTATTTATTTTATGTTAAAATTTTGCCACCACCTCACCCTTCGAAATATAGTTTTATTATGAAATAAAAAAAATAGTGACTACACTGATCAAAGAAATAAATTAAAAACGAGTGCGCACTGAGGCATGGCGTAGACAAAACAAACAGGGAAAGTTTTGCTTCTCACTAAAAAGATAGATTTATGCTGTCGCGGGCTTTTTTGCAGATTACAGATTTTTTCCTTCTTTCTTGACGGTTATCGTTATATTTTGGAAACTTCACACAATATCTTTATAAATTATAGCCTGTTTGTTATTCTGATGTATAAGCTATAGTATTGTAAAGTTTCATTAAAATCAATTCAGTTATTTTTCCTTGAAAGAAGAACAAACGTTCATACTAACTTTCGCGTTTATTGTATTAGTAAGGCTAAGTGCTCTTTCCAATGTGCTTTTTTCAGGAGTACAAAAAGTATATCCGCACATTAAGTTTTCTACTTTCTGATCAATGGGCTAAATTCATGTGACGTTATAGTCACATCATAATGGCAAACACGTGTTTCTAGCCAATTAATTCATTAATTCATATGACGTCATAATCATGCGATAAATGCAATTATATATTTCCAACTAATCAGTTCATAAGCTTCGTTGTTACCAACTTTTTCTCTTTACAGAAACTTTTTTTTTTAAATTCATGTTTGTCAACAATAATAGTGATACGTAGATCCGAGGGTTCGAGGATTTTATGCAAAAACAATCATAAAAAAAATAATCAGTACTTTAAGAGTGATGCGAATTTATTATCGGAAATCCAATTCTTTCAATACAGGATTCATTGGCAATATTCACAGGGTAAATATCCGAAGGTCTTCACACCTTCAACAGCAATCAAACACAATAAACAGTGTTTAAAAATATACATAAGTAAAGATTATTCACAAGCACAGCCGAGCTAATCGCTAGTCAAAACAATCCTCACTACTCGCTGGCTTAATCAAGACTCATCACCGTACAGGCGAGCATCCTTTTTATATGCGCGACAGAAGCTTCTAGAAATATAACCGCTCGTGTCATTGAACGGGACACTAGTGGAGAGATCTACTACTTTCTAGAAGATTCCAGAGGGTTCCGAACTCTCCAACATGGTCGCCAATGACTCTAAAAAGGTCGCCAACTTGTTCGCCAAAAGGATGCCAACTTGGCTGTAACGTCAAGATTTCGCCAAGTTCTCATTGAATCACCATTATAACGTAAGGGGCGGCACTGCTTGTGAATAGTACAATTTTAACATGAAATAAATATAACATAGAGTAATATAAATGCATTAAACACTCAAATACAAATTATTTACACTATTTACACAAAATTCTTAACAATAGCGTATATATGTAAGCCAAATATACCTAATTTAAAAATAAATTAATAAAATATTATTTTTTTCTAATTTTGAAATGCTTTAATGATTTTTTTTTCATTACACATTTGAGAATTTTTACCCCTCCCCCTACACATACAATTATGTTATTTAAAATTTTATCTAAATTTTACAAAAAGAACAAGTTATTTTAATGTCAGTTTTGAATTAAATCGCATCCACGTGACAACCTTTACCATGTGACTTCATGAATAAGCCCATTCTTTATTGAACAATTCATACGAATCTTAATTACTTTTATAACATTCAATTAACTTTTTAAAACCGAATTCATTCTCTTTTATTAGTTTTATCAATTAAATACGATTGTATAATGTTTTTATCATAATATGAAAGGGACACTCTCGTGAAGTTTTTCTCTGAAATGTTATTTAAAGTTTAACTCTGTCGTCTTCTAATAGATGAAACGTATCATTCTGATGAGTAATAGTTTATAAAGTGATATGAAGGCAATTAGTTCTCAGATTGAAATTATATGTTAAGGCAATTAGTTCTCAAATTGAAATTATATGTTAAAAGTGAGACAGCATTAAAACTATCAGATAGGTAGGTAGTTATTGTCTTGACAAAATTGCTTAGCGTATTAGAGTAAATTATATTGAGACGTTTTGACCAGATTACAGTTGGAAACTAATTCAATTGATGTGTGACTAATAACAAGTATCATTAACTTATTTGGAAACGTAGTACCAGAGATTCCATATCTAATTCGGTGAATTACGCATAACTCTTTTTAGATTATGTATGATTACGCCTTTAAGTTGATCTATCCCTCATACCTTGAGTTAGCAGACGAATAAATAACAAGCTGATTATTTGACTTTGGACTATTTTTGATGTACCGCATCATGGTTGTTACTGCTACTTTCGTATCGGATTAAGGTCAGTACCTTAAAAGTACAAAACCCCAGGAGTTGGCTACCCAGACTTTGAAGGTACCATTACAAACATAGAAAAATTGATGTTTCATACAAAGTTATTTTACAGTAATTAAAGGTGAAAAAAAAGGTTATTAAATAACCCTTCTTCATCAAACTTAAATTGACGCCAAATTTTTTATGTGACATTTAATCCAAGTAAAATTAAACAGTTTGATATTAACAATTAATGTAAAAAAGTAATAACTTACTTATAGAATTCCTACTTACATCAACAAAGAAAGAATTTATTTTAGTTACTTTTTATTAAATAGTTACAATTAATATACATTTGTAAATACATATCAAAGAATCACAACATTAAGTGGTAGTTAATTTTTATAAATTATCATTAAAGTATCGTGTTGTCATCCAAAACAATTGTGTATATAAAATTTCAGTTCAACTGAATGCTTTAAAACGTGAGAAAAAAACCACTTTCAAGTTTTGACACAATTCGCCAAAAATATTGCTAAGTAGCCCAAAAATGATGCCAACTTGGCTGTATTTGTAATTCTTTGCATAATTAGTTTTAATTATTAATTTTTATTGATTAAAATGAATTTATTGTATTGTCATTCAAAATAAGCATGTATATAAAATTTCAGCTCAATTGAGCGCTTTAAAATGTATTATATTAACGGTTGAAAATTCCCCACCAAGATAAATATATAAATAAATAGAGAGGTTAGAGAGCTAATTGTAGGAATCGAAAAATAGTTGTCAATTTGATAGTGTTTCATCACACATATACTTTACTATTCCTTTTAAATTGTTGAATCAAAAATATGAATCTTTTTATCCATTTTTAATTACTTGTAGTGAAAATCGATAATTTTTATTCAGATTACAATCTGCATTAAGTGTTAATGGGATTACTATTCCTATTCTCCTTCATTGCTATTTTTCTATAAATATATTTGTGTGCTGTGTTTACTTTCAAAGTTGCCTTCAACAAAGCCTAAATACAAATTAAAAACTAAGTGCTTAGTTTTATTTTTTTTTATCAGCCAATGTATATAAATAGTTTAGTAAAGTTTAATTCACCCTCAGTTTGCACTAAGATTTAATTAAATAAACAATTCTAAACATTTTATACGTGAAAAATAATTTTTCATCTGAAAATAGAATAAATAATCCATTTTTCTTTCAAACCTACGTATATGCATGAAAACAATTATTTATGTACGTTTCCAAGATGTTTACTAGCTTAATGTTATCTGAGTTTTATAATAGTTTACTACATAACTCTTCAGTGCCTGTGACTAAATTAATAATATTTCCTTAATATAATTTCAATAAAATTTCTGATAAAATTCCAAACAAAAGGTTAAAAATAATATTTACAGAGTCGTACCTTCTTCAATTAATATTAAGCAAGTTTTTACGTAGCTTCATGGACAAAAACATTCAATACACATTATTCATTAGCTAAATCATCACAAAAATATATTTCTTATTCAAATAAACACATCATTTCTGAAAAATTAAGTAAAATTAATTTAGTTGAAAAACATACGAATTGAGACGCAAAATGATCTGATTATACGAATGTTTTTATTGAAAAGAAAATGAAAAAAAAATATTTTTTCTAAGAAAAATTATTTTTTTTAGAAAACAATCATCGTATATAAAATGATTACTTTACCCAGCATGTTTACATTACTTTTCACTAGTATCTCATTTCCCACTTCCCATTTATTTAAAATATTTTTAACAAAAATAAATAAGCACTCAAATAGTATTGCTGTTTTTTCTATCATAAAGTAACTTAGTTTTCATATTATATACTTCTGTTTCATTTATGTGTTTAGCCAGGGGATTATTAAAGAAATGTAAACCTCTATACTTTTTTACCATATTGCTTATTTCTATAAAAAACGTAAGACTTTATTTAAGATTGCTATTGGAAACTTAAGACTACTTTTTCATCTTCTAAAATTATTCAGTATTCTGTACACAAAAAGCATCCATTTATTTTCCATTAGTGTGAATTTTTTTATCTATTATTTGTTACAAATCAAAAAGGATGAAATATATGAAGATAATACATTTTTATACAAATTACAAAAAGAAATAATAAAATACTTTGAAAACATGTATTTGTATTAAAAGTTGAAGTTGTTGAAGAATATTTTCAGTAGATACGCGTGTGTTTCATGAAAACAATTTTCGTATTTTTAATTTCAAATTAGAATAATGGAAAAACTTTTTCAATTTTTTACTCTTCGATATGAATATAAAGATGCATAAACAGAGTTCTAAGAAATTTTTTTTCTATATATACCAACAGACTGAGAAATATTAAATAAATAACTTTATTTTAGGCAGAAAATAAAACTAAGAACTAAGTTTTATGACTTCGAATGCTTATTTTTTCTTTGCGCTTAAGTTCCAAAAAAGGGAAAATGGGCCGAATAAAATGTACATTATCAAGCCAAATCCTGGGGATCATGCACGAAACCAACCCGACATTCCACAAATAGATTTGCAGAACTATGAGTTGCTAATAGCTATCAAAAAGTCGCATAAATTCATAGGTATATGAAAATTATAGCGCTTATCACTAAGATTTAAAGATACTGAAGCCATAAAGATTAAATAATTTTAAATATTGAAATCCCCCCTCACACTGTTTCCTTAGAAAAAATATTTTTACAATTTATAATAAGCACGATACTTATTTCTGTTTTAACGAATCACATATAAAATTTGCTTTCATTTCGTTCTTCGGCATTTTTTAATAGAGATAAATATAATTTATTCAATTCCTACTATTAACTCATACTATTTATTTATTTATCTTGGTAGAATTTTCAATCGTTAATAAAATGCATTTTAAAGAGCTCAATTGAGCTGATATTTTATATGCCTGATTTTATTTTGGATGGCAATACAATAATTTAATTATAATTAATTGATTGTTGTTGTTGCTAATGCCACCTGTCTGACGTAGTCAGAACGAGGCCCACGAAATTCATCGTGGCAAGGGCAAGAGGTACGCCTGTCGCCTTGAGCATCATACAGGTGACAGTGCGATTTAAGCTCAGTGAAACTTCCCCGAAGGGACGATAGATGGCGACACGACCTCTATCTCCACCTCCGCAATTTCTGCAAGTGAACTGAAGGGGAGGGAAATATTCTCCAGTTCCTGCGCTAGTGAATAAGCCCACAAGACTACGGACCCACTGATTTAACGAGCACGTACTCCGTGTGCACTCGGAGGGTATTTGGTGACATCGAGCATTTAACCCAGGCCTTCCGGTCTGGAGTCCGATGCTCTAACCACTAGGCTACCCACGGCCCAATTAATTGATTAAAACTAGTTATTTAAAGAATTACAAATTCAGCCACATTGGCGACTTAGTGAACTTTTTGGCGACATGAATCAAATCTTTAAAAGGTTTTTTCTCCCGTTTTAAAGTATTCAGTTGAACTGAAATTTTATATACACGATTGTTTTGGATAACAATACGTTACTTTAATGATAATGAATACAAATTAATTACCACTTAATGTTATGAACCTGCCATATGTATTTACACATTTAAATTAATTGTAACTATTTAATAAAAAGTAGCTAAAATGAAATTTTTCTTTGATCTAAGTAGGAATTGACTTAAAAAAAATTTTATATTACTTGTTATGGTTATAACACTAGGATACGTGACATATAATTTCAATAAAGAAATTAAAATAAAGGTTGTTTTTTGTAATCGTGATTTCGTGTTGTGGATTATGTGAATATCTGAATCTCGTACCTTAAATTTTACTGCTAGATTAGGTATCCATCTACTTTTGAAACCGTGATTTTCAAAAGAGCATAAATTGATAATTTTCATGATATTTAGTATCAATTAGATTAGAACAAATGCATAAAATTGTTTTAAGGACATTTTGACAAAAATATTTATTTAAATACAATATTTTGGCAAAAAATTAACTTAGAATAATCTTTTTTCCAAATGTTCTCCTTTTGTGAAAAATGCATCTATTAGAATAATATTTTGCCTGTATATAGCTCAGACCTCTGTTCAGAGACTCAACTAGAATTTTTGAAATATATAACTTAGAAGTGAGTTTATTCATATTTTACGACAACAGAGGGAAACAATTTTTAAAAAAGGGGGAATTATTTCAATTGGTGGTAACTCTGAAAATAATGTGAATTTTTCAAAAACTCGAGTTGAGCCTCTGTAGAGAGGTTTGAGCTATATACAGGCAAAATATTATTATAATAGAACCATTTTTCACAAAAGGAGAACATCTGGAAAAAAAAGATTATTATAAGTTAATTTTTTGCCAAAGTATTTTTTTGTAAAAATGTCCTTAAAACAATTTTATGCATGTATTCTCTAACCTGAGTGACACTAAACATCATGAAAATTATCCATTTATGCATTTTTTTTAAATCATGGTTCCGAACGTATAGTCAGTTACCTTAAGGTAATGAAATTATCTATATAATGTGAAAATATCTGCAAAAAATAATTAATTTATTGTATCATTAAGCTATTAAAATTACAAAATTGTATGATAAATAAACTGTGAATTAAGCGTATGTATGATGAGTATAATTATAAGTCCATAGAGATTCATGAGTTTGAAAGGCAATATTTAAAAACTTCTGGTAAATAACAAATCTTGGATAACAATTCAGTTCATAAGTTTTGCTACACGTGATTTTTCTCTCCTCATCACATAAGAGTAGTCAACAAGCTGTAAAAACATATTCCACCATTTGGGTAGTTTTTTATTCTTTGTATTGTCAAGACATAAGGTAAACCTATTTTGAGATTTTTTTTTCTTTGCTTTGCTAATTTTTGAAGCACTATTCGATTTTATTATATTATTATTTACCAAATTAATTAAACTCTGATGAACAGAGGCAACACATAAATAGTTAGAAATTCATACACTTTTAAAAGCCAGTGTATATAATACCTTCATCTGCATACCATTTTCATTGGCTACATCTGTGTATTATTTATATCTATATACTTTTTGTTGTCTGTCAACTGTATCATATTTTCCTATACATATTATCTGTATCTAAATACGTGTTTGTACTTTGTAATCCTTACTAATATGTACTCCTTATCATAGTTTCTAAATTTTATCTATACCTACGTAATATTAGGTTAGGGAAAAATAAATCCAATATTTTTTTTTCGGTGATGATTGTAGTGTCGATATCTCGTGAAGTACCAATCAAACAATTTCAAATTTATGCTCGTTGTCAAAATGACATTTCACAATAAAGAAGTTCTTATGCTTTTTTTTTTTGGTTTGGTCCGTTCAGTTCACGAATCATATCACGATTCTTGTGGCTTCTGGGATAGGAAGGGTATTCTGCTCATTGACTTCCTTCCATGTGGTGAAACAGTAAGCGTAGACCGTTATTGTGAAGCACTGTGGAAATTGCGACGTACCATTCAAAACAAGAGGTGTGGAATGCTTGATGCAGGTGTTGTGCTCCTCCATGACAATACTCGTCCACATGCGGCTCGACGCACAGCAGCTGTTTTGAAGGAATTTGGCTGGGAGTTGTTTGATCAACCCGCCTACAGTTCTGATCTTGCTCCAAGCAAATTTTTTCTTTTCTTGCACCTCAAGAAATTCCTGTCTTCCGGTGAGCGTTTTGGCAACGACGAAGAGCTGAAGACTTTTGTCACACGCTGGTTCCATTCACGGCGGCAGAGTTCTTCGACAGAGTGATACAAAAGTTGATCCCACGATTCGACAAGTGTCTCAATTTTGGTGGTGACTATGTTGAAAAATAGCTGAAACATTGTTGTACTTGTTGCCAATAAGTATGAAAATTTGAGTTCTTTTTTTTTAAAAAAAATAGTGAAACTTACTGTCTGGATGCAGTTCGTATCAGAATAGCAGATTGTTTTCTGCATCTCTTGAAATTATGTCACTGCATTAAGCAAATACAATTTTAAGCTATGTTTCACGTTAAGAACAATATATTTCCTTATCCAAGGACTGTGCTGTTCAATTCCAGAGATTGGAAAAAAAAATTTTCTTCCAACAAACCAAACCACGTAATATGTAGAACAACATAAAATCAGACAATGACGTCACACACAGCTATTGATTGAGGAGAAATAAATCGGAGCAAAAATTATTATTGCCACAATCCTAAACGAAACAGTTATTTACTTCTCTTTTAACTGTTTGAATTTCCCCATCGGATAGGGCATTTGCACTTAAAATTCCCTTTCGTAGGGATTACCACGAGTTCGTGGCCCGATTTTCTACAAATGACAAATAATACAAATTGACTTACTACACTACGATTTTTATTATTCAGAACTTAATTACAAAGCAAACTATAACATCTAATTTCTGCGATTTCTAAAGTAAACGCCACTGAGTGATTTTTGAAGTGACATGAGTTCCATGAGTCAAAAGATAAAAGTATATTGTCTTTCTGTGGTCAAAGAAAAAGAGATAAGTAAGTTGATGATTTCATTAAAATTTTAATAACCATCATTTCAAGAATTTAATCATCATTCTTCCATTTAAATTCCGCGTGTCCCATGGTACACTGTATTTAAGTTTTTCACAAAGTTACTTTAAATACTTAATGAACCTTAAGATAATTTATACAAAACTATTTCAAAACCAATATAAATTAGTCATAATATTTCCAAAAATAAAGTTCAAATAGAATAAAGCAAAACAGTTAATTATCCGTGTAAACATTTCAAGCAGAATAACGTGGTATGCCAGCACTGCGAATAGTTTTTAAGGAATTTCAGACTTTAACAGAGTAAATAATAAGACCATGCAAGTTTTATTTGATGGTTTAAATTTTAACTATGAACTAAGATAAATATATGTACTCTTGGGATATATTTCCTCTTTCTAAGTACATAGTTAATTCCTCTCGTGCGTTATTTTTCTTAAATCTTAAACCCTCTCTGCAGAACATTTAATAAATAGCTTTTGTTAAGCCTTGTAATTAATCACTTTTCCCAGGCCAGCGTTTGTCTTGGCAGTTTGACATTATTTACCTTAATGATTAGGGCATTCTGGTTAATATAAATGTATTTTCAGCGGTACGTAAAGAAATTCTTACCCAAAGGTCATGGCAGTTGTAGAAAGTGTTAAAAAACATTAAATAACTAAATTATAGAGTAGACAATGTTGGATATACAGATTTAGAGTAAATGAATTTTTACTAACGTAAGATTTTGAAACTCGTATAATAAGCATTATTTAAAAAATATTTTTAACATTATGTAGGCTAAAGTTGTGTAAGAAAAACTGACACATGTACCTCACTGGACTAAAACCATTGTACTTATTTTTTTAAAAAAAAAAATTGAGCCATCAGTTGAATAATTTTGAGCAGAATGCCATTCTTTCTCTTGAAGTTTTATGAATGTGCTTAAAAGGTGATAAAATATTATGTAACATAACACATGTCGACTAACAATTGTGTTTAAGCTTTTTTTTTATTTTAATTAATTTATTTATTTATTTGTATTCATTCAATTTTACCATAAAATATCAAACAATAAGGCTACAGAAAATTGTGAGGAAAAGTCAAAAATTAAAGGGACTTTTGTATAATTTCTCTCTCCAAGGTTTGGAAACAGCGCTGAATGAGGGGTAGTCGATAATACTTCTATATAATGCGTCACTCATCCCTCGTAGACGTCGGGGTGTAGCAGACCGTTCAACACTCCAACTCCATAGTCTGTCTGCATTAAGGAGGAGAGTGATTTGCTTTTTGTTTGCGGAAAATGTAAAACTTGTGGAAATTATTTGTCACATGCAAGTGCAGTATGGTTATCACTAAGCAAGATCTACGAATAGATAGAGCGTTTCAAACAGAGAAGAACTTCTTTTCGTGACGACTAAAGGTTAGGAAGTCCACTAACACCAGCCACTGAGTACAATGGACAAATCGTTGAGGGTACAACAATAATGGCAGGGATGGTTGTGCAGCAAAAGTGGTTGGCGAGCGACATACCAAAACTGACCTATTCACATCATTGACTACTATCAAACACATACAGTGTCTTCCATTCCAGTTTATCCAAAGCCGTGTCGAATCTATACGGCACCTTATCACTAATACTCGTAGGCGTCTTTGGAGATTGTAAATTCATGTATATTTCCAACCAACTCTAAAAGAAGAAAATGGGATATGCAAATGAATTAAGGTATTCAAGGATAGCGTAGTAAGTTAGCATATAGAAGGCGATTGAGCCAAGAGAAGTAATGACGAAGTAAAGAAGATTCAAGTGGATTGCGTGATTAGAGTCTTACTGTTATTAGTCAGCGAAATACCATTGGAAGGATTGATCTACCTGGAGAGAACGATATTATAGCCAGGTGATAGTTATAACTTAGTTTCTCTGACCCCACAAGAGTTAATATATAATAAAGTTAGTGAATGTTAGTAATTCAAGTTGCGTATATTTCTCGGTCCTCTTATTCCGGTAAACCCGTTCGATATTGAGCTTAGTAGTTGATTAATATCATATTTTGTGATTTAAAGTAATATTAAAGGTAAATCCCTTTGACGTAGACATATTCTTTAATATTTGTATTTAGAAGGTTGCTAACTGAATCAATTGAATAAATATAATTTGTTATTCTAAAATAGCGTCTGGTAATTTTTTGCCTTAATTCAATCTTATTGTCTAGGGTGGAACCCGGGGAGGGGGTTCACACAAAGCCTAGAGAAATATATCATAGCATGTATTTTAGATTTATCAAGGTTCAAAGTTCTTTGTTTGGTGTGAATGTTTGTGGAATATATGGTGCAAATGCTCACAGATGTCATAATCACTCCCTTGAGCGTGGTTTAAAACGAAGCGGTTCTTTGCTACTAGCCTTCAAGTTGTGTAGTTAAAAGTGCAATGATTATTATTTGTGATTAACAAACCTTTAATCGGACAAAAATAAGCAGTTGAGAGACATTCAACAAACAGGCACCAACATTTTTACTTTTTCCCATTAGTTCACAGAGAGGGTTACATAAGCAAGTAAAAAATCACTGAAATAAATTTCGCGTATTTTAGAATATTCTTTTAAACAGAGATACAAAATCTTTATTACAAATTATATTTTAAAATCTTTCACTGTGTTTACTTTACAATTTAGTTTCAACTACCAAATTGGTAAGGAAATAGTCTGGAACCTAGCGAATTAAAGGATCAAGACTACCTTGAAAACCGAAGAAAAAAGGGAAATAATGAGAGATAGTGTACATTATCACAGAGATAACTTAGTCTTCATGAATCCTTACAAGATGAGATGGGGAATCTGAGAACAGGACAATACCGCCAGATGGTTAGGTCAAGGCAGCGATCATCTAGCCCGTATCTGAAGAACTTAAAAAGCAGAGATTTCGCATTCTGTAGAATGTAGCTTCAAGTTGATTGGCCAAAGAGAAGAGTTCGGTAATGGGAGAAGAGAAAAGCGAAGTTGTGAAGGTATTGCATCTGACCTAGAGATAAAAATAATTTTTCGACACATGGAGTAGATGGAGTACGGATGGTCCTATAGGATGAGTGAGGGGTAATATATTGACTCCCATTTTCTTTCAGAGCGTGTTTAAAGTTACAAGTAGAATATGGGCGGAAACTAAAAGAAGTTATAAAAATTTAATAACTATCGTCTGAAAGTGAAATTCAAAAGTTGATTTTAAGTATGTCAGAATTATTCATATATATATATATATATATATATATATATATATATGATAATTAAATTAGATTAAAAATTAAATTCCCTATCTAGCACTTAACTCATATTTTTCATTTGATCTTCACGTATCAAAGTAATCACTCATTTATTTCTTACGAACATATAGCCTAGCCAATAAACATGTCTAATTCCAGATCGTTATATTTAATAACCCTATATGTCAGCATTAACTTTCAAGCACACTCATAAAATCCGTGATACCTACCGCATCTGTATTTTAAGTGGTAACCCATTTAGATTTTCACGGTGGCGTGCTTTTTTCCTCGCTGCTCTTAGCGTCAGAATATGTCTAACTTTCATCAAATAAAGATCCTTTTTAAAAATTCAGTCTTATTCTGGCTTCAAACCATGTCATATATATAGTGAATGAAACCATAATTCTTAAAATATAACTCTTTTTAAGATTTTAATATTGGACTCAGCCGCATATCTCCAAACTGCGCAAGCATAGGTTGCTCTTGTTGATTGCATGCATAGAGTAACTCAAAATTAAGATTGCGAACTCGGATGGCTTCTTTTATACATGTCTGACAGCTAGAAGCTTTACGTTGCTGACCGAATCTGTAACTTTGAAAGAAGCTCGAATATTTTTTATCGTATAATATATATAATCCATGCATAATATATAATACATAATAACATATACAAAAAGTTATAAAAACTCCACTAGTCATAACTTCTCAAGAACTGTACAATATATATATACATATTGACTTTGCGTAAAAAGAACTAAAATAAAAATTCCAATTTAAAGTATTTCAAATATTTTTTAACGTTTCTACATGATAAAGAGGGGTATACATTTGAGTGTTTGACAATTTTACTCATGAAAATACTTTGATTTACACATTTTTTTGCATAAAGGATATATGTAACAGTTATTAGTGATTTTAACCTTATTGCCTTTTGACAATAATTAAAGCTTGGCTTTTAATATTGTATGTTTTAAATGTATTTTATTCCAAACATTAAAGTATGAAATCTAATCCGAGACAGATTTTTAAACACTAGAGTAATAATCATTGAGTAAAAGTTTGCTGTAATATTGTAGTCTTCAGTAGGAATAGTTTTCTTTTTTCTTATTGCGAGAGAAAAATTTAAATTAATGTTTAACACGCATCTCTGGTACATTAAAAATTCTCCTTGCGTGATTAGAAGTAAATGTTTAGAAATTAAGCAATTTTCTGAAATAATGTAATTTATGCTATTTAATTTTCTTTAATGGTTATAACATTGTTTAACCCGATGTTTTGTAGTATTTCTTTTATCTTCTATTTCAACATTTAAATAGAAAAATAATAATTCAGAAAAATTAAAATAACTCAAATTTGTCTTCACTGGAATGTCCAAGAATATATTATTCTGGGTTAAAGAAAATCTCCTTAATTTTAAAGATAATTTCGAAACTTTTTCAAAGAAATATCAAGAGCGTGATAAATGATAAATGAAAGAGCATAATTGAAAAAAACATTCTTAAGTAATCTTACTAGCTACAAATCTCTATCAAACATTTCCTAAAAGATAAATTTTTCAGAATTTTCCAATAAGTAGTAGGTTAACTCTCCAACATTGCATTAAGAAAAGAATGCTTTAAATAATATACATAATTAAATACGTTAAAAAATACTATAAATTAAATAATTATAACAATAAAAAATTAAGTGCAAATTTATGGAATATTTGTATATTTGACGAGAAGATAAATCAAAGCATTTAAATAATATAAATTTCTATTCAAAAAAGAAAATTCCCGATTTAGGGGGAATTCCATGCAGCATTTTCCTTAGCTCTCTAATGTTGTAAATAAATAAATATAGAGAACATTTTTTTAAAAAAAATCATTGGCCAAACAGTCACTTTTTTCATGGTGCTTCATTTATTGTAAAATTATTTTAATAAGAGAATTTTTTTTAATAAAAATTTGATAAAGTTCTTAAAAGATCATATGTAGACATATGAAAAGTTTCGAAAAACTATGAAAATTTTCGAGCATTTTAATTCATAGTTTTTTAATGAAAATTTTAACAAAATGTTTTAAAAAAATTTATGAATACAGTATTAATGTATTTTAAGTTTCAAAGACAACATAATTAGTTTTCCCCCGAAATAGTTCTTTTTGTTGTATTTATTTATTTATTTTCGAAATTTACATTTTTGAGAAATTGCGATTTAAATTAAAAATTTATTCACTAATGAACACTCAATGGTGATATGCTAGATTGATATTTTTTTTAATTTATAAAAACGAAAAAAATGTAAAATGCAATAAAAGCAAGAAAAAGAGATGTAGTTTTTTTCCGAGAAAAATTTAAAAATATGATTTGCGTACAGTTTCCCGAAGTGTTCTCCTTAACTAAAAAGTGATAGTTAATTACATTAATCAAATCGTCTCCTTTGTGTAAAAAAAAATTTCGTGATGCTGTAATAAATTTACTTTCCATAAGGTATTGTTAGTAAAAATAGGTCGTAAAAAGTGAAATTTAGCTGGAGAGGAGTGTCAAGAACGATTTACCTATTGGGTCCCCCCCATATCTTCCACCATTTTCTCGAAAAATCCACTTACGTCATAGTTATATTATAGATTTCTTCAGTAGTTTCCAAAAGCATTCATATGTTCACCAAGTCTCCAAATTCTGTTGAGACGGACATGATTTTTTTCTTGCTTACAATATATTGAAAAAAATGGAACTACATTATAAATGAAAATTATAGTTTTGTAATTTGAGCAATGTGTATGAACATTTGTATAACAATTGGGGTTGGTCAACTGTTAGGTGGACAGGAGTTACCTCCTCCCTCCCAGTTACTATAAAGAATATAATATGAAGAAATCAAATTAAAAAGAAATAGGCCGTTTGAAGATCTCGAAACAAATGTTGACTTAATATTCTCATAAAATTTTGAATAAGTTGACACAAATTTCAGTCATTTCTCTTGCATTCTTAATTATCTTTAGTTAGAAGTAAGACATCCATTGAGGGAAAAGAGCTGAATTTTGCACGTTTTACTTCAGTTAAATAAGATTTTTAAGAGAAGTTCTTAATTTGTGCAATGTGTTTTAAAAACCAATTTCATTCTTCGTGAAATCGGCATTTACAGTAATAATCGCATAAGCTAGCTATTTCATGGATTCAAGATTAAATATTTTTCAATTACTCTCTTTTAGTCTTTACTTTCTTCTTCTTCGTTCAACATTCATCATCCCTTAATTTAATCTTGATTTGTCTTGAAATGAGATACTTGAGAAAGGAAAATATTTAGCTTTATTTTAATGTCAAAACATTTCTTAAGGTTCTCGTAAATTAAATGAAATTACTGCTTTATTCGAAAAGTTTTCAGTCATTTCAACGAATTAAAATTTCATCACACTTCAGATAGCGTTGTTTTTACAATGACTTTCAAAAAATACGTCATTTGCAAAAGTGCATGAAATAACACCTTGATTAATTTTATAACTGAGATGATCATCAACTAGAGAGTTGTAGTTTCATAAACATTTCCTCTTTTTTAGAATATTACGGAGGGAATAATCATTTTTCATTAAAAAGTAGGAAAATTGTAAAAGTTAATTTCAACTAAAGCTGTCATTTTTTTAAAATTATTTTTTAGTCATTTCCTTAGTTGCGAATGAAGATTAATTTCAAATTGTTCCATCGTATTACGTACAACTTAACAAATAAATTTTAAAAAATTAAGTTTCACCCGTATAGTTAGCATTTTTAAGGAAAAATTTAATATTTTCCCCATAATTTAATATACTACAAAAATATATTTTATTTACAAAAAAAAATCACTGACCAATTTTAAGATTAAATATAAGACTAAAAAAGATTAAATATGGAAATAAAGGAATAATTAATGCAATTCATTCTCATTGTTTTTAAAATAGTGCATATATTTTTTTTCTTATTTAAAAAACTTTTGTAAAAAATAGAAGCAAATAAGAAGCTTCAATATAATTTTAAATTATCTAAGTGATTTAGAAAGGAAATCATAATTTTTTTATGATTTATATATATATATTTAAAAAAACTTTTCAATTTTGGTTTAATCTAAGGAGAAAAAAATTGGACTATTTATTTAAAATTATCTATTGAGTCATATTTCTTGACCAAATATTCAGTTAGCAATTAGTAAGGAAAACACTATATACATGATGTTGCCGAATTTTGACTGAAAAATTCAGAAGGCTAATAGTAGGTGTCATAACGACAAATCGCCACAGAACATGGTGTCACAAACCACGTTTAGTTGCAGCAGTACGCAAAAATAGTTATGAAGTGTATTATGTCGAATGAATAGGGGTAATAAAGAGGTAAGAAATACATTTATTAGACGTCAAGTATGTTTACAATACAAATAACTATCTCTCTCTTCCCATCTCTACGTCAGAAATGCAACGACAAGGAATAA
This sequence comes from Trichonephila clavipes, assembly GCA_019973935.1. Classification (NCBI taxonomy): domain Eukaryota; kingdom Metazoa; phylum Arthropoda; class Arachnida; order Araneae; family Nephilidae; genus Trichonephila; species Trichonephila clavipes. Next base: position 142,578 of record BMAU01013597.1, read on the forward strand.
TCACAGGCTATGTTCGAAGTTGCAATCGTGCAGGACCTAGAACAGCCGACACCGATGGAGGAAGGATTGTCGGACGCGTTCAAACAATTCCGGTACGTTGTCAATGTCAGCTGCAGCAACGACGATATGTGCCATTGAAGCCTCCACTGTAGACACCGGCGTCTCATAGAGATTTCAGATGTAGTCCCACAAGAACAATTCCTAGAGATTGAGGTCCGAGATAAGAGAGAGTGTGTGTGTGAAGGCCAAACAACAGGTTGGGCGCGTCCAATCCACCTCCAGAGGTATGTAGCATGATGGTGGTTGCGCATCACAATCGAAAACTGTGCTGCTTCACTATCTTGCAAGAACCATACATTCTGGCACGCAGTGACCTGTACTCGCTGCAACAACTCCCGGAAAAGTGGGAAATCCACACACATGCAGGTTTATTCAACTCTACATCTATTCACCTCGTCTGGTTAATTGTCCTCCCTACTGCTACTATTATCGCGATTTTCACCTATTAAACGTATTTGCGACCACACTCCCTATGGTGTTTTGGCGTTCTCATGCTGCCTTCTATCACTTCTCTGAATTTGTCGGTCGAATTCAGCCTGTATATATATTAACGCTTAAACATTTTGCTTAATTTCATGTTTCGCAAATAGTTTTCTGGCTCGCAATGTATCTACTCACATATAATACTACTTATATATAATATATACACTCTACTTATATATAATTGTCTACATGATTCAGACCATCACATTTCTATCATAATCAAGAGAGTTTTGATCATCATCAAAAGTAAGCATCAGGCAGCTCTACTATTTCCTATTAAAATAATGTTATAATTCTAAGTACCTAATAAACTTTGGTGTGGAATAAATATATTTAAAATTACAACATAATTATTGCTAGAATAAGGCCATAATTCAATATATTGCCATATTACAGTGCTTCCATTATGAGTTAAAATTAGTTACGTAGTTTATTCGCCTTACATTACTTAGTGTACTCAATGCCTTTTAGACCTCCAATATTTCTAACCGACTCAAATGTTCACTTAGAGCTGCCTCTTAATTCTGACGAATATTATCAAGTGTCGAGATCTATATTTGTAAAATGTGTGTGTGGCATTATAAGCTTAATGTCTACATCACGCCATGCAAATAGTTTACGCTGTGGTATATAATTGTGTTTGAAGTATTGAATATATTCAAACCTTTCTCTTTATAATGGTTGTTGAACCTAAGTTTGATTCTAAATCTGTTAAATGTTGAAAGTTGGAGTTTTGCTGATATTTTTTTATTATGTAACCCCTTACATTTTCGGTTCTTCTTGCACCTTCTATATAATGCTTTTTTTGTTGCTGTTGTTATCATTAAGCATTAAAAATGTATTTTTAATTGGTGTTATTTAAAAAATACACATTTTAGAAGAATGAACTTGGTGAATTTGGTTAATATGAAAACGAAATCGATTTTAATTGGTCACGAGTTTAGGTTTCGAGATTAAAAACCACTCAAGTGAGTGTAACGCGTGTCCACCTGGACACATGTTCAATATGTCTTGGATCTAAATCACTGTGTTGGTATGAAGAGTGGGTGCCGCCTCAGATGTTAGCCGTTTCATTAGCTTGAGACTATTAAATAAGTATGTGTACTGGCTAGGTTAAAACGTGCTTTCTAGATATGTTTCAAAATGTTTTTAACTCTTTAAGTGCCTCGGTCGTGTATACACATCCTGCTGAACCGGTGCCTTTAGAGGCCCGTACTTGTGTATACTCCTCCTTCCAAAGGAGGACCTTTTATATTGTGATGCTCTGTTTAAAACGGCTTTGGAATACAATAACATGCCCCTTTGAGAGTGCTTCTAAACAATTTACTTATTTCGGAGAAGAGATAGGGAAGGAATTTGAAAGGGTCTGTACCAGGAACGATAAAATTCATAGCTAAGGAGTTTTTCTTGTTTTTTCATTTGAGTGTCCTCCTTTCCCTTCTTCATTTGCAATCATTTTCACTTTCCGTGTGTAATAGGAGAATTTTAATTTTTTGTACGAGTGCTCTGAATGTATGATACCGGTTTATGTGTTCAACCATATTTCAGGATATATCACAGAATACATGTTACAATTTATTTTTTATTATATTGTAACTCTAGAGATTAAATTTTTAATTGTCCTTTTATTATATATATTTTAACCTTTTTTATTTTCTTTCTTTTTTAAACTGAAAGTTAACAATTTTTAGGTAGAAAAACCCGCCCTTTCTTTCCTCCCACTAAACCGCGTTATAACGCGCGCCTCTGGGAAAAACGGTGCCACTTGATGGGGATGAATTTCGCAACTTTTCCTCTGCAATCAAGGGGCCAAAGAGCTACGAACGCTTACAAAGAAAATAAATTTTATCTCTCCAAAAATAATTACGTATCTTACGCAAGTGTCGCAATTCAGCTACATAAAGGAAAAAATAAAAAAGTTTTTAAATTCCATGAATCACATAGAAATTACCTGATTTGTAGAATAATTGATAGGTATACTACAAATGTCCTCACAAATTCAGGCAAATGATGTCATTATGCGAAATATTTAGGGATTTCATGCGTTATAAATAATCCGTGCTCTGAAGTGTAGTATATTATATTTTGAGAAGAGAAATTCGTTTGAGCATAGATTCATTGCCAAATAGAGGCTGAAATGTTTATAAGGCATATTGGCAATGATAAATGAGCTTTTACTTCAGAAATAAATAAATAGAAAACTTCTACAAATATATGTATATAAAGCAAATGAAGGCCACTAAATGTTTTCATGTTCGCAATAAAAGGATTCTACAAATTTTGATAAATATTCACAGAATTATCGTATAATATTTGAAAATATCCTGCATTATGTGTAACGATAATTATTGCATTAGCTTTCCGATTACTTTTTATTTTATTAGCATTTATTAATTTTCTTTTTGTAACCAATGCAACCATCAGCTTAACAGCATCAAAATGCCCTGTTACTAAAAGAAATCTTCTTATGGATAAGTTTGAGATATGTATAACTAAAATCAATACACATTAGTTCCTATCAAGAAACATTTCGACATCTAAGCTGTGATGTATATCACACATTGTCCCCCATCCTGAAAAGAAAAATGGTCTTTATTCGGGTTTAGAAAGCCGGAAACATATATGTGATGAATTTTTGGATTATTTTGATAGTAAACTTTTATTTACTTCTTACATGAATACAGTTCATATCCTATTTTAAATAAACAATTTTCGATGTTATAATTGGTTAAAAATCTTAATCGTTTGAGGGGCCGTAACATTCTGGCAGCCAGTGTAATGAACTCGTTACTGATGTGCAATGGATTTTTCGAGTCTCGCGCTACCAAAAAATCAAATCTGTTTTCAAAGGCTGATGTATGTTACGAAGGTCGTTTCTCAAATCCTAACCTCAACGTGAAATGGATATGGAAAATGTGATGCTAATTAAAATCCTCATCATCAAAATTAGTTTAAATAGTTCGGGTTTATTGGTTTTGTTAAGTGAACTTTTGATTTAAGCAGAAAGGTAGACAGAAAGTTTAACAAATTAAACTAAAATGTTTGAATCATGCAATCTTTTCTGCTCGTGAGATTGTGCGAAAACTGTTATCTCATTTAAACTGATTTAGATAAAATAACTGTTTTACTGTTCGGTCAATCATTTACTTTCCTTAATTTTGCTGAATTTTTTCTAATTGTGAAATTAGAATTTTCTAAATTTCTAAATAAAACCGTAAATTTTAATTGAAAGAATGGAATTGTTATCGACAAATAAAATCCCTAAATCAACTCCTCAACAACCAACAAAAAAGTTTAAGCATCATATGGCAGATGCAATTCTCCAGCTTAAAAAATTCTCTGACGCTTTGCACAATATCTCAAAAGGCCCTGATCATAAACAACTTGATTGTAATGTTCTAAAAGCCAGTATGAGACACAATTTAAGAAGAGCAATGAATCAAAACATTATTCCAAGATTTGGCAAAGGATTTTCGTCACAAAATAAAAGACGCAGAAGATCTAGTGCCAGAAGGAGTGGAAAATCATCTAGAAGCAAAAGTAGAAGATCTTCTGGCAGATCCAGAAGAAGAAGATCATCTGGCAGATCCAAAAGAAGGAGATCTTCTGGCAAATCCAAAAGAAGACGCAGTCGTAGTAAATCCAAACGTAAAAGCTCTACTGGATCCAAACGAAGAAGACAATCCAGGAAACATAAAGGTCATATTGAAGGCGATGGTTGTTGATCTGCATACAGCCTGAAGGAAAACAGATATTTTCTTTGCATGATAGAACATTACAATTTATTTGTTTACTTCATACTTAAAACAGTTTCAGTAGATATATTCTCATGTGAAATAATTTTAATGGGATGCTGAATGATACATACAATTTTAATTCAAAATAAAATTTTACAGAAGTAAGAATTTCATGGATTACCATTTTATCTTATTATTAAATTTTGAGGAACTAATGTTAGATTTTTTTCCAAAGTAATTCAAAAAATTAAATATTTTCTCTCTCTCTCTCTCTCTTCGCTGCTTAATCGCATGAATTTATCATAAAATTATTATGAATAAATCAGTTGGACACTATTTTGGCTTTATCCAAATTTATCACCGATTGGAGGAGTAAAAGATTTAGGTACTTGCGCATTATCGCAACAATCGCCAACGTTCAAGATAACTCGCCAAGTTTGCAACACCAATTTCGCATGTGTCGTATGCGCTGAATTGGCTATCACGTGCTTCTTTCCATATAAACTCGCCAATAGGTTCCGATAACAAGAAAGTACCAATTTTTACTCAATACATATTGTATAGAAGCACACGATTACTATTTTAAACATTTTGATAGATAGAACTCAAAACTCTTGTACAAGGAAAAGAAAAATGCACGGTACTTTCGTATTATGGCAAATTATTGGCGACATTGTATAAAACGAAACACATGGCAGCCAATTCAAGGTGTACAACACATGCGAAATCAGGGTTGCCAACTTGGCAAGTGTCTTGAACGTTAGCACTATCACCATAGTACGTAACCACTGTTTTAATGCAATGTAAAATAACTCAATTTGATGCTATTTTTTTAATACCTTAGGTAAAAATTGAACTGCAGTTATGGGTTTTCTGAGATATGGAGCAACAAAGACTATTACTCTTAATTGATAAAGTATTTCACCAAATAAATCATAAAGCATATATATATATATAAATATGATAAAAACATTTTTACTCCTATCAGAGTCATGACATTAAGTTCAAAAATTCAAATTTTTGTTGTTTTTAGATCGGAGCTTATTGCTATGTAAAGGGTTTTGTAGTACTCATGTGAAAACGAGGTTCAGTTTCAAGACGCTTGGATTCTGACTGACAGCTATGCTCCCATGCAACATATATCCAATTCAATATCTATAGGGGGCCAAACTAGCCATGATATCCATCATCTTCTTGGTCGGATTTCTTCTAATAATCGTATACATTTGCAGTGGGTCCCATCTCACGTGGGGATTGATGGTAATGAGAAAGCCGATTTCTTATAGCGACAGAAGAGGAGGTGAGCCCTACTGGGTCCCTTATATTCAGTAAACTATCCTCCCTAAAGAAGATTGAACTCGATCCAGTAAACTATCCTCCCTAAAGAAGATTGAACTCGATCATCTTGGAAGAGCTCCTCCTAGTCATCCTTGGTACTTCGGAAGAAAATTAGGAAATTCATCCAAGCTTATGCCTAGGAAATACCAGACTGCCTTCTCCCGCTTTGTGAATGGCCAAAAAAATCAAGCTATAATAATATAAAAGCTCTCACTTTTCGCCAGGGTCAGAAGATATTTCCGGAGTGCCACTTGTGTTATTCCGAGCTGGTCTCTCCTACCCAAATCTTGACTTGCATGAATTTTAAAAAGAGGAGGTCCTTCTGGACCCTCTTCTGTTTTTAGAATTTGTTGATTTTTTTTTGGATTCATGGAGGTCGTCTAGCATAGCTAGGCAATCTGGGTTTAGAAACAACATATGAATATGTAGTGGAGTAATACCTTTTTTTGTATATTTCGAGTAGTATCTTTTTTTACGTATGATACCATCGACCAATTTCACCTAATAAAAAAAGTCGTCATTAATTCAAAAGACTCCGCAAAATACTGCCATCTTTATTATTGTTTAAGGTATCCGATTACGTTCTGAACCATGATTTTGCAAAAGCGTGTAACTGGATTTATGATATTTAGTGTCACTTGATTAGAAAATGTATATAAAATTGTTTTAAGAATATTATTACAATAAAAAATTGTTTAAGTACAATATTTTTACAAAAAGTGAACGTAGAATGACCCATTTTCAAAATATTCTCCCTTTGTGAAAAATGCTTCTATTATAACAATATTTTGCCTATATATAGCTCAGACCTCTATACAGAGGCTCAACTAGAAATTTTGAAATAAATAACTTGGATCCATGTTTAATCCATGTTTTACGACTACAGAGGGGAGAAATTTGAAAAAAAAAACGGCGATAATTATTTCAATTGGTTGTAACTCTGAAAATAATGTGAATTCTTCAAAAAAATAGTTCAGACTCTCTGGAGAAATCTTTACTTTATATAAGCAAAATATTATTATTTTAGAAGCATTTTTTATAAAAGGAGAACATTTTGAAAAAAGGTTATTCTGAGATACTTTTTTGCCAAAATATTGTATTTAAAGAATTTTTTTTTCTCAAAATATCCTTAAAACAATTTTATACATGTATTCTAATCTAAGTGACACTAAATATCATGAAAATTATGTATTTATGCGCTTCTTTAAAATTTACGATTCCGAACGTAGTCGGATACCTTAAGAACATACGTAAAAAAAAACTTTCCATTATTCGCTGCTTATAGCATCATTTGGCAAACCGGTTAAAGTGTAGAAAAGGTGGCCCCATGCCGAAGTCTATTTCTTGGCTACCAGAACTGTTCGCCAAACTACCTATATATGTAGCTATAGGTATTCCGAGAGTAATGAAGCGAAGCCGAAGTAATGAAGAACCAAATTCATTCTGGCCTCTACATAAACATCGCCAATACAAGGGGTCATCTATTCTGCATTTAAACCGACGAAACTTTACCTTTGAAGATATTGGTCGATGATATAATACTTAATTACCTCTTTTTTCTGTTATGTTGTTACTATTCTTAATCATCCAGAATCAGACGAGGTGAGACAAGATCCATTAGATCAGCGCTTCTCAAACTGTGGGGCGTGATAACTTGACGAGGAGGTCACGAGTATATTGAAAAACCGAAAACAAAAGATTATTTTAAAAAATATATTAATTTCCTGAAAGTAAACAAGCGAAACATATTCTGACATAATAAAAAAATAAAATACACATGTACACTGATATAATACACTAATAAATGAATCAGTAATGCACAATGTATTTTATAATTAATTCAACGATACTAAATTAAAAACAAGTTTAATAATTACCTGTGACCCTATATAGGCATGAAATATATAAAATAATACACAAAAGTTAACACTTTTCTTGATAATTTATATTGTTTATAGAATTCATCCCTTAGCTGCCGATTAAAAGTTACGTGATTCACTCCCCGATGTCACCATTATCCACTTAGGAGCGCAAATGGGATGCATTGTGGGAGCAAAAAAAAGGAATAAATAAATAAATAATCTGAAATGTAAGTGAACCTTCGCAAACACTGTCACGGTCCTATTAGTGCATTCCAAAGTATTCGAAATAATTTTTTGAAAATCAGTGCACAGAAAAGATCGTACTTTGGAAAGACGTATATATACGTTCGAGGCAATTAGCTGAGTGAGACGTTTATATACGGCAGTAGCACTTTAGAAGTTAAAATTGGGTTGTAGCTTTAGCGTCAAAGTATAGTATTATTGAATTCAATGCGTTGTTATTAAATGGTTGGAAGAGGGGAAGCAATGAAAATTATGATTGAATATTGGGCAGCAAATATTGAAAGTTTGAGGAGTACTGCATTAGACTGCTGATACTTAAAAATGTCGAGCACGTGTAAAGGTTCTGTATAGATATATCTTTGCTTGTGAGATTCATACAACTCATTATGTGCTTGGGAGAAGCCTGCTTATTTTTTTCAAATGGAGATCTTTTTATTCTCTAAGAACAAGAAGCACTTGATGTGACCATTGGCAAGACGTGAAAGCGCAGTCTGGGAGATTCTGCCACACTTGAGGGTTAGAGCTGGGTCAAGTCTATTACCCACAAACCAATGATGAGTAAGAAGCATCCACTCCACCAAATTTTGAGATTTTCTAAGTAAGTATTATTCCAGACAGGTAAAGACGGAAGTGGAGGGAGTTGGATTGATTTTGTCGCAATAAAAAAATATTTGTTAAGATGTTGAAGCGAACTACGTAAAAGATCCCTTGAGTATCAGTTTGGCTCTAATACTCTCAGCAAAACTAAATCACTAAAATATTTAGCATCCGAAGAGAGCTGCAATTAAAATTAATTCGAGTCAAAATTTTGTAGCGAGATCCGGCACTAGATGGTCCCTGCATGAAATGACTCTCACATTTGGGCACTTGTCGTGTCTTCAAAGCTTGTGTGTCAATATGCACCTAAGAGAAAAAAAAAGAACAAATATTCACTACGTATTTCGTTACGAGCTTTCATCATTTAATTATAATCACTTTATTTTTTTTATTTATTTACGTTTTTTTTAAAAAATTCTTTTTTTTAGCAAAACTTTATCATTGTTGTGATGCAATGATGTTCAAATATCATGAAATACTTAATTTGCGAAAATGACATGAGCTTAAATAAACACAAATAAAATTTTAAAAATTCTAAGTCAATTCCTACTTTGAAAGATTAATAGAAAGTATTTTATTAACAATTAAAAATTTGTGAGTAAGATGCGTATATATATATATATATATACCAAGTGGTATATATATATATATATATATATATATATCACCATGCGTATATATATATATATGGTACCAGAGCAGAGCTGTCCTTTGCCAAAAGACACCATCTTAAATAGGACACATATGTCTTAAAAAATGTAATATATTCAATTGAAAGTAATTCTTGCAATTTAGCATCAAAAAGCACAAAATATGCGTGCAAAAACTCTTGAACAGATCTTGAGAAAGAGAATCCTTTTTCGTCTATCAAACATGGAGGTGGAGGCTAAATGCTTGGGGGTGCATTGAAAGCCTTTCGGCTGGTAATCTGGAATTTATTCAATCGAAAATCTACAAACTTGGTTACTTGAACTTATTGAAGAAAAATATTAGGGCACATGCTGAGAATGTTGCGATGAGTAATTATTTTTTCTTTCAGCGGCTCAAGGGTACCAAATGGCTCATATTGTGAAGTCATTGTGAACCCAAACCAATTCCAGAAGTCCACCTAGTCTCCAAACCTTAGCTCAGCACGGCATTTGTGGGATTTATTCGAGTGAATAATCAGGGAGAACGTAATACATCCAAGGAAATATTCAAATCTCAGATTAGAAAAATGGAACAAAATATCCATAGACGAAACAACTAAGCTAATTAAATCCTTTCCAAATATGTTGAGAAAGTTATAGAAAGAACAGAATAGCTTAAAAAGTATTAACTCTTTTATTAACAATCCATTATTATAAAGGTTTCTTCCAGTGTACGCAGACTTTTGACGCATTCGATTTGTGTCATTCTCAAGTTATAAATATTCGTATTATTTTATGTAATATTCAGGTGATTGTTGAATATACTATTTGAATTTACGACGTTAGAGGAATCAATAAAAAACATTATTGATTCAGAAAGACTTCATTTAATTAGCGATCTTTGCAGGATCGCCTGTACGCAGACTTTCGGAGGCAACTGTATATATATGAACTAAGAAGCAGTGAACTAACAGTAGGAATTGAAAAAAAGGGATTCTACTGTGATGAATTTGTTTGACGAAACGGTAATGGATATACATACACGTGAAACTTTAGATTTAAGCTCTATTATCCACAATCAGGATTAGTTTAAAAAATAAAAAATTCATTAAAGTTACAGAATAAAGAGCTACTCAATTTAAGTCAAGTGCAGCTGTGCTGATGAAGGGGGAGAACCACTCTCCCAGTCGAATTAGTTCCGATTTCACCTCTGAAGATCGATGCCTTTATGTATATGTTTGAGATAACCACAAGAAAGTAATATATAAACATTGTATTAGAAGGTACGTCAGAAAGAACAGTTGATTTAAAAAAAGAAAAGTACTTAGGTATTAGCGTCACAGCAGCTAAATTTACCCTGCTTGAATCAATCACGAATGATATCAAAACAACAGTAAGATTCGTACTTATTTTATTTGAAAAACCAATCACAGTCAGAATAATAGAGCGATTTGTGAGGTTCTAATTTTGGTACGGTGATACTAATGCAAAAGTACCAAAAAAGTTAGGTATTATTTTGATTTTATTGATAATGAATATGAGGGTTCAAAAAGCCAAATGTGACTTAATTTTTTCTAAGATTAATATCTCAGAAAGTAGTGTCACGATTAACAAGTTCCTTAAGCACAATTGTAACTCAATAGCTGTAGGTGAAATTTCATTTTTCTCTAATTTTTGTCAAATATGGCAAAAGGTACACAAACTCATATAGTGAGTTGTATTTCATCACTCTTAGTGATCGTTGTTGTTGTTGTTGTTGACTAATTCCTCCTGTCTAGCCGCAGGCTAGACCAGGTCCATGAGCCCAAGAGTCCTCAGGAAATCGTACACCAAAAGAGGACTGGAATAGATGTCCTCCCTTTCAAGTCCTGCACAAAACAAAAGATGATCTGGAGTTGCCTGTACCAAATTGCATTTAGTACAATTCTCGTAAATTTTCTGGCCTAAGTTAAAGGAAAGGCCTCTAATGTGTCCACTTGCAAGCCTACTAATAGTTGTTTGGACGACTCTATCCGCCTTGATGGAAAGGGCACCACCTGGGGCCTGCCTATTATACCAGGGGTGAGTCGGAGGAGTCTTCCATAGTTCTTGAATCAAAGATTTCGTTTTAGAAAAATTTCCGAGAAAGTCAAAGTTCTTCTCGACATTAAATTTTCAGTGACACCTTCCTTGGCTAAAAGGTCAGCTGTGTCATTGCCAAAGAGACCAATGTGAGATGGAATCCATTGGAAGTAAATCTCATGTTGCTGGGAAAGTTCTTTAAGATTTTTAAGAATTGAGACCGATGTTTTGTCTCCAACATTTGTCCAGTCGCTAAGGTGTTGGATAGCACTTCGGCTATCACATAATATCCATATTTCATCAGGAGATGTCATCGTCTTGATGATTCGGAGAGCTTCATCAATGGCAATTAACTCGGATCTAAAAACAGAACAAAAGTCCGAATTCCTAATTTTGATATTATGAGAACAATTAGGAGCCTTTATAAAGATGCCACTGCCACATGAGTTTTGTTCGTCTTTGCTACCGTCGGTATAAATTTGCATTGCAGTAGCTGGAATTTTGTTAATAATCTCCAATGCTAATTGACGTAAATATTCAGGTGGATCTTGATTTTTGGAAGTATGAGCTCCCATTTCTGGTTTAAAATGGACTCTAGGCAATCCCTCCTGAGGGTTAAATACGTTCTTCAAAAAATGTTCTTCAATGTCCTGATCTAATAGGTCCATCGCTTGCATTCGAGAGAAAGGACTGTCTCTTTTTAGTCTGTGTCTGTTTGTCCAGGATATGAGATATGCAGATGTGCGGTTATAATCTCCGTAACTGTAAAGTTTACAAAAGTACTTTGAAAGCAGTAATTTTCTTCTCAGATCCAAGGGCATGATATCAGCTTCGAAAAGAACTAGATCTGTGGGACAGCTATGTCGCATGCCAGTGATAATTCTAGCAGCGCTTGATTGTACTCGGTCCAGTTTCGCCAAATTAGTACGTGATGCACTGAAATAAATTTGAGAGCCATACTCTAAGACAGGTCTGATCAAAGAGGTGTATGTCAGTCTGAGAGTACCAGCATCAGCACCCCAGTCCCTTCCAGCGATGTATTTCAGTAAGTCAAGTCTCTTCCTGCCTTTGTTTATCACATAGTCTATATGCTTGTTGCTAAGTATCTCAGGATCCAAAATGTAGCCCAAATATCTAGGGTGTTTTTTCATAGAGAAGGGATTTGCTTTCCATAAACATTTGAGGTTGATAATTGTATAAACGTCGGTAAGTCGTGAAGAAGCTAGAGGTTGACTTTGATACATTAAAGATCAGTTTATGTTGCTCAGCAAAAATCTTAATGTCAGAAAGGGTAGTATTGATCGCGGTTTCTATATGGACGACGTCAGAGTTAGAGTTCCAGAGGACGATATCATCAGCGAAAAGCCCCACCTCACACCTTCTAGAGATGATTTTCTCAATGCCCGCAATGTATAAGGAAAAGAGCAAGAGGCTCAAGACTGAACCTTGCGGGACACCTTGGCTGAGCCTAAAGGTTTTAGATAAAGAGTCTCTAAATCTCACTCTGATCTCTCGATCTTTCAAAAAGTCGAAAATCCAAGATAGGGCTCTGTCTCTAATGCCAAAGGTGTTGAAAAGCTTTATGATTAATTTATTTCTCCAAACTCTATCAAATGCTTTTGAAAGGTCAAGAAAAACAGCAACTGTATGATGTGATGGTCTAAGGTTTTGGGAGTCTCGAACTCTCTGTCCGAAGTACAAAATCTGATTCGCAGTAGAGTGTCCCCTTTTAAAACCATATTGTTCGATTGAGAGCAAGTCATTAGAATTTAGATAGTAAGTAAGTCGCTCAAGAATAGTTTTTTCCATAAGCTTACAGGAGAAGTTTGTTAAAGCAATCGGCCTGAAACTTTCAGGATAGCTAGCTTTCTTGCTTGATTTCCTTATAGGAATAATCAGGGCTTTTTTCCAATCACGGGGAAGTCTTCCAAGTCTCCAAGACAAGTTAAAGATTTCTAAAAGACTCTTCTTTCCCCAATCACTAAGTCTAGAGATCATCTGGCCATGAATATTGTCAGGCCCGGGAGATTTAGATGGATCAAGGTTGCTCAAAGCCATATTAAGTTCCTGCATTGTAAAGAACTCTTTAAATATAGGGATTCCATGCTCTGAGCTGCGACATCCATGGACTAATTTTCGAGCATAATTCTCTGTATCCTTGTCCATTGCATTAAAATTCAGTTTACTCGTCTTTTGGTAGTAGGAACCCAACAAATTGGCCGAAGTTTTATTGTCAGAGGAAATCTGTCCATTGTCATCAATGATAGTATTACACTCCTCCTGTTGCGGTTGAGTAATGCTCAAAGATTTCATGAGTTTCCAAAGTTTGGTATTAGGGGTGTGTGCATCAATAGATTTGCACAATTCTTTCCATTTCTCTCTCTTAAGATGGATAAAGGTTCTTTTTATCTCAGCATTTATTTTGTTTAGGCTTGACCTAAGTGAGGGATTGTTAGAATTTTTAATTTCCCGGCAAATATCTACTCTTTTCTTCAACAGGGGTTGAAGCAATGGAGATTCATGCATAAAAAATGGAGAGGGCCGTTTGTAATTTCCCTAGGTATAGCTTGACCAGCAACCTTGAAGAGGATTTTCTTGAAAGAAAGCCAGGACTCATCGAGATCATCAATAGACCTACATTCAAAGGGAGGTTTTGAGAGCAGCCCACGATCAACTGTGTCTCTGTACTTCTCCCAATTGGCCTTTTTAAAGTTCCAAAAATTTTCTTAACCAACTGAGTCAATTGTTTCCACTTTAATTCTACTAATATGGGTAGATGGTCACTTCCAATATCCTGTAAAACTGTCCACTTGCAGAAAGGGAAGATGTCTGAGCTGACAATTGACACATCTAAGGCTTCCTCGGTATGATAGCTGTGAGAGGAGTAAGTAGGGGAGCCGTCGTTTAGAGCAAGATGAGCACTGTCATCCATAAGGTTATGCAGTTCTACACCTCTCTTATTATTAATTACGCTGCCCCATGAACTATGTTTAGCGTTCAGGTCACCAACAAGTAGATTTGATTCAGATATGTCAAGCAGATTATCAGGCAGACTTTTTTGATTGGGAGCATGATACATGTTGGAGATGTTAAGATTTTTCCCCTTCCAAATGACATTTAAGCGTTGGATTTCCAATTTCGAATCAGTAAAATGTGGATTATCAATAGTACGATAGTTGATATCCCTTACAAGAAAAGCCAGGCCACCGCCTCCACCTTCTTTTCTATCAGAACGAATTATGTTGTAGCCCTTAATTTTAAGCTTAGCATGTTCTTTCAATTTAGTCTCCTGAAGAGCAATAATTTGAACCTCCAGAGATTCAGCGATGTCCAAGATAGCGTCAAGTTTAATCCTTGAAGCATAAGTTGATATTCCATTTATATTGCAGTGTATGATTTTAAGAGACCGATATTTAGCTGGAGACCGTTGCAAATTTTTCGAAGAGGGTCCTCTGCCTAAACCCTCAGCGCACTCCTGATTATTCTGCGTGACGAGTGATGCAGCATGTTCCAAAGAAGACGAGAAGCTCATGAAAAAAAAGGAAATGTGGTACAGCCCCTGAAGTACGAAGACCTGGAGCACCCAAAGGTAGGGGACTGATTTGGCTCCTTCACCTACAGGCCTTAGCTGAGCAAAATGGAGTGGCCTTCACGCCTTGGGTGGCCCTACCAGGAGTAGATACTCCCGACGTACATCGCCCACTCCGCCCAGGTACACCCCTCGCCACTTTGAGGCGGCCTGCAGGACTTGAGGGGGTATTAGTGATCGTAAATAGTTGCATTTTTCGTAAAGTACAAATGCTCACAAAATTCTTTGTTTTTAGAATGCTATAAAATGCTTTCATATCTCATAATTGTACCACAAATTTCTAAATCCTAATAATTATTTATAAAACCATTGAAAATTGTGTATTTTACATCATTACTTTTTAAATTTCTTATCTGTGAATAGTATAATTAATTTCGTGACTATTTACTTACAGTAGTCACCAAAGAGAAAAAAAAATCGCCAAGTTTACTAAACAGGTGCCTTATTCTGCACATGATTCATTTAAGAATTTTTTTTTTAATTTAGATTCTTCTATTGGTACTTACGTATCATCGCAACCTATTGGCGACATTGTATGAAACAAGACACATAGTTGCCAAATCAGCGCGCACTACTCATAGGAAATCGGGATTGCCAACTTGGCGAGTTATTTATAGAGTTGGCGATTATTGCGATAATATGCAAGTACTCTTCTGTTTCATAGCTGGCCTTGAAATTTTGGAGTTAATTCCTAATTAACAGAGATTTGGCGATCCATTTTTTTTTTCAGTTTTTGTCACCTTTTGAGCGATTTAAGTTGGATTCTTCATCTTATGTAGGAGTGATTGCATAAAACCTTATTTAAATCCACACCTTGAGCAAAGAAGAAAAACAAATTGTATGCCCCATAACTCGTTTTTTTTTTTATTGAGCTACTACCAAATATGAGGATAATAATTTCCTAAGTTGACAATAAATAAAGGTGTGTGCTATAGAAGGAATTTACTGAGCAATTGCCTTCCCTTGGAAGCGGAATATTTAAGCAAAATTTTGCCCTTTCCAAGTAAGTAAAAGCGCTGTAATCATTTGATAATTTATCCACTATTCTTATTTCCGTTTGTATATTCGAGGAGGGAACAAATACAATCTTCAACTTGGTTCCAGACATTTTATTACTTGCTTGTATATTTTAATGCAAGTTAATGAATTTTTGTAACTATTCAGCTTCAAATATCTAGATATTTTTCTAGAAATTTGTAAAAATATCAAAGTTTCTTTCATTCAGTGTTTTTACTAATTCTGGTACTTCTCCGTTCTGACGGTGCAAGCGATAAAGTCACCAAAATGACACAACCAACGCCAAATGGAATATTCCCTCTGGTAACCTTTTACAATCACATTTCCAAATCAAGTCGTGAACTTTTTTGTGTTAGTAACCCCTTTTTCACAATACACCAAAAATAGATGAAAACCAATGAAAACTAACATTTTTAAAGTATATATTGTGTGTTGTTGCCAATAAATCCTGCTTGCCGAGATTTAAGCCGGTGAAATAAAAAATAATTCTTTTTTCATGTGTAGCCTCAAAATACTGTTTGTGTCACTCCTTTGAAATACATAAAAAATTCGCTTCTTTACATTTAAATTTCATTAATAGTGTATACAAATGAGACATTTTTTAGAATGTAATATCTCTGTTGGGTTATTACCATGTACCAAATTTTTCAAATTAAAAGATGTCGCCAAATGCCATGATTTGCAGCCAATTGCGGAAAACCACTCCCTTTTATGTCAGCATGCCGCGAAATATTTTGAATTGATGACGTATTTTTATTTGGAGAAACAAATCGATGGTATAATACGTAAATGACATCTATTGTTTCATATAAAAAATCATGACTTTTAATGATTATTCAGTTAATAAGCACATGAGAAAAATATTTTCATTTGTGATAGTGAGAGAGAAATTATAAATCTGATAATGCGCAAAGATCCTTTTGAATTTGAGAATGAATGTTCATTAAGGTAAAAGAGCAGTAAATATTAAAGTAAAAATGGGTTGAATTAGAATTTAATAGTTTTGATAGAAGATTTAAAATTAATATTACTTGAAATTTAAAATATAATTTTAAAGAATTCTAAATTTAATAAATTACTCAAAATTTAAATTTTAATTTTTAAGAATTTCAATTTGATAATATTTTAAGTATTCTAAATTTTAAGAATTCTAAATTTAACAAATAACTTTAAATTAAATTTCTAAACAAATTCTAAGTAAATTGTTTTAATATTAATTTATAATTAGAAAGAGGGTTTGCTCCCCATTGCAAAAAGTGTGGGTTTTTTTAAAATTTACATTTGTTATGCATATTCTTCAAGAGTTCATTTAATGGGAAGATAAAATATAACTTATATTGTTGTTCTATATTCAGTGTAAGTATTTAGGAGCAATCCCCTGATCACACACACAGGAATAATCATTCAAGGGATGTATTTTCAATTTTTCATTTAAATTCAAATTTTAATTTTGTAAAAACTCACACTTGTTTGATATTAGTAACAAATAAGATTTTAAAAGTTTTTCATTTGGGACACCTCAGTGAGGGAATGTGGGTTTTTTGGTGCAAGAGCTAAATCTGGTTATACTGCGCCAAACATTTGTTAAAATATTGAAACAATTGATAAATATGTAAAGCCATTGAGTGACACACACAACACAGTTTAAAAAGAAGTTAAAATATCCATTATATATAAAGTATAAAAATCGAGTTCTAATGATAAAAGCTACCAAAATTCGGTGACGGATTTCCCCACCAAGTCAGATAAGAACTTAAAGGATCTAAAGGGGTGTTAATCTTAAATTTTTTCGAAGTTTTGAAAAAACTATATGTTGTTCCTGATTTTTTCCTAAACATTTTGATATCAGCAATTTAGTAATATCAGGGTTTAAATGGACACATGCCACGCAGACTTATTCTTGATTTCTGCATGCGTTTCATTTTTTTTTTATTTTTAAAAAGTTTCATGAAATATTTTAAACCCTTGGGCGAATCATAAAGAAACTTGCAACTCGACACATTCTTTCTGGTATGCTTTCATTCTGTTCTGGTAATGCTAGCATTTTGTTTGAAATAACTTATCGAAATTCAGAACAACGTTATTTGAAATTGTTGATCAAAATTCAAAACATTTTTAGCATTTTATTTACCTCTTGACTTGAAATGGATTACACACACACAGAAAAGACCATCAGGCAAACGCCCGAAGAAAAAAAGATTTCGTGGGAACACGAAGGTATGTCCTCATACATATGTTGCAGAAAGGAGAGATACAGGTAAGTGTGTGCATCCAGTAATAAAATCTCAGGAATTCAGACTTCATTAAAGTTAAATCTTCTTAAGATAAGTGAAAATGTCAAAGGATACCGTTATTTTTGATTTTATTACAACCTTTAGCTCTTTTTTGTCAGTATCATGTTCTTTAAAATGTCATAAATCATTAACAATTAATGAAAAGTCCACTCGTGGCTTATGTTCGAATTTTGAAATACATTGTAAAAACTATGGGAGTGTTTGTACTTTTTTCAAGCTGTGAAAACACTGGGAATAAAAATAATGCTCCAGAAATTAACAGAAGATCTATTTTAGCAATGAGATGCATAGGCCAAGGTTCAGAGTCATTAAAAGCCTTTTGTGCTGTAATGAATCTTCCTAATCCTGTTGAAGAAAAATCATATGAAGTTATTAATAATAAACTTTCACTTGTGTGTTATGAAGGAAGTTGTCAAAGAAAGCATGAAAAGGGCAGCTGTCGAAGAAAATTCTTCCTCATCTTATAACCTTTTAACGGTAAGAGGGGATAGGACCTGAAAGACGAGAGGACATTCATCGTTGATTGGAGAAGTACTGAAATAGGGGCCGAAACAGGTAAGGTTCTGGATAGGGAAGTGTTGTCCTCATTTTGCGAAGGATGCGACAGTTATAACAGGGTAAAGTTTGGTATCAAGTACAAAAAATGGCAAAGAGCGCATAAGATTTCATGTAGAAAAAATTATACTGACTCTGCTTGTAAGATGGAGGTTGAAGCGATGTTGAGGATTTTTAATCGATCAGAAAAGCTTCACAATCTGAAATATTCAAACTACATAGGAGATGGCGACACAAAAGCATTCAATGCCCTTTCTGAAAACAAGCCATATGGCGATGACCATCTTATTCAGAAAATATATGTGTAGGCCATGTGCAAAACAGAATGGGTATAAGACTTTGGAAGCTTAAATTAGTATATGTTAAAAAAAATCTGATGGTGAAGCTATAGGCGGTAGAGGTAGGTTAACAGATAGTTTATTGATAAACTTGCGCATTACTATGGCAATGATATTCGATGCAATTCTACTAGTGTAAAGGAAATGCGGAAAGCCATTTGGGCTGTTTGGGGTAATTCTTGCAGCACTGATAATGAATCGAAGCACTGGTTTTTGTCCTGCAAATTCAAATACATGGTGTAAGTATAATGCTGCAATTACTAATAATGTACAAAATTATAAGCATAAACCCTCAGTTGATAAAGCTGTTCGAGATGTAATTAAGCCTTTATTTGAAGACTTATCTCATCCGGCATTCCTGAAGAAATTTTTTTGGAGGTAAGACAAAGAATCCAAATGAAATTTTAAAGTCTTTAATTTAGAAGTTTTGTCCTAAGACGATTGGTTCTAGTCTTCAAATTGCAGAGATTGCTGCAAATCTAGCAACCAGCATTTTTTTAATAATGGAAGTGAAATACTTATTACTATTTTGGAGAAATTTGGCTTAAAAATTAACAAAAATGTTTGTGTGTCACTGGCTGAACGTGACAATCGTCGAATCTTTATATCAAGAAAGAGGAGCTTAGCATCATCTTTTGAGGCTCGCAGAGCCAAAAAATTTAAAAGAATAAAGAAATTGAGCTGTTTGAGCAACAGGAAGGCATATCTTTTGATCCTGGAACATTTTATCATTTAACTTTCAAATATTATTTTCTTAAATTAAATTTAAAACTTTAAAGCCTTTTTTCTCAATTTGTGTTTTTTTCACTTACGCGCATTGCGTTTCAAAAACTATCATACTTTGTTGTATAAAACTTTACAGAATCATAAGCTCTATCATAATCTTTATATATAAATCTTAACTATTAATAGTATTATATAATTTTAATTTTTTGAAAAATTTCAAAAAATTGATTTTTTTGTAAAAAAAATTTTAAAAAATTTACTTTTTTATTTTTAAAAATATTGTTTTTTATTTTATTTATATAAAATACGCTACAATGTAATAAGGACGTATTTGACTTTATAAATCAACTTAATGCTAGTAATTAGAATTATTATTGCAAAAAATATCATGCGCGTCGTAAAACTTACTATATGTTTCTTACAAAAAATTTTCTTATATTTATGTGCTTATTATTTTTAAAATTATAATTATATTTTAGACATTTTATACTTTTTGAAACTTTATTCCTATGAAAAAATGTGTAAAAGGATCAAATTATTTCATTTTTACCTCAAAGAATTATTTCTAGTCGAAAATTGTTTATATTTTGTGCCCTCGAAACATTTTTAACACCCCTGAGACTTCTTAAAATAAAAGCATTAAAACAGACAAAGGAAAAATGTCAGGTTAAAATAAAATTAAAGAAATCCATGTTTTATGAATAAAAATTAGCTCCTACTTTTTCTGAAACGTGTTGGAGTTAATGCGCATAATATTTGTGAGGAATTTTTCGAAAAAATCCGACAAGACGAATTCATCCGTAGGATTTGGTTTAAATTCATCTTCCTCCACGTCATAAACAATCATGTCTTCGTCATCTGTTGTGCATTCTATAGGTGCTGACTTTCTTGGATTATCTGTACTCTAGTGAGTTTTCTTCTACTTTTCGAATTCTGTTTTACACTCTTTAGGATTTGAACATCGGAGTTGATGGGGAAGCAGATATGATTGATGAAGATTGTTCATTAAGGGTGAACATATTATTGCTTGCTGAAAGCATAGCATCAAACACTGGAGTTATGGTGGCTGAGGCTCTGACACTGTACCAGCTATTGAAAAAGTGGACGGCAAGGGGTGTGCTTGGTTGAAGATGATGATGTAAAAACGGAAGGAGTGGATATTGATATATTTGATTTACTGGGAGGAAAGAAAGTGGTTGAAGTAAATTTAAAGGTGGACATTTTATTTTTGTTATATTTTAATCTGCTTGTTTAGAGTTGTTTATGGTAGAAAATTTGGCAGCTTGAGCGTAAGTTTGCGATAAATGTGGCACAAATTAATTTTCGTACTTCAGAATTAGATATATTTTTATTGGTTTTGACTACTTGAATTTCTTTTTCAGTTTTCCACTTGGGACATACTTTAGAATCAGGCAAAATGGGTTTGAGAGCAATTAATGCATTTCGGCTCTAGACTACAATCTGAGGAGGCATGTCTAACAGATGACTTTTAGAGCAAGTAAGTTGTCCACGGCAAGAAGTTTGTGAATGTCCGAACCTCTGTCACTTAAAGCAGTGCTGAGAACTCGGTATGTAAGGGCGCATTTTACAGTTGAGGTATCCGGCTTTTATTGTATTCGGGAGTTTCGGGCTATTGAAAGTTAAAATTATGTGCTTAGTAGGAATAACTTCAGGTATCCGACTACGTTAGAACCGTGATTTTAAAAAGCGCATAAATGGATAATTTTCATGATATTTAGTGTCACTCAGATTAGAATGCATGCATAAAATTGTTTTAAGGACATTTTGACAAAAAAAATTATTTAAACATAATATTTTGGCAAAAAAAATTAGAATAATCTTTTTCCAAATATTCTCCTTTTGTGAAAAATGGTTCTATTATAATAATATTTTGCCTGTATATAGCTCAAGCCTCTCTAGAGAGGCTCAACTAGGACTTTTGAAAAATTCACATTGTTTTCAGAGTTACCACCAATAGAAATAATTATTCGCGTTTTTTTCTTAAAATTTCTCCCCTCTGTTGACGTAAAATATGAATAAACTCACTTCTAAGTTATGTATTTCAAAAATTCTAGTTGAGCCTTTGTAGAGAGGTATGAGCTATATGCAGCCAAAATATTATTTTAATAGAAGAATTTTTCACAAAAGGAGAACATTTGGAAAAAAGATTATTCTAAGTTAATTTTGTGCCAAAATATTGTATTTAAATGAATTTGTTTGTCAAAATGTCCTTAAAACAATTTTATGTATATATTCTAATCTAAGGGACACTAAATATCATGAAAATAATCCGTTTAATGCGCTTTTGCAAAATCACGGTTCCGAACGTAGTCGGATACCTTAAGCATCTTCTTTTATTGTGATTCTTCTTGCGTGAATCACACCCTGATCAGAAATTCCATCGCGGATTTATGTTCTGGGGTGGTCAAAAGATCAAACTCGGAAATTACACCCCTGCAGGAATTGATAGTTTTTCCGGACTTATCGTTATCGGATAAACTAGAAAAAATTTGCATGTAAAAAATACTTTGTTTTCAAAGCATTTCCTTCATGCAAATTACTTGGTTTTCAAGCAGAAGCTCCATCCAATATTTGAAAATTGGCCAAAAATTATGGACAGTACTGGTCTAAATATTTTATCTAAGTTAGTTAGGCTTGGTCAGAGAAAACAAGTATGTCTCCAGTGGATTCCATCACATGTGGGTGTGCCTGGGAATGAAGCTGCTGATGAGCTAGCTAGTAGGGGATGTAATCTCCCTAACCCCAGTTCCACTGTCTTAACCCATACGGAAATTCCTTCCTTCCAAAGAAATAAAATGAATTTGACTTTGGCGAAACCCTCCTGCTCACCACTGGTACGCAGCTAAGAGTCCTGGCCTATCTATACAGTGCAGGAGTTCCAGGGCTCATCAGACGGCTTTGGCGCGCCTTAGAAGCAGTCACCTGCGTAGTATGACTTTTGTGCAGGGGGTGAAGTCTTTCTTTACCTGTCCCTGCTCTCTCCTTGCTTCTCCTGCTCATCTTCTGGACTGCTGGGGCATTTCCCTGCGACATGGACGGAACATTAGTAACTGATATAGTGAAGGAAGCAATTAAATAAGTATCAAGCTCCACAGATATTTAATAGTGATCAAGGTAGTCAATATACCAGTAATGATCAGTTGTATAAAGAGCAAGACCTGGTGTGTGATACTATTATGCGGAAAGGTCAAATGGACTTGGAGTAGGCTTTCCTGCTCCAAGAGGATTGGAAACCACAACAACTTTGTTTTCAGGGTAGGGCTTGTTTCGACAAGTAGATCTCCGGATCGTAAACGTTTTACTGATTTAGGTACACCACCTTTTAAATGGCGATTTGGTAGACATACCATTGCTTGGTAAAGATATCAAAAGAAATCTGGCATGCATGGCAATATCTTCAACGTTAAAGTTGGGTAAAACAAGGCCTTTACCCGGTCCCAGCTGTATTGGATCCATAAGCGCGAGAAAAACTTCATCCTGGCGTGCCTCCACCCACCACGGAGTTCAACAAGGGAGGCAGTGTGTCGGTCATCTGGTAAAAACCATGCACGGCATTTACCTGGATTATACCCTGAATATAATGCTACAGCATCAGGGTGAGGATACAACGAATAAACCCGACACCCCATATGTGCAACACTAATCCTACAGCAATGTCTTTTCGGGTTGATTATCATAAAAACTGGTGATATGGAAATGGGTTGCCAAAAAAAATTCGTCAAACTTCTTGCAAACAATAATTTTATTAAGTTTGAGAATATTAGAAATATACATTTCATCAATTCAATCTTGTTATTAATTCAAAGTACAAAATATTTATTACTTATTATTTTAGTAAGATACTTATACTAGGTACACAGCACTTGTCACCAAGGAAAGGTAATTAACTTTTTCTTCACGAACAATCCTATGTTTCACGTAAATATATTTCTTGAGCTACTGGAAATAATTCAAAGAATTTTTTTTCAATTTTTAGATTTTATGAAAGAGAATTCATAATCTTATATAAGAAAAATATTACTAAAACAAATCATAGTAAATTGGGATTATACTAAACTTAATAATGAACAGAACTTATTGGAATATTTAAAATACTGAAAGAAAAACAGTACCAATGCTTAAAAACAAAAATTCTAAATTTTAGTATCAATTTCCTAAGAATGCATATGCGCAAGGTCTGTGTATCTTAGAAAAATGCTATGTCAGTGCATAAGACAATGGTTCTTAATTCTTTGGCGCACACCATGATATTGTTTAATACTCGATCAGAAACCAAAAATCAGGCATTTAAACTAACAAAAATGTCTGGACACAATGAAGTAAGAAGATAAAGAGTTGGAAGACTTCAGATTGGGCAGTCTTAGTTGTTGCAATTTATGTAAATAGTTTAATGAGACCATATCCGTATGATAAAACACCTAAAAAAGGGGAAAAATCGCTATGACCAATGAAGTCTGATATTATTGTTGCTTGCCCAATGTAGCAAGCCAATATATATAACAGGAGGTCACCAGCTTCTCAATAGTCTTATCAACTTTATGTTGTCACAGGAACTCAAGTTTCAAGGGTTATTATTTCCAGAATGTTACATAAGAGCGTTATGTTTTTAATATGACCTTCTATTTATCTTCCATCCGCACAAAGATCCCACAGAACAAAAGGCGACGAACATTGACAGTGGAGTTGAAACCACTGAAAGACCGTTTTATTCAAAGCTTACTCCAAATTAATCCTAATAACTGTCTTTTAACATAACTTTTGATGAGAATTACAGATCTTCTACATGTCCTCAAAATTACGAAAAAGAGACCGGAATTTCAAGGAATATTTTATAGCCTGCGTAGCATCATGTTGGGCATACAAACCTTAGCGCCTTGAACACAGATTTTGTGACTGCTGTTTAGAATTTAGAAGTTTAGAATTTCGAAACTCTTTGTTTACTACTTTCTTGTTAGTAATAAGCTGGCCGGAATTTCATTTTTATGACTGACAATACTCTTTCATATAAGTTCGATGAATTTATAGAAAATTGGAATGTTCTCCATATGAATTGGCGCTAGATGATCAGACTTTGCTTTCTGAAGCATATTTAGTTTACTCTGGAGAGTGCGATTGCAATTCGCCTTCTACCTTCCAGGACATGAAAACTGCATCTGTAGTGAACCAAATTGTTACAGAAACTCAAACATTGTCTCTTTAAAGTCTAATTTCTCTTTGTAAAACCTACATATATAAATCTACGTTACACACAAAAAAAAATCAGACTATTATTAACTTATTATTTACTACATCTTATAACATCTCTTTTAGACTTCCCTCTCTTGGGCCTATAGAAAATGGTCCTTTTCTGGTGTATTACATCAAACTATGAACTCTAACTAACTATGCATAATTTTAATGAATTTGTTCTGTACATCTAGAAATACTAAACAAAAATGAACATTTTCTTAATTTAGAACTTTTTTCTTTTATGTAAAGGTCTCATTCTTTTGCGGAGATGAATGCAAATTTTCGTATCTGAATATTTTTCCTTATAATTTATTTCTCCCCTTATTATTTTTTATACAATGTAGTGGTTCAATCTAAAAAGAGTTTGATTGAATACCTCAAAGAAAGAGAGTTTCTTTAATTTCTTGTTTGCGTGTTTCTTAAAGTAAATAAATTCCAAAGAATACTTCAAGCAATCGCACGTATTTCATTTTCAGCTGCACGCTTTTTCTTCAATCAATTCATGCATGGTATTGTATATTTTTTTACAAAGTGTGTTCATTAATACTTTTATATTTCTATACTTTTTAAGCACTTTATACGAAATGAGTTCAAAACTAAACTATTCTTTTTACGCTTAGGATTTAATATGAACTTTAAATCTATTACATACATTAAGAATACAAAGAAAAAATTAATGCCTAAAAACTGTAAATTATTTAATTATTTTGTATTCTTAATGAGAATATTTGCGTAAAAACTTAATTTTGTAATATAACTGAAATGAAGTACATATAGGTTTTTAATAAAACAAAAGCTGTCTAGTTTTTTCATGTTTTGGTAAATTAAAAATTAGATTGAATATCATCGAGGATATTAGTTTATAAAGCCGTTGCATGTATAAATTCTCCCTTCTTTTTTAACTATTTTTAAGTTTAATTAAAATGCTACCTAAAATTATTTTTCAAAAGTCAAAATACAAAGTACATTACTTATATTAAAAGTTAATACAAGTAAAAAAAGAGATCAGACAGTACACTCGGAGTTATAAATTATACATTAAGAAAGTTAATGTTTATGAATAAGGCATATATATATATATACATATACTACAGGACCCGACAGACGTTGACCTGTACACACATCTTAAATTCAAAAATTCCAAATTTTTATGAATAAGCTTTAGCAATCTGGACCATTTTGAGTTTGATTTGAGTAAAATTGAGTAAAATTTCAAACACTAATTACATCTGAATGTAATAATTTAATTAACACACGATTTATTTCAACAAAATAATAACACGAAGTGACAAAATATTTTCCTGAAATGATCACAACACCAACTGTCGAGACCAACTTGAATTATAATAAAAGATTTTTGAATATTCGATACCGCAATCGTAGCGCAGTCTGCCGGATCCAATGTAAAACATTCCAAGATCAACAATTTATAAATAACAAATTAATTAAATAAACATTTCTAAACCGAATTATAAATCTAAACCATTCTCGAGTCCTCTGAAACAGACAAAAACTTTCATCAAAATCGGTCCAGCCGTTTAGGAGGAGTTCAGTTACATACACACACACAGAAGAATTACATATATAAAGATTATTTGAAAAGATATTAATTAAAAACTCTAAAAAGCGTGAATCGTCTGCATTTTTGTTACAATAAAGACCGGGTTTGGCCAGTTTGGCTGAAAATCAATTTTCGACACCAACTTATGTCTTTTTCAATTCCTAGTATTAGCTCACGATCTGTATACATATTTTATTTGTTTGTTTGCTTATTTATTTATCTTAGTGGAATTTTCAGTCGTTTCTAAAATACATTTTAAAGCACTCAATTGAGCTGAAATATAATGTACATGATTATTTTGGATGACAATACAATAATTTAATTATAATTAATAAAAATTAATTAATTAAAACAAATTATTTAAAAAATTACAAATACAGCCACGTTGGCGACTTATGTCAAAATTTGAAAAGGTTTTTTTTTCTCACGTGTTAAAGCATTCAGTTGAAAGGAAATTTTATACACACGATTGTTTTGGATGACAATACGATACTTTAATGATAATTAATAAAATTAAATACCACTTAATGTTGTCATTCTGTCATAAGTATATACATATTTATATTAATTGCAACTATTTAATAAAAAGTAGCTAAAATAAATTTTCTCTTGGTTGATCTAAGTTGGAATTGATTTAAAAAAATTTTTATATTACTTGTTTATAACAATAGCGTTGTTACAACAATGCAGGTGAATGCTGAGTTGTATTTTTTGAATGTTTTTAATTAATATCTTTTTAACTAATTGCGATTTCGGACCGAATTGTGAATCTACTTGAACCCACACAAAAAATTTCATCGAAATCGGTCCAGCTGTTTAGGAGGAGTTTAGTGACATACACACGCACAGAAGATTTTTATATATAAAGATATAACTAAGAATTAATAAAATATATATTCTTTATTTAAAGCGGAGTTGGAAAATTGTGAAAAAGAATTTTATAAGCCGTTATTTTATTCAGTGGATTCATAATTTAGAATTATATTTCAAATTATAATTTTTCTCAAATTGCATGCATTTATTTTCGAGTTTCATATTCAGTGAGCCCGTATAGTGAAAGTAATTATTATTGAAATTCTTGAGTAATCATTGCGACATTTCTAAAATTTGCACAACAGTAAAATAGATCATATAATTCTAGTTTTGGATTATATAAAATAGCTTGTTTAAATTAGCAGTTGAAGACTTATAATGTGGATCGTAGCTTATTTGTTTTCAATAAATGGCAGATAATATTTAAAACAGGAAAATGAAAACATTTTTCTTTTTAAGTTTGGTAGTATTAAATATTGAAGCCTAGGGCTGAATGGTTAATGTATGGAGCGTTCACATCACAGGTTCAAATGCCGGGCTGGGTAAGGTTGGCTTAGCCTTTTATCTCTTCAGTGGATTCATGAATGAGTACAAAGCTTTTTTGAGAACTTAATACGGTAGGTTTCACGTCAGACTGACCACCTAACCGGAACATCTGCCCATACACCTCATGGCCCAAGGGCATGTATACTGAGTTGGGCACAGTAGACCTTAGCCCTCAATGGCTGTCGCGCCACTGAGTTAAATTAAGTATTAACAGAAAAGACATTAAGACTCAAAATTTGAGCAAAGTCAAGACGAAAGAAAATTATTTTTGTGATGGAGTTTTTCTCCAAATTCATCTTCTTATATCTCCGAAAAATTTATTTCTTCTCTTATTCTATTCCTCTTCTTATCTCTACATTCGTTTTTAGTTACGTGAAAACTTATTTAAATTGGCATATATATTAATTCCGAAAACTTTTAAAATAATAAATCTTATTTTCCGCACTTCCCTGAATTAGTTTTTGATTAAATAAAAAATGAATTAATTTTAAAAGAGCAGTTCAACTAAATACCATTATTTAAAACATGTAATTTATCAAAGCCAATTCATGAAAATTCTCCCAACAAATGAGTTCATTAGATTAGAAGAACAAAAGGCATATCCATCACCTCCAACAAAAGCCTTATAGCTGGATGCATTCCATGAGAGAGGAAAAATACACACACGTAAATCTAAAATATGTTTTAAATTATCAAACAGACAGATTTTCGGGTGCTGCTTTACCAAATAACTTTTGAGAATAGTCGAGATAACAACATTAATAAATAATACAATAATAAATAATTATTTTTTACTTTATACTGTTAAATATCTGAAAGATATTTTAAATTTGAGTACATTTGAAAACATTCTCCTTACCTTTACCTCTCCCAAAACCTTAAAAGGTTTTGATAAGAATACTCAGAAGAAATTCTGTAACAGGTTCTAAGCGTTTCTTAATGATAGAAAATTACAGAGAAAATGCAGAAATAATAAATTATAGTTTATAATTTACCATTATTTACTCTTATAATTGCAATAGACAAAAATTTGTGGTCAAAAGGATGTTTAAATAAAGACAACTGATAATTACAATATAAAATTTTAATTCAGCCTAATTCTTGTGCTATCACACATAAGCAACCAAAATTTCTGAAAATTGCAAATATAACAAAATCTTTCTTCTAAATTCAATAATATGAGGTTTGTAAAGAATTTCTCTTTCTTCTTCTATTTTGAGCAGTCTTCAAGGTGTCTCAAAATACAAAAAGATAAAGTCTAATATAATTCTTTTGTCTAATGAGATCAGTTCAAAATGGCAAAAAAATTAACAGGCTAAAACATTGATAAAAAAGACTGTCTCTTTAGGAGATGATTCAAAGTACATGGGAATTCAAAATTTCTATCTAAACTGCTCAGTCATGCATTAAATAACATGGGGTCAATGTCTGCACCAAATTTATAAAGCAAAAATTATCAGAAAAGTTCAGCATTGCAGTAAAATTAAAGAAATTAACTTATAACATACTTTATTTTTTAAAAAAAGACAAATGCACGAACCAAGTGCAAAAGAATTACGATTTGATAAAAAAAGAATCTCAGTAACTATCAAGTATTTTAATTGTATTTATCTTCATTGACACTGGTCTCAATAAATTGATTCAGAAACATTCCAAATGAATTTTAATGCTAAATGCCTTTTTATACTACATTCTTAGAACAAATTTCTATGAATACCTTGTAAAAATAAATAACAGTAAAATGAGAAATAAAGTTCAGTTACCAATTATTAAATTTTTATCTAGACGCAGTAAATCGTATTCGCTGTTTTATTCCAAAAGAAACGAAAAACACAATATCGAGGAGTGATTATTTTAAAGGGGAGTGATTATTTTAAATAGTTTTAATAATTTTTTTCAGATGTTTTGAATCGTTTCATTTTTTTTGCTATATGTTAATGTACCACTATATATAATCTCTTTATTATATTTTTTTTCACTATTTTTTACCAACACAATTTCTAAGTGTTGGAAATGAGTGCTATAGAAATGATATCTTAGTTCATATGGGAATTTAAGTAATCCTATTTGTAATTTAGCCCACTGCATGCGGGAAGAAAACTTTTACATTTTTTTTTTTTTTTTTTTTTGCAGTCCAGCATGAGAGAGCATAAAAGTAGATTTCTGCTGGAGGCAGAGAAACGGCGTAGTTATCGATTTATTACGATTTTACTGAATGACAAAACTCCCGTGAATTTCACAATTCTCATGCAATTTTTTAAAGAAATCTGAAGTTTCAAAATGAATTAAATTAAAAGTCTGTGATAGGCTAAGTTCATGGCGGTCACGTGATTAATACAATCACGTGTTCTTCAATGAACTCAAAACAAACTTACATCAGACTTGGACTTGCTGTTCTTCTTGTAAAATTCAGATACAGTTTCAAATAAGTAAGTTGTGTAGATGCTCACACAAATGTTAATATTCTTCAAATATTTTTTAAATTTTTTTTTTCATAATTCTTAAATTACACCTGTATTTTTTAAGTCGAGTGCATTTTGTTTGCCTATATACGTTATTATTGTTGACAAATATTTACTTTTTCAAAGAAAGTTTCAGCAAAAAGCAAACGTTGAAACAGTGTATGAACTGATTAGCTGGAAGCGCGTGATTGTATTTATCGTGCGACTATGACGTCACATGTATTTATGAATTAAATGGCTGGAAACAAAGGATTGTCATTATCACGTAACTATGACGTCACATGAATTTAGCCCATTGCCTGAATTGATTAAATTCATGGCGGTCACATGATAAACGCAATCACGTGTTCTCCGTTGAATTCAAAACTGACATACTAGTAGTTCTACTTGTAAAGTTTAGATAACATTTAAAATTTGATAATTGGTTAAAGATGTTAAAATATATATAATTCTTGAAATAATTTTTTAAATTTTAAAAAAAAACTTTCTATTATACGTGTACTTTAAAATTAAGTTCATTTTGTTTAACTGGGCATTATTATCGTTGACAAATATGAACCTCTTAAAAGAAAGTTTCTATAAAAAGCAAAAGGTGACAACAGTGAAGCACATGAACTAATTGGCTGGAAACGCGTGATTACATTTATGATATAACTATGACGTCACATGAATGTATGAACTGATTGGCTGGAAACACGTGACTTCAGTTATCATGTGACTATGACGTCAAATGAATTTAGCCCATTCTGTTTTTCTACTCTTCAAGATATGCTTCTCTCTTTTAAGAAAATGAACCTATAAAGAAAACAATTCACTGTATCATTTAACTATCACTAATTTAAATTAAATTCACAGCATGAAAAGCCATTTAAAAAGCCACGACCTCCTTTGTTTTTATTCATGGAAGACAGAAAGCAAATTTCTTTTCTCTAGTATCTATTGCCTCTTTTCTGGCGCATTTGCTTTCTTCTAATTTCGCCGACTTCGGTTGCCTGTTCAATGGTACAATTTAGGATTTTTAAAAATTCATGAAACTCCCAGGTTATTCAATGGAATTATGAGGTCTGAAATGTA
The DNA here is from genome assembly GCA_019973935.1 of Trichonephila clavipes. Lineage (NCBI taxonomy): Eukaryota > Metazoa > Arthropoda > Arachnida > Araneae > Nephilidae > Trichonephila > Trichonephila clavipes. The sequence goes on from BMAU01013597.1 coordinate 173,813, forward strand.
ATTCAACGCAAACAAATCCACTCCAAAGTATACAATGTAATTAATAATAATATTTTTAATCCAATGGATTGATAAATTTTAGTCAACTGCAATTTTATTTCACAAATCTGTTTGAAGTTATGCTCTACATGAATAAGTCTGTAGATAGATAATTATTAAGTTCACCTTAAAAGCATGATATTTTATTTTATTAGCTGTGTGTGTGTGTGCAAATTTAATTAAGTGTTAAATTTTTATTTTCATAAATATCGAAGTTTAATTGCCTGTAGCACAAACTATTCCATGAACTATAAATTAGGATAAAATATATCTTATTTCTTTTTTGGAATACACAAAGACTTTATAATAGCATGATTAATTAAGAAGTATTTGTGCATCTGGAAACTATTCCATACAGAAAATAAATGTTTCCTTATAAGACAATCCAATTTGTTATTCATCCCATTAGAAGCCTTAAGTTATGTATAAATTACCATTTCAAGCAACAGAATCAGCATAGGTAATCATGTAGTAACAAATGCCCAGAAGGTCACCATGTGAGATGATATACGTTAGTATATTTATCTGTTATTTTATTTTCAATATTTTTATTCGTCAAAACTCTACTAATTATCTGTATTGATTTATTTTTTATTTTCTTATTATTTAAATGCATAGATTTCGTCATTGTGTGGAAATTGAGTTTGTAATATAGGCAACAGATATAGCCCCGATCAAGTGTCGGGAAATTCAAAATGATCATTGTTTTAAGCATTTGCAAAATTTAATGTCTTATGCAATGCATTCCAGGAATAAAAAAAAATCATCAAAGAAACATATGAAATAATTGTCTGGAATATGTAGTTATTATTAGTCCCGAAATTGTCTAGTAATGACACGAACAATGAAAAATAAAGGCAACATAGCAACATCATAATCTACAAGTAAATTCTCCGTACTCTTCTAAAATTCAATACTTTTAAATATATTTGTAATGAAAGCACTGTTTTTCTGTTGGTTTGACTGAAGTATTAACTAAATCCATGATCCATTGCATTTTTACCTAGTTAAAAGCAATAGATTCGTTTAGCATTTTTTGTGAATTTATCATGTATATTTTATAAGTTCTCTCTCGTCTTAAATTTAGATATGTTCTTTCAGAAAAGTATTCATCAAACAATTGATTCAATAAACATTTCAGACACATCTTTTTTTTTGTTTGTGATCCCTTTTTAATCCTTTACTTACTTCATTATAATTTACTGCAATTTTTTTTCGTCCAGTATTATTTTGAATCATTATATTGAAAATTAAAGGATATACATAAATAAAATACTCAACTTAGGAAAATTTAATCCCTTAGCGCTAATTAATTAAATTGGTACTTTAAAGTACGAACACGGAGGTTTGAAATATTCTCACGATACAAAATGATCATATGACTTTTTTAATGGAGCTTTAAGTCTTAAAATGCTAAATAACCAATGAAGACTAATATTTTACTGCGTAAAATATTTATTTTTAAGAATTATAATTTTTTTATTTTTTTAACACATAAAAGCAGGTTTTATACATAAACTTAATTTGATGATATTCAATGAAACAGTTTTCTTTCCATTTCTATAAACAAAAACTCATTACACGTTATACACATTGAGTGAGATTTCAATTGACAGATTTTAAAGTACTGCATCCTGGGGTAGGAAATACTGTATTTTCTGAACATAATATTTTATATAATTACTTTCACTGTTTACTTAAAATGAATAGTCAAATCATAAGACCTTTTGACTGTAACTACTTTTTCGGATCAAAAATGGCAATTTATGCAATCTGATCAAAATGTCAGCTGAAAACACAATTTCAGTTTCAAAACTATTCGCCTTCTCCACTAAGATATTCATCACAGAGCCCGTGCTGAAATATATATATATACTGGAGGAGTGGAATTAAAAGAATATTCCTGCTAAGTATTGTCAGAGTATTCGTAAAAAAAGATCATTCTATGTTATTTTAATGTGAGTGCTTGACGATGTAACATATTGTTACGTAGATCCGGGTTCAAGGATTTTATGCAAAACAGTCACAAAGAAAAATAACAGTTCTTTAAGAGCGATGTGATTTTATTATTGTAAATCCAACTCTTTAAATACAGGATTCTTCAGCAATATTCCCAGAGTAAATCTCCAAAGGTCTTCACATCTTCAACAGCGATCAAACACAATTATCAGTGTTTAAAATACACATATGTAGAAGATTATTCACAAATACAGCTGGGCTAATCAGTAATCAAAACAATGCTCACTAATCACTGGTTGAATCACAACTGACTCGTTGCGGCTAACACCGCTCTATTTATAGACCCGGCGGAAACTTTCAGAAAAATCCGCACGCGTCATAGAGCCTGAAATTAGTGGAGAAATACGCTAATTTCTAGAAGAATCTAGAGGGTCCCAAACTCACCAACAGGGTCGCCAATAACGCCAAAATGGTCACCAAAGCCGACAACTTGGCTCTATCGCCAGGATTTCACCAAGTTCTCATTGAATCGCCACTATAGTGTAAGGGACGGCGTTTGCTTGTGAATAGTACAACTTTAAAGTAAAATAAATATAACATAGTGTAATATAAATGCATTACGCATTCAAATACAAATTATTTACATTATTTACACAAAATTCCTAACAATATAAGCAGCAATAATAGCTATTACTAAAGAAATACTTTCTGAAATGTATAGTATTTTATCAAAATAATGCCATTTCAGCAATTGTTTTAAGAAACTTTTTTTTTGTTTCTCTAAATCATTAAAAATATATTTCTTTTTTATTTCCTGGTAAATTAAAATCTACTCAACGTATTTTTTTCTGTCCCATTAAACTAAAGAAATTCATAAATCGTCCCTTTAGTAAAACATCTTAACTTTTTATCTAACGTACTTTTAAATATTCATGAATACAAATCTCGTATTAAAATACTACAAATTATTTTCTTTTAAAGAAAAATATGTTTAATTTGAAACAAAAACAACATCATATCATGTAAAGGTAACTAATATATTGTAAACCATATTATAAATTCGTCCATAATTATGGTGCACGAAGTCAGTGGGAAAATTTCAACATTTGAGCTACAATTCCGAATGCTTCTATGCAAGAGGGAGATTCAATTGATTGAAGTTTAAAGGATTAAGACAACTATTAGAAGCACGAGATATTGCAGGTAATTTTAAGCCCGCGTTGCGTAATTAAAGGCGCATAAATGAACGATTCATTCAAAATCAATCCCGTTTAAATGCATGAGGTGTTTACGAATTGTATCAGGTAATGCTTAAAATAGCGCTGTTACTCACAGAGAATGGAATACAAATTTAAATTGGTTTCATATATCAACTTTGTATTGATAGAGCTTTCAGTACGAAGGCAATAGTTACAAATCAAAATGTCAAACACTGTGCTGTTCAGCAAAGTTAGTTAAAATGATGTAAGTCATGGTTTTCAAAACTTAAGTGAAAATGGAAAAAAATGCTCTTTGCTTTTACCTAAATATTTATATAAAACAAAGAAAAAATAATGGAAACTTAGTAAAAATGAAAACAAAGTTGCTTATATATGTGTGTGTGTTTGTTTTGATAGCTTTAATAAGTATTCTTATTTACATTCCTCAAAACAATGTGTAATACAATTTATGAGTTAGATGTCAGCCTTTAAGGCTGATATTTTTCCTGTCTATCTTGTTATGCTGTTCTGCGTAGTAGACTTTAAACGTTGAAATTTGCTCCAAAATGTATTTTTAACTAAAAGTCCACCTTCAAGTATACGTTGTGACAGATCTATCCGCGTCCTTTCATTAATATATTATTCATTAATTTATCTTTGGTCTATCAATTCGAGTTTATTCACAACCAACCCTCTGAAGAAGAAATATTGATTATTTAAATTAGGTCAGCTATATATAGTCTAGGTTTTCAAGCTAGAAGGAGAGAAATTGAGGAGATAGGATAGATTGCTACTGCACAGGTATTATTCTGTTTTATAGTATATTTCAGATATTGGAGAAGTGTAAAAATTAAAAAGACGATTGGTAACTACAGTTTAATTAGTGATCGAATAATCTGGAAAGTATATTTGATCTAGAATTAAGTAGGTAGGTATTTTATTACTTGGCATACCTCGTTATTAATACACATATTGCTTATATTGAAAGCGTCTCTTCTGTTTGAAATTACTTGAATTGTGTAATCAATAAATATACTGTCTTTGGATATATATGGCTAGTCATCCTTCCCTTCTTTCCACATCTCTAGGTGGGAGTGAGAGAACATTTCATTCCTCACAACGTGAAAGTAGTGAAACCAGTAGTATGTACTTCAATAACGATATACTGCCTATTTGAAATGCACTAAACAAGAAGCTGGAAGAGGAGTTAATGCTGACCGTCATTATGGAAACTTTGATCAATTAAATTTCATAAGCTTCGAAATTATAAATTCAAGCTTTTATAGATACTTATTCTAGATTGAATTTATTTTTTCGACTTTGATCGATGATGGATTGATTGAGGGTAAATTTTAGAAGAAATTTAGATTGTTTTTCACCAAATATATCGAGATATAATATATCTCGAGACTATATATTCAAAAACACACACACACAAGTAATATAAAAAAAATTTAAGTCAATTCCTACTTAGATCAACAAAGAAAAATTTTATTTTAGCTACTTTTTATTAAATAGTTACAATTTATATAAAATGTATATACATATGACAGAATCACAACATTAAGTGGTAATTAATTTTTATTAATTATCATTAAAGTTTCGTGTTGTCATCCAAAATAATCGTGTTATAAAATTTCAGTTCAAATGAATGCTTTAACAGGTGAGGGGAAAAAAATACCTTTTCAAGTTTTGACACAAATCGCCAAAAGGTTCGCTAAGTCGCCAAAAAAGATGCCAAAGTGCCTATATTGGTAATTTTTTAAATAATTAGCTTTTATCAATTGATTTTTATTAATTATAATTAAATTACTGTATTGTCATCCAAAATAATCATGTATATAAAATTTCATCTCAATTGAGCGCTTTAAAATGTATTTTCACGCCTGCTCACATCCTCGAGTGCCTAGGGCTCACCAAGTAGGACTTAGCAGACGTTCCCTTGCTGGTGTTGGACTTTCTGAAAGTGTACGATGCCATGGACCTGTCTAGGACTGCTGACGAATGGGGGCGAGCAACAACAAATGTATTTTATTAACTATTGAAAATTCCACCAAGATAAATAAATAAATAAATATAGAGAGAGCGTGAACTAATAGTAGGAATTGAATAAATGTAAATTTCTTTGTGTGTAAAGGGCATTACATACCAATTATAAAGAGCTGCCAGAAGTTGAAAGGGAATAATGTTTTGAGATTTTAGGTTCAATTGCCGTAAAAGTGGGCAAATTTGAAACAATTTCTAATTTTTCTCTTGTTTATTTTTATAACCTTAAAAAATACTTATATCAAATTTACTGGTTGATATTTTTGAACTCAAATAAATGTAATTTGAAATTCTGCATCATATCTTCATCCCATATGTCGTGTTATTTTAAGCAGTTTCAAATGCCAAATCCTATCGACATTATGTCCCCCACCCTCTGATATTTTTTTCTGCTTACTTCATGCAAACATGGATAAAAAATAATCAAATATAATTTCATTAAATAACACTTCAATTTTATACAAGAGCTTATATTTACTATACTTTACATCTGTAATGTATAGGCGCATTATTTCTATATTTAAATTTCTTTTCTTGCAAAGAAAAAGTTTCCAAATAAAATTTTCTCCGAAACATTCTTCATGAAATTTTATAATGTATTAAATAACATCCGAATATTTTTTTTCCTTTTTTAAAATAAAATATACGGTTAATCCTTAAATAACTTTCTAGACTTGTAGAATCATTTTTTCATAATGGAAATACGAGTATAAAAACATTTTTATCTTGTGAGTCGTAAATTGATTTATCATATCGCTAAAGTAAGATGTTATTCATACTAACTATAGCATTTCGGAACCCGTATATAAAAACTGAAATCAGCAAAAATTATCAACAAAATATCCTAAAAATCTATAAAGGTATTTTTTATTTAAAAAAATGACTTCATAGCAGCGATATTTATTAGAGTTTTCTGGTTGATAGTAACAAAAAAGTGAATTAAATTATCAGACCTCAAAATATTTTGGTAAATATTAAACAGAGACGATTACAAGAATGAATATAAACATATCATATATTTTAGTGTGATCCCATGAACCAATACATAAATTTATTTTGTTCTAAGAATACGTAATTTTTTAAAAATAAATTTATAATTTAAATGATGCCCTCTCAAAATTTAAAAAAATATGCAAATAAGAAATTTAATAAAGGATTGTTAAGTAGTAAGAAAAAGAGTTAATATTATACCCGAACTTATTACTTAAAAAAAACGTTCTTGATTATCGGTTTGAAGAGGAAACATTATATATATATATATATAAAGGAAGCAAAAGCCTAGAGAGATTAGATATTTGGACACACATATTGTTTGTTTCATAATGTCATGGGAAAATTCTGATGCGATTTAATAAATTCGTTAATTTAATGATTAATAATTAAAGATATGGTTAATCATTTACATTTTTATATAAATACATACAAATATATATTTTTATGTAGTTTTATTATTCTCCACTATATACCGACAGAAACCATTTGAATATCAAACATAAATCAAACTACAATATATTAGAATTTAAAAAATATGGATGCTGTATAGATTGCGATATAGATTTAAAAAATATGAATGAATAAGCATTGCTGATTTTTAGAACAGCTTGTAGTGACCCGAAGGTAGCGGGTGGAAAAGGGTTCGAAGGAAGAAGCAGACATAACTTTAGAATAATTTTATTCAACTTTAACACTTTACGAATGCACTTTGATATCTAAACCAGAGGAGCCATAAGAAATCTTAACCCGAATTTAGGAAACTAAATTACGAAAAGTGCTTTTTCTTTCTTAAATCTCTTTGTATGATAACGGCTATCAGCCTGATAACTCGTTTAGCTGTAAGGTTTATACTTCCACTATTTTTTCCGGTAGATTCTTCTTCTAATATTAATCTTACGTCACCAGTCGCTAATACTTGGATTCCAGCTTACGCGATCAACTTTTAACCGTTACCTCGCCTACTGAACGACTGGCACTTAAATAGATGTTGAATTTTACATGAAACCAAGCCATATCTACGGGAAGTGGTTTTGAAACTAATATCACAGTTAAAGAGCATTTTCACCAGGAGAATTAGTAGAAGTCCGAATAGAACTCGTTACAAGCTCTTGTGTATAAAATAATTTATAAAAAAGTGTGACGAGTTTTGTGACCAGCAAACCTTCCCCCTTTCTGTTTATAATAATGAGCGAAATTCTATTGAAAATAACGGATAGAATTTTCAAATCCATTACAAGAAAAAAGTAACTTGCTTAAAATGCATTCAAACATGATAGCCCGCGCTAAATTTGTGTACAATTAGCAAGTTATTGTCAGATTCTGGACCTAAGTATAAATTGTATATACCTTAAAATTTATAATAAACTTAAAAACAAAAAAAAAATATCGGTATGATGTTTTCTATATAAGTTCTTTCTAGTTATAGGTGTAAAATATTTTCTTTAAAAAAATGGAATGCTTTCATTTTCGCTTAAATCTAATTTATTTTTAAATTACCCGAAACTAATGAAACAATGAAATTTACAAAAAATCATTTATTTTTAAATGCACGAAAAGGAGCTAAATTATTTACTTTCAAGTTTACGTTTATGCATTCTTACATTTTGATCAAAAATTTAAAATGTTGTCCAACAAAGTTATTAAAATTAATGACTCTTTACATTCAGAAAATTTGAAAAATTAACGAAAAATTTGGGAACAACATTACAAAAGAACTCAAAATAATAAGATTTTTAAGATACTCATCATTAAATTCAAGCAGAATTAAATTCATATTTAATTTTGTTCAAAAATGAAAAAAATATTACATTTTCAATTCCTACTATTAGCTTACACTCTCTACGCATTTATATATTTATTTATCTTGTTCAAATTTTCAATCATTAATAAAACACATTTGAAGCGCTTATTCTGAAATTTTCTATACAACCATTGTTTTGGGTGACAAAATGATAATTTAATTATAATTAATTAAAAATAATTGACTGAAACAAATTATTTAAATATTTACAGATACAAGCACGTTGGTTTCATTTTTAGCGACTTGCGTCAAATCTTTAAAAGATTTTTTTTCTCACGTTTTAAAGCACTCAGTTGAACTGAAATTTCATATACACGATTATTTTGGATGACAATACAATACTTTAATCATTATTAATAAAAATTGATTGCCACTTACTGCTGAGATTCGTTCACATGTATATACATATTTATATTAATTATAACTATTTAATAAAAAGTAGCTAAAAAATAAAAATAATAAAAATTTGTTGATCTAAGTACGGATTGACTTAATTTTTTCAATATTTTACGTTCATTGAAAAAATAAAGTACAGTTATACATTTATTCACTTAATTTTAAAATGCGCTTACTCGATTTAGAAGTTGAGTTTTAGTTTTAATATTATTCTGCAGATGGCAGCACCACCTCCCTCTTTTTGTCGGTTTGAACTGCAGTGAATTAGAGAGTATTTGTATCATACGGATGATAAAGCATCCATGGGTTTCTTTTTAAATTATTTTCCTTTCAATGAAATTTTTAATATTTTACAATATTTACTTTTTTTTGCAGAAGGAAATATGAATGAAAAAAAACAAGACTTCTTCACAAAAATGCGGTGTAAAGATTTCGGACAATCCCATTTTTTCAAAATGTAAAGTACGAGAATGTTCCTGATGTGTAATAAGTTTTAAAAAATATTATTTTTCCCTCTAGTCCAAGCGATCTGTACTATTGTTCATTGTTTAATTTCCACGAATTATAGTTCATAGAAATTTGAAGGTCTTTATTGGAATGAAAGCACATTGCGATTTAATGCGCTGTTTTTGCTTCTATTATCTTATAATAATATTAAATACATTTAAGCATTATGTTCTACAGAAAAAGATGTTATCATTGTTTATTCCTGATTATATTTGACTGGGCATCATCTTTGGAAAAAGCGATCTAATTTTGAACAATTGCTACTTGATTTCTCACTTGAGATCAACTTTGGAATTTTCACATAATCAACATATCAGACACCATAGCAAATGCCTATGTTAATACAGCTTACGTCCTCCATCCCAGTTTAGGATGTAATACAATTGAATTCCTTTTTATAATATTCTCAGTGCATTTGAAAGAATACTGTTTTGCCACTTAGACATAGTGGTAACAATCAGGACCGATTCTAGGATATCGGTCGCCCGCGTGCTATGTGCCATCCCCCCTAGAGAATTTTTCTTTTTTTTTACTAATACTGAACATTGAAGTTATAAACTTATCTACCTGAAAAAGAGGAAAAAATAAAACATCAATAAAAATGCAAATATACATAAAAAAGAAAGTAACTTCATTCATCATCTATTTTGTTTTTGTAAATTGTAATGCTATTATTAAATTGTGAACTTTTACTTTCCCCAGATGCATATTGAATTTCCTACGTCTTGTTGCTGTTGCTGCTGTTGCACGCCCCCATTGGCCAGCAGTGCTAGACCAGGTCCTTGACTTCGTACACTTTCAAAAAATCCAACACCAGCAAGGGATCGTCTGCTAAATCCTGCTTGTTAAGCCCTAGACATTCGACTATGTGAGCAGGCGAGTCCGGTATAGAAGAACAGTTCGTACACATTTCAAAGCTCATGGATCCTTCGGAAAATTTCTTTGTTTTAAGGTGACCACCTCGAAAGCGGGCTAGAAGAGTTTGTTCCTGTCTATTAAAACCGGGAGCCAGACAGCCCCCAGGACGAGAACACTGATGCCAACGGGGATCTGGGGGAACAATCCAAACGGTCTTATTCTGGTGTTTAGTTCTTGAGAAAATTGGTATCCTTAGCTTGACGTGCTGTAGGGGCTTGAGTACTCTGACAACCCTGGGGTCTATGCCGGCGGTAGTCTAACTACCGGTAGGGTCTTTCACGCCGGACAGGTCCTCATAAGGTAGAAGTCAGACTAAATGGGATATCACCTAGAGCTAAGTCGATCATTTACCTATCTTTAGGTGCTCTAGTCCAGTGACTAACAGAGGCTGCAACTTTTCCCAATCCATGAACGCCCATCCTATGTCTTATGTAGTATCAACCATATTACATATTTTTGCAAAGCAACTTCCGCAAAATTCACATTTGAGACTTCTTTGTAAAGCATCAATCCACTTTGCTAAAAACCTTTTCTACTGTGATAGTGCCGGATATGCCACAAATTTTCCTACCTAATAAAGGATGATTGTAGAGCAGACATTAATGGAAAATTGACCAGCACATTGTTTTCTTAAGCTATGATATGCTATCGGGAAATCTGCATTATTCTAAGTTTTATTTGGAGAAACTGGTAAAAATTCTGTTTGATTGATATGCGGCCTGCAGCCGCCCTTTGGTTTGGCCGCTCGCGTGCGATGCACTCCTGCTAGGATTGGTCCAGGTAACAGTCACAGCAAAAAAATCGTTCAGTCATATGAAATGTAGGAAATATAAATATGTGCGAAGCACAAAATGAGTTGAGTTCCGAAAAGAAACACAGAGAAAGGGAAAAAAAGACAAAAAGATTTACTTAACAAAACCGTGCGTAAGAATGAGCCAATAAATACTATAACTAACATTAATTGTAAACGAAATACAATATACATAGGAGAGGAAGAACAAACTCCAAGAGATTTTAAAGAACTTAATGGCAAATAGTTTTAAGGTTTTCGTTTACCTATTTTAGGTCGTGGGAACATAAAAAATTAAACTTGAGCTTTAAAAAAAATAAAGTCGGTGAATGACTGAAATTTTGCGAAAATGCTTACAAATTGGCAGGTATGCCTCTATAAGATTTGAATTTTCTCCGAAATCTAACTTCAAACATCTTTCTGTTTATAGAAGATGGAAATGAAAAATACATTCCTTATTTGTTAAGGTTTATTCATTAAAAGTAAAAAGATGAAAGTTGAATACACTTACAAAGTATTACTATTTCTTTAAATTTCCTGTTTGAGCCTTTTTGCACCGACAAAAAGTAATTTATACTTACACAGACCCAAATCAAGCCTAATTTTGATCCTGCTTTTCTTTCCTTTCTAAATATTTCCTCTTTTATTTAATAATTTATTTTTACTTTTAACCCTAATGTTTCTCCATTTTTGCAATTCTACTTGCTCGAACTCTTAACTGCTCAATGATTGGTCGAGCTTCTCAACAAGGGCGTCTTAAAGTATCCAACTACGTTCGGAACAATGATTTTAAAAAAGCTCATAAATAGATAATTTTCATATTTAGTGTCACTTAGATTAGAATACACGTACAAAATTGTTTTAAGGACATAGAAAAAATTATTTAAATACACTCAGGAACATTAAAAATAGCGACCCAAGAAGGAAGCTAAGTATAATCGTGAAACTTTGCAAATAAGTACAGCGTAATGTGATATGCAAATGATCCAAGTTTTGTGCCAATACGCATGCTCATACATGCCGAGGTGGCGCTGCAATCAGGAAGAGGGTGCTATATAAGACAGCGCAAATTCGAAGATTCATAAACGTGACGATTACCCGCCGATTGTAGGAAGACTTTGGTAAGTGAAACATTGCAAGTAAACGTGCTAGAAGACATTTCTCACAGTTAAGCGAGTTTGAGAGAGGCCTGATCATCGGAATGAAAACTGCAGGCTGGTCGACGCGCCGTGTTGCTGGCCATGTGGATCGTTCGGAGTGTGCCGTTAGAAATTGTTGGGAGTAGTACCCACGCACGGAAAACCGGGTCTGGAGCGACCAGGAAGACACGAGGAGAGAGGATCAAAGGATCGTGCGGCAAGCACTTGTGGATACCACATTGACTCGTTCAACGATACGAACAGACGTAGGCGTAGCAATTGTTCTACAAACAATTTCCAGACACCTTGCAGAAGCAAATCTTAAATCCAAGCGCCCTTTCCGTGCACTCCCTTTAACACCGGAACATCGGCAACTGCGTCTACAGTGGTGCCAAGCCAGATCAATGTGGAATGTCACAGATTGGCAAAAGGTTGTGTTAAATGATGAATCCCGGTTTGTTTTGGGGACAGATGAAACCGTGTACGGGTGTGGAGGCACCCTGGTAAGCGGTACAATCCCCCCACACTGTTCTACGCCACACTGCCCGCACAGCTGGTGTAATGGTCTGGGGGCCACAGCCTATGATAGCCGGTCCACTTTAATTGTGATGCGTGGAACCTTAAAGGGCCAACGTTACGTTGATGATATTCCTCGACCCCATGTAGGACCTTTCCTAAATGGTCTCCCAGGGGCAATTTTCCAGCAATATAATGCTCGTCCGCATACAGCAACAGTTGCTCAATACTTCCTACGTCATTTTCAGATACTTTCATGGCCGGCCCGCTCTCCCGATTTGTCCCCTGTAGAGCACGTGTGAGATCAGCTAAAACGGCAGATGCCATTGTATCACTTTGTAGATGATTTAGAATTGGCTATTCAAGATTTGTGGGCCCATCTGCCTCAAGACAACATAAGGTGTCTAATCAACTGAATGCCGGGCCGTGTGGCGGCATGTATTGCAGCTGGAGGTGGTCCAACGCGCTATTGAAGTTGCCCAGTATTTGTGTCGTTGCACACCCTGTATTCGTTTAATTGTCTTGTTTTTGAGATCAAGTGAATCTCTCATCTGTGTCATTATGTGTATTAAATTTCTTTTCAATCCGATGCTTTCTTCTTGGGTCGCTATTTTCATTGTTCCTGAGTGTACAATATTTTTGCAAAAAATTATCTTAGAATAACTTATGTTCAGAACATTCTCCTTTTATAAAAAATGCTTCTATAACAATAATATTTTGCTTATATAAAGTAAAGACTTCTCCAGAGAGTCGGAACTATATATATATATATATATATATATATATATATATATATATATATATAGGATTTTTAAAAAATTCACATTAATTTTCAAAGTTACTACCAAGTGAAATAATTATCAGCGTTTTTTTTTTCTTAAAATTTCTCCCCTCTGCTGTAGTAAAATATGGATAAATTCCCTTCTAAGTTGTATATTTCAAAAATTCTAATTCAGCCTCTGTACAGAGGTCTGAGCTATATATAGGCAAAGTATTATTATAATAGAAGCATTTTTCATAAAAGGAGAACTTTTTGAAAATTGGTCATTCTATGTTAATTTTTTGTCAAAATATTGTACTTAAATATGTTTCATTGTAATACTATTCTTAAAAATATATTATATACACGTTTTCTAATATAAGTGACACTAAGTGTCATAAATATTATCCATTTATACGCTTTTGAAAAATCACGGTTCCGAACGTAGTCGGATACCTTAAGGCATGAGCCAACTCGATCCGGGCCCAGGACGTCGTCTTTGGTGAGAGCCTCGTTTGGCTCTAGACTCTGCCATAAAAAGATCTTTATCTGGATAATTGTAATCGTCAAATATTATTCATGTACATATTCTCCAAAAAACAGGGAATTTCAAATTGCATGTCAACTGGCAAAAGTGGTAAAACTGTATCGTTATGTGATTACCGTTGTCAGTGTCTAGGCTTAGGCCTAATATCATAAACAATCATTCAACTCATTGAGTCGAAATACGGCCATCGGTCGAGACGATTTTGGCCCAGATTTTTGAGATTGAAAGTTGAGTACATTTATTTGTTTCAAATTACCGTTTGAACGAGTGTTTGACATTGCATGCTGCCTACTTTTAGAGGTCTCATGTAAGGCATACTTTTGCATAGGTGCAGAAGGCCTCAAAATATCTTAAGATTTCTCTGGGTCCAGAACCTTAAAGAATCTAAAGACGTCCCTGCTTCTCACCTAAACTTAAACCTCTGGTCAGCCACTCGTTACTAATTTATTTTAACTTTTTACACCTAAAAATTTTATCTCTCTAACCCGGACCACCTTGATGCAACCCGATTGGCTAGGCATCACCCCGGCATCTCCCATCATGAAAAACTTTATATAAGTCATGATTTTTTCGTCAATAACAGTTTATAATTGTAATTTCATTTATATTAAAGAATTTATTATTAAAACACAATGCTTTTATGTTTTGAATTTAAAATATTATTTATTTAAAAAAAGGCAATTTGAAAACGTTTTATTGTCATCTAAAACAGGGGTGTCCAACACGCGGCCCACCGACTTTTTAAGTTATTTTTATTTTGAATTTTATTTGAGGGGAAATTTATATATATGTATATATATATATATATACTACAATGCATTTGCCTGTTACCTGTTCTTGTTTTAAAATAAATCCTTTTTGATAATAGAAATGTCCTTCAGATTAAAATAGATTTATATTTTATCAAACAGTTATACATTTGATTTTTCTATAATAAATTACTTTTTTAATAAATTCCGAATTGCTTTATCCATATACTTTACTATGAAGGGCACATGATTATCTATGTGTGTGCGACTTTCATTTCTCCTCCTCCTTTTCTGTTTGGAGTGCCCAAAAAGCTAAAGGCAGTCAGAAATGTTTTTTAAAGTTTAAAAAAAATATTCAGGACGGTTATGATAAAGGACAATGTATACTTAATTATTTGCGAATGACAGCACTATCAAATTTTAACAATGAGAAACAAAAGATCAATTCAAAAGGAACACCGTAATTTTCAAGAAAATGGCAACACACACACAGTAATATTTTAAACATTATTTGATCATTGCATTATTATATTATATAAACATTGTTAAATTATCTATGTCTGTATGCATGAAAAATAATGAAAACAATAATAATAATTCATTCTGTTTTAAATTTTCACTTAAATGTTTTTTTTTTGTTTCCAAATCTGATATAAAGGTACATATTTTTATGTGCAGCCCACGAGATTATAAAGCTTCTCCGAAGTGACCCGCAAGTTCATTTGGGTTGGATACCCCTGATCTAAAAGACCTTGAAGTAGATGATGGTTCAGAAGAACTAAGTGCTCCCACCCCACAAACTACAGCTACAATTTGAAATTACACGTTTTATTATATTTTTTTCTCAGCTTCTCATACTGAAGCTTCACATTTAGAGTAACGTTGCGACATCGGTTAATTAAATATTTATAAGAAAATTGACTTAAAAAAATATCTCCGAAATATATCAAAACTTCAGGGACGAGCAAAGACATTATTTATACGATTTTTTTAACCATTTTAGCTAATAAAGTGAAAGGTATTTTTTACAGAGTTAAGCGAGAGGGGAAAACATTCTGCCCTACCTTGTAGATATGAGTGTTTGCTCAAATTTCAATACAGCAGCCAATAATAACACAGCATGTGTGAAAGGCAAGAGTTGAGTAGGTTAAAAACAATAATAGTAGTATATTTGTTACGCAAAAGCAATTTTAACAATGTTTTTCGAAATTGGAAAATCTATTTATCTATATAATTTATAATGCTTGTGTCGTGTTCTTCAAGCAAATATTTGTAAAATGTTTACAAACTGTGCATTTTAAAATTTACAAAAACCACACAAAACTGTAAAGAAAAAAAATAGTTTATTCATATTTCTTGTAAAAAACAACAATATTCATAATTAACAAAAATGCAGCCGCAAAATAAAAAAATAAAAAGCAGAAGACTGAAATTAGTTCTAAAACTCTTGGTCAGGAGAAAAAGGTTCAAATCTTATGATTTCGAAAAATAAATAAGTACAAAGAAATATCCATTAACCGCCATTCACATGATAATACATCACATCAATGTTTACACAAAAAACCAAATTTGTTTATGATTAAGGATACCAACCATTGGTCATCTAAAGTGTATGACTATTTTTTTTTCAAACGTAGACACTTATATATTTTTCTCAATATGAAAAATATTGCGAACACTTTATTATAAGGCACATTTAGAGTAAAACTACAAAATAAAGATTCAAAGAATACATATAAAATTCGCGAAGGGCGCCAGAGTACCATGGGACGCTGTGCAGTAGCACCCACAAGGGGGGGGGCCTTGGGGTCCGCCCCCCCCAAAGCCCTTGCTTTTTTTCCGATTGATTATAATTCTAAGTAAATAGTACGTAAAATTTAATTAATTACTTGTTATTAATGATTAATTTTATTAATTAATGTTAATTATTTATTCAAAAATTAGGTTTTTACTGAGTTTTGTTCCCGAAAATCGACAAAATCAAAAGAAGCATGATACAAGAATGGTCAACTTTCGACCCCAGACCCCCCTCCCCCCTTTGAAAAATTCCTGTGTGCGCCACTGACGTTGTGTATAGCGATACATCAGTTTAAGTACATTGTTGCCAGTTACTTAAATTTGAACAGCAAATAGCAAAAAATAAATCTTTCTCAAAATTTTTAACAGAAGCATAGTTCAGTCCTCCTTATTACAGTTTCTTAATTTTCACAGCACAAGGGAAAAAAAGTTTTGACTCATGTCAAACAAACATTTCAAATGTGAATAAATTAATGTAAATTTTCCTACGACATTATGTTTGCATTCATTCTTTTCTTAAAAAAAAAATTTCAGTTTTGACACGGAATTGTTGAAAGTATTAGACAAATTCGAACAGACTAACTGCATATCTACAAATATCAATTCTAACCAACAGGATAAAATGGGATACTAAACTGAGATACCAGCTCAGGTGTTATCTTCGTCCCTTGTGACTGAGGATTAAAAATACAAGATCCGAGTCAACGGTATCCTTCGCGTTGCTTCACAGTGCGAGACTTATAACAATCAGTCTAACCAACGCAATCAAAACAGAATTTTCATTTGGAACAGTATATACCCACTTTGTATTCAATATTTACTAGTTTGATGAAAGAGCTGCCTTACATTTGGGTCTTTCTAATACTGTACAAAATTAAATATATTTATTTTTTTTTATAAAAAGTGAAGTATTTCTCAGCTTATAAATTGATGTAAAATCGAAACTTAACACCAAATGAGAAAAAGGTTAAGATGCAGATCTTTCAAGCAAATGTAAAACTACTAAACAATTTTAGGGCAACCACAAAAATCGGCACACGATCGTATTATTTTTCTATCCTCAAAGATATTTTTCTACATCATTGCGAATTTTTTACATGACACTAAACAACGATAGCAAATTCCGCAGTAATTTTATCCATTTATAATACAAAAAACAAATTTACAAAAAACAAATATTTCACTGCAGAAAATTTGAATAGGCTAATTTCTTTGTGCAAAAACTGATAGAAAGGTCAAAATTTCTGTTAAGTAATCTCAGATATTTAGAAGCTTTCGGTTGGTAACCTTAACTAAAATGCAAGAAATACATCAAATAATATATTCAGTCTAATAACATATTGTTTACAGAACAAGCACATTTATATTCTACAAAAGAATTTTCATATTCTATGTAATAAGCACACCAAAACAAACAAACGAAGAGGAAAAGACGTTTAAACACATTAGGACTAGACATCATCAAAATGTTATGATGATCAACATTATCATGATGGAATTGCTTTTTCAACCTCTAGCTGCACCTATCAACAGTGATCTTCTCGATAGGAACTTTCCAACAATAGATTCCAACTAATAATAACAGCAACAAATCATTTGCAGATGATATATATGTACTGTTTCTTTGAAACTATTATTATATGTTCTTGTTTTTTTCAAGCATTTCTTTTTTTTATTCTGCACAATTTTTTCAAAAAATTATGGTTTATTAATTTGTTATTAAAAAAATAGAAACTAAAGTAGAATATATATATATATATATATATATATATATATATATATATATATATATATATATATATATATATATTTGAGACACATAAGAATATCAATATATTTTGATTTCTCTCAGCTACATATATATATGCATATCAGACTGTATGTTAAAGATGCATTATCCATTTACATATAATCAATCTACATTTTTTCTTGTTTCATATAAAATATATATCCCACATTTCAACTTTCACACTTTTAACTAACTAAAATGGATAATTAATTTTAAAGTTACAATCATACCTTTGTCGAAAGCTTATGAATTTTGAGATCTTACTATGATAATACCAGGTATACATGTTGCAACCACACCAAGTTGCAATAATATCGGAGCATTTTTCTATGTTAAAACTGTTTAAGTTTGAGATCTCTGCGCTCTGTTACATGAAACCGTCAAAATCATTTAAAATCCATCCTTCTGATGATAAACAAGATTTGAAAAATGAAGTTCAAAGTCATATTAAGGTATAAATACAGGTCTGGAAGACATCGTACAGCTACGGAAAATGAAAAGTATGCACCAAATAATTGGATATTAAAACACGAGGCCACATTTTGCAGAGTATCACACAAGTTCCTGTTCATAGATCGATATCAGAACCATAATGGCGATTCCGGCCAGTATTCCAATGTTCTTAACAATAAGCATCTTTACACGAGATCCTTGATGGTGTTCTCGCAATTCTGGCAGCTAGAAAAAAAGGGAAAAAATGTTAATTTGTAGAAAATATACATCTACTTATTCATCTGATGACATTAAAAGAAAGACATGCCGTACAAATATTGAGGTAGTGATGGGCATAAACGTCTTTTACGGAGTGGGCAGGTTACATTCTGAAAAATACGAAGGCAAAAGTACCGAGGGGTAAAAATTATGGTAAAAACTAATACGGTAAAAATTAAAAATCTATTAGTCTATGGGGAGGGAGTGACTCCCCACCCCACCCTTTTGGGTACCCCCTGTATAGAACCTCATAAAATATATTTCTAATAATTTCTTTTATTTTTAATGCTTTTATTAACTTTTCGAAAAACATTAATGTATACAAAATTGAAATGACTTTTAAGGCCATACAATACCCTTTTTTCAAAAAAAAAATTTTGGAGACAAAAACAGTAAAAATAATTTGTGTTTTATATTCATATTATAATATTAAGTTGAGTCTGAAAGTAAAAAGTAGTTTGACCAGCCATTATTTTGCAATTTTAAGAAATTAAGATTTTTTTAATTTGTTTCAAACTCTCTTTTAACAAATTCTAAATTTTCAAAGTTTTTTAGTCATTTTAAATTATTTAAATTTCCTATATTATTGTGAATAAAAGTTAGAATGGATTTTTTAAAATCTATTCTTTTGTTGATTTTTGATAATTATTTTCTATCTAAACCTGGGGAAAACACGATTTTTTTTAATATTAACTTTAGCCTTTTTTAAAAAATAACTAAAGATCTCAAACCTATATATATATAATATATATATAAATCCATACTAAATTTAATAGAGCATACATTTGGGAGTATATGCGAAAAATTTCAAGACACTAACTTGAACACAAAAAAAACACCCTAGGGAATAGAAAGCACTTACATCTTCAAATTAAAATTGTGAGAAAAACGCACTTAAAGTTTGTAAAGGCATAAAACAATAACTTATAATACTCTGAAAGCTCTATTTTTTAATACATTGTTTTCCAATCTATATTTCCCATTGAAACACTACTTTAATTAAATATGTTTTCGCATAATATGGATAGCATTTGTTACGGCGGCAGGCTCTATTCAGCTTAACTTTGACCTAATATTTTTACAATAGTTTTGAAGCATAAATCATTTATGTACAAAATAATAATGATACTAACTCAAGCTAAAAATCACTCGGTTTGTACAAAAAATATTTAATTTTTCTGCAGTTTTAAATTGAGGAGTTTAGCATGTTGGAGCATTTGTTGCACGACTTTAAAATACTTTTATACTGTTAGAATTAATTGGGATAAATTATTAAAAAAACGATTTTTTTCTAAAACCCTAGCTTTTAATCATTGCACACGTTAAGTAGACAGAAAAATCTCTATATTAGTTCGATGCGAGTAGTATACGAGTAGTATTCGAATAATTGCGCAACTATAAAATATTGAAACGTAGTACTACAATATGTTTACTATAATGTAGTTTGCTATATCACAATTTTGTCAACTATATTTGAATTCAGAGAGAATATTTGTTTGTGGGAGTCAAATTGCAGTATCAGCTGGGGGTTGATTTTTTTAGCTATATAATTTTCTGCAGTTTTCCGTGGCTTGTGAGTGTGTCTGGAAATATTGTTTCTCATTACCAGTGATCCGCAACCTTTTTATCGCGTTTTATATTTTAGATTGTTTTGATCAAACAATTTTAATTTAGTTACACATAAGTATGCCTTCAGAATAAAATATAGTTACACCAAAAATGAATAAAAGTGATTTAACGTGGAATATAAAGTGATTTCTGTGAAAAGTTGCGCAAATCTGAGAGAAATGCACCACTTCAAAATAAATGGAAAATAGTTTCATGTACTTTAGGTGGCCTGGCACCATTTGATCCACGGACCGGTGGTTGCGGATCACTGCTCATAGCAACTTGAAAGCGTTTTGGCCACGGCATTTTCTCAATAGGAAAAAAATAATGATAAAGCTTCTAAGTTATATAAACTATTTTTTAAAACAAAAATTGACATTGGAAACAATTTTAATTAAGTAACTATCACATCTCAAAAAACCAAAAACATAATCAAGCAGAATTGATTTTAGTAATGAAAATTGAAATTAATAACCATTTCACACTGAAAGAGTTGATTGTGCCCCCAATTTTTTAAATTAATTCAATTAAAGAGTAAAAAAAGAAATCAAAACCTAACCTCAATAAATTTCAAATATCTTAAAAACTAATTTGTTACCAAATCTGAAATTTGGTGGCAAGCTTCCCAATGATATGGACCACAAGAAAATGCAAAATAAATAAATAAATAAAAATTCGGAATTTTTGAATTTTGTAGGGTACTGTGTAGTCTTAATTTCAGATGTACACAGACTTAAAAATATACTCTTCATTATTACAAGAACGTCTAAAGCGAAAAGCAATACATAGTAATGAAACTTGATTTTTTTTCTAATATCAGAACATATCGCAAAGATAATATATATGCTTTTCTATGAAACCGCTTCATAAAATTAGGGCCTATTTAAAAAACTTTTTTTGGCATTAAAGTTTCCTAACTTAGGTTATCTATTTTCATCGAAGAAACATTCTCCAATGCTTAACAGTTCTATCTTGAACCTGAAACACAAATAGAATTTGGATTCAATTAAGCTTTTTTAAATAAATTAAACATGTGTGATGATTATCTTCCAGAGAACTATTTTTATTTAAAACGTAATTACATATATGAGACTTTATTTTAAAGTTAATTTTAATAGCAATATATTATGATTCGTACAAACAAACAAAAAACATAGACCCAAACTAAGTGTGGCGCATGAATTCATTTCCCGATTAACTACTTAAAGCGTTACGTTTCTCATTATGAGTAATTTTACTTAATTAAAGTTCTACAGTGCAAATTTGAAAACTATTGTTTTGCAACGGTGGATAAAATTCCCTTTTTAAATATATTTCAATATAATCTATACAAATTTTAAAAGAACATTCCTATTTCTTAATTTTTAATCAATAATTATGAATAAATCAAAAACTAATACTATTATATGAATTTAAATACTTATTTCCCATTGTAAGCACAATCAAAAACAATAAATAAAATACAATCTTTTGTTTCACTTGTTTTTTCTGAATGGTTTTTAAAAATATATTCTTAAAAAAAACAGAAGAATATATTGTCTTTATTTTCGGTAGCAAATCCTCAAACCCAAACATCCAACTTTCTAAAATTGAAAAATTTCTGCTTTGGACAAGTTGTTATTTACATTTCTCTTGTAGATTCATCTTTAAGATTGATTATATGATATCTGAAAGTTGAAGGTTTACTCATGCTCTTTTAAAATAATTCTCCACTGTATAATATCTGCTTCTTACATCTGACAAACCTGGAACTCCAAATGTTTAATCCTTACTTCAGTCTTAGACTTTAATTTATTTTGTATACTGTGTTTGTGTAAAATATAAAGTATGACACATGGAAAGAAGCGCAGATTTAAGCTCATTTAGGGCCCTGGGCGCAGAAGATCTACACGCCCCCTTGACACTAGTGGATCGAAATTTATAACCAGAAAATGTAATTAACACCAGCTTATCTGGGCCCCTGGGGGCCAGCCACAAGCGCTTAATGGATAAACCGGCACTGAGGGAAAGTAGAAGTTTCAATAGATTAATTTAACAAGATTTCACGAAAATCTTGGATATGTCTTTTAAAATTTGCATCAAGTCAATTTTTGATTGAAAAACTTAACTTTCAAATTAAACTCTTCTTCAAGCTTACAGATTCTATTTTTAACAGAGGAATGCACTGCTAGCCATTAAAATCACAACACCAGTAAGGAATGATTCTGACGATCGTGTGTGTGTGTGTCAAAATAACAAGAAGGATAAAAGGTTGGGATATGCTCGTAAATTTAGTCTCTCGACTAAATCTAACGAGTAGGGCGGAAATGGCACTTCTCGCAGCCCACAGAGTTCTATAAGGCTGAGATTTTCAAACTGATCTACTGTTGAGACAAATGCCACAACATCATGGAAATTATGTAGAAAAGTTAAAAAAGAAAAAAAAGAGTAACATTTTCATTCCCGTTACATACAGTTTTTAATAATTATTTTTTTATTTTAGTTTGATTGCAATCTGACACGCCCTCGTATCAAAAATAGTTTTCGTTATTTGTAACTCTTAAAATTTTTAATACTAATAAGTAATATACACTGAATTTAGGATTTCTCACAGAATAAAATTTACGATAATTGATTCCGATTCGTAGCTTTATTTCGTTTTTTTTATCTTTTTAAATTTAAAATTTGAAGATTTGAAAACAGGGTTGCTGTCAATCCTTTACAAATACATTTCCAATAATCCTATTGCACATGCAAAAATTCTACTCGAATTCTAAAGAAAGAAATGCAAATGATGTAAATTTTAAATATATGGCAGAACGGGAAAATGCATGAATTGCCATCTATTTTTCATGATACAGAAAATGACAGTTACACTTTACGAAAGTTTTATATATGAATAAACCATACCATTTCTCCCAAGGCTACGTATAAAAATATGCCAGCTGTTACTGCCATCACCCACTGTCTCGCTACTTCATTGTCACCAATATATATGCCTATGTAAAGCCCGGCAAAGCAAGTCAGGCCACTCAAGAAATTAATCCAAAGTGCCTTAGAGAACGATAAACCAGTAGATAGAAGAACAACGAAATCACCTGAAACAACAACAAAAACAGTCTTTTAAGACAACATTTTTAAAGATTAATACACAGAAAGAAATTGCTCATCTTAATACACAGTTATGTCTTTTACAAAGAGCAATTCTGTAAATTGTGTATAGTTTATGCAACAGTTTTATAAAATATAAGTGTGTAATATATATGTATATATTACACATGTATATATATATATATATATATATATGTGTGTGTGTGTGTGTGTGTGCGTGCGTGTGTGTGTGCGTGCGTGTGTGTGTGTGCGTGCGTGTGTAAAAAAATATCATTTTTAAAGTAATATTTCTTTTAAATTTTATTCGAGAATTTATATGAAATCTACGTTAGAAAATAAATCGAATCTCTTTGCAAATATGAGAGCTGAAATTCAGAATAATGTTTCATAAAAAAAATAAATAACATCAAATTAAGCAGATTTTGAGATAATTTTTTTCTGCATGTGGGGTCGTTAAAATATGCATAGGTTGTAGTCCTAAGCCTTCTAGAAACGCTAAAGGAAAGAATAAAACAAGAGTTTTTAACCGTACGAAGAGTCGAAATTCAACTTATATTTTTTTGGTATAAAATTTTACTACTGTAGTAATCTGCTGTTTATTATATTCACTGATTGTACTGTATTCGTAGCTTCACTTTTAAATACTTTCGTACGATATTTAATTGATGAAGGAATTCATTCAACGTTTGTAAATGTAATTTTATTCCTAACACACCTGACATGTAATACTACTTTGTGGTAAAAAGCTTTTAGATGTTTGGATGGTCTTCCAGTTCGTTTTATCTAAATTATGCAAGACCAATAAGCAACGAAGCTTTTCGGGATTTTTTAATTCCAATTTTATCCCCCAATTCCAATATTTAGGGTGTCCAAAAAGCGTGACTACACTTTCAAAAACTAATTAAGAATAAACCAAAAATTTTCACTCTCTCTCTCTCTTTCGGTCTTTAATGAATTATAAGCAAGATACTAAAGATTCTGTTTAATGAAATGCAAACTAGAAGGTACAATGTCCAAGTTTTGCAATATTCTCGGTTCAAAAGGGCTTTACTGCAAGAACAAGCGCAAGTTGTAGCATGGTGCATCGAATTTATGTATACACATGTATAGCATAACATGTATGCAACACATGTATAGCAACACATGTATAGCATAAATAGGGGACCCCCAAACAGGAGTTTGGAAGTGAGGAACAGCTCCTTGGACGATGGATGGAAAAAGGAAGTTCAATATAACGTCGATATCTAGATCTCTAAACGTAACACCTTTGAACTTTTTTTTTGTAGGGATACGTGAAAAATATTGTTTATCGGTTTTCAATTCATGACACTGATAAAATGAAAAGTTGAATTACAATAGACATTCAGATTTTTGATCTTGCATTGCTTCATAGAACGTGGCTAGAAATCTCGTATAAGCTCAATATGTTGCGAGCAATTAATGGTGCACACATTGAAATCGAGCAATAAAGCACTACTGTAAAAAAACTGTAATGTTTTTCGTAATAGATTTTTTTAAAAAAGAACGCAAGTGAATATATTTATTTATTTGTTTGTAATTAGTATTTGAATTTGAAAGTGCAGTCAGACTTTGGGTAAATATGAAAGATTTTGGATATTTTCATTAATAACTTTTACAAAAACCATGTTAGTTTTTATATTTAAAAAAAAATCTTGAATCTTACCAAATTCATGAGGAAGCTCGTGACAGAATACAGCGATTGATGTAGAGAGACCACCACGTATTCCAGTGGAGAATGCTGCACCGATCGCCAAGCCATCACCAAAATTATGAATAGAATCACCAAGCGTCACAACAATGGCCATGGAAGTCAAACCTATTTAAAAGAAAGTTTCATGAATGATTGTAGCATTTTTTTAATACTTTCATCATAAATTAATTGTTTTGATAAAAAAAAATTGACGAAGTGAAGCAGTATGCAAAGAATTATCACCATTGTCTATATTCACACGTAAATGATTTCAAAAAATTGATTGACTTCCTTTTATTCACTTCGTTTCTTTAAAACAATCCATTATTTTGAAAAAAAAGATACATCGAATAATATACATTATACACAAGGCAGCTATTATATCTGAAGTTAGATTGAAATATAAGACAAGAAAACTTGATAAATTGATGTCAAACTCTAAAAGCAATATAAAAACATATTTGATCAGGGATTATTTCACAATTAATAAATGAAATAAAAGTATGAAAATTGTTTTTCTTTCTATATTGTTCATATCAAGTAAATTTTTCTTAAAAAAATATTTTCTTAAATATTTTTAACATATTAAAGACGCATTAAGTATTTTAAAAGAAAATCCCAAAGAACTCAATTTGTAATGAAATATCTTTAATGGGTGTCCCTTTTTCCTTCGACTATCTATAACTCTTTGTGGATAAAGCACGAAAAGGTTTTTGTACTTTTGGTTACAATATGTGAACGAAAAATACAGAAAGTGGAACTTAAAGAAAATGATGATCACCGTATGTATTTGTATCATACAAATGAAATACACACAATTTTTAAGGGAAATTTCATTTAAGGTATCTTTATAATCGATTGTTTCGACAATATGTATTAAATAAGTGAAAATTGAAGCACGCATGGATGAACACCCACAAAAAAAGGTAACATAGAAAAAGATAAGGGTTCTATGAGGTTGACTTATCAATACCATAAAACTGCATTAAAATTCTAAATACATCATTAAAAAAATACTTACCTAAGAACAGGGGCTTATTCACCATTAAATTTGGTGGTTTCTTCATTGCTTCGACTTCGACAATTTCAGTATCCAAAGAAGAATTCGACTGGTCTCTTGAAACCGGCTGAAAATATAAATTGTTTGTTTACGAGTATAACACAATAAAGAAAATGAATAATTTGCACAGCATACATAATAAGAAACTAAATAGTACATAGAAAGAACTAATAATAAGTATATTATATATTAAGAACTAATAATAAGTATATTATATATTAAGAACTAATAATAAGTATATTATATATTAAGAACTAATAATAAGTATATTATATATTAAGAACTAATAATAAGTATATTATATATTAAGAACTAATAATAAGTATAATAATAAGTATATTATATATTAAGAACTAATAATAAGTATACATAATAAGAACTGATAATAAGTATACATAATAAGAACTAATAAGAAATTAAGGAATTAAACATTTTTATACAAAAACAGGGGCCGGGAGATAAATCAAAAATAGAGAAGTGGTGGTAAAAGTTCAAAACGAAATTTCATGTTATAATCATGTATCAACTCCTTGATTATGGCACATTATTCTTATGCATTTTTGCTTAATGTGTCTGTTACCTAATCATTGTTTGTGAAGTATCAATACTGTATGGATATGGTTTGTTCCGATACTGTGTTTTAATCAATATTGTATTGTACTTTTGCATCCAAACTGTATTAATTGACACTTAAATCACACAAAACATCTCACAGAAGAAAATTTATTGAAGAATAATTCTAAATATATAGATAGGAAAAGAATATGATAATTATACTTTCTAGCTAATCATCAGTTATTTATATAAGAAAATACGCATTTACTTTCCATTTGAGTTGTCTTACATCTAGGTATTATGAAATCAATTTACGAAATGTACTCATGTTTATATCTAACTACATATTTATATTTATGCTATTACCATATATCTATCGGCTGATGTTTAAGAGTTCAAGCTGCTGAAATACTCTGTGTGGGTGCATGTGCGTGTGGTATGTGTGTATTTTTGTGTGCGTACACATGTGTGTTTCTATGTGTAATAATTATATTTTAACTATTTTTAGAGAAATTATTATTTTTTCATTAAATCATAGAGACATATGCGAGCTGAATATTAATTAACATAGACATATTTTTATTCCAGATATAAAATACATTAAAATGTAATCAAAATTTTCACTAATGATGATTTTTACACATAAACAAAACATTCTTAACATTGGCATAGCTGAAAATTTTAATGAAAGCTTCACCAGGAAAGTAATTAATGCTGATGAAAATATTATGTCTCAAAAGTTTGAAAATCCAACTAATTCTAACAAAAAGAAATGTTAGAATAAATCACATTTTTCCTTTCTCATTGAAACAAGACTTTTACAATTATTTATTTTGATGCGTACTAATTATTTAATCTTTGTTATAAATTATTTTGAATTTATTTTAATATAGAATGAAAATATATTGTGCTTCAAATAAAAATTATTCAGCAAAAGTTATCTCAAAACAAGAATAAATTTTGAAACGTGTTAAAAAGCGACTTAAAGAAATAATTAAAGCTTTCATTTTTCAAAGAAGTAATTAAAAAAATCTTTACGATAATTAAATACCTGGAAGATAAATTTATTCCCTATATACGAATGCAAAATTATTACGAAGAATATATAAGGGGAAGAAATTTCCATAAAATTCTACACACTTCCAAATATCAGACACTTCGATTTAAAAGTGTATTTTGTTATAATAATTATTCCATTTAATTTCTTTTTACACAAAGCATCGAAATTTACAATTCATTATATACTCTTATCTTCATAAATCTCCCACTTCAAAAATACGTTATCTATTATTTAAAATTGGGATTATATAAACAAACAAAAAATCAAGTCATAAAAGGAAATTCTTTTGGCATAGCTAATGCAGTTAAAAAGTCAAAGAGTACGAGACATAACTCTTACAAGCTGCGTCTCTGACTTGGTCTTGACTGAAATCAAGGTAGGTAGCTCGTCTGGAAGGTGAGCGTGGCTGTGACCATGTCCTTTGTTCTCCTGAAATAGAACGCGTAAATGATACATTATTACAGTGACACCTTGACACACGACTAATTAATTCAATTAGGGCGATGTTCTACTTAACCCCAAAATATGTGGGGAAAACAAGTACACTTCGCCCGTATGTTTTGGACTCTTTTGCAATAAATGATATTAAAAAGTTCATAGCTTGCCACAAGACTTAAAAATATAATTATTTTTCTATGAATTTATAAGCAGTGCTTTAAATTCAAATGTTAAGAAATAAATTAAATAAATAGAAACATGTTATTTCCCTTTTACATATAAGTTTTCTTTCTTTTTTTTTCAGATAAAAATTCGCCCCCCTTTTTTTTTCTTTCCTTCGCTTAAAAATATTGAAATCAATTGAAAATGATTCTGTGAAGTATCGTGAATGCATATCATTAAAAAAAAAAGACCAATGCTTTTTACTCCATCAATTTACATAAATTATACAACAAAACTAAAACTGCAATCAGAATGATACATATCATTATGCATTATATTTCAGTGAGTGATATTTTATTTGAAACTGCAATTTTTCTTGGAAATGATAAAGAAAATTGATCTTCGATAAGAAATATCAAAAACAATACATTAATTTTGAAATATATATTCACTTGATAATTGAAATTCAAAAAATATTCAACGATGAATGAATAACTTATTTGACTGCTTCACAGATTTCAGTTTGGGAACCATTAGTGCTTTTAAAATCAATCATACACAATTACTTTCAAAAATAAGATATCTTCGAGAAGAAAATTAGACTTTTAAAAACTTCTTTATCTGCAAATTTATTACAGATACATCCCAATGAAAACAATCCCCATATCGTATAAATAAAATGTAAAAAGATACAGTTAATATTTTTAAGCTTTCATGTGACTTTTAAGTTAAAAAACAGCGAAAGTTTTAGCGTAGTTTTTAAGTGAACATTCAATAACGAAATTTCTTTACATTAATGCATACAGAAAATATTTTTAATAGAGTTCTAATTTAAAAGAAACTCGTCATCTTTCTTTATTAAGATACATGTTTCCAGGTAATAAAAAAATGCAATCAAATAATGTTTGGTCAAATTAAAATGAGACGTTATAAAAAATAAAATTATTAATAATAATGAAACAAAGTTTACACATAAGTTGAAATTATCGCACCAAAAATATGTGAATTTTGAAAGAAATATTTAATGTAATTTTAAAAACAATTCAAAAAGTATAAAAAGTATATATATATATATATATATATATATATATATATATATATATATATACAATTTTAAGTAAATTTAAAGAATTATTAAAAAAACATTTTTTAGTTTTATTTTATTTAGCGCAAAAGATATCGACTGTTATGGTTTAGAAACTGGTCCCTTACTCTCATGATGATAAAGAGTGAGTGAGAGCTATATTGACGGCGCTCTGTAAAGCAACACGAAGGCTATTGAGGACGGACCATGTAATTTTGAACCTCGGTCAAGTGATGAGGGCGACACCTGAACTGACCCCTTCCTCTTCTAACTACCATACCACACCACGGGAAGACGTTGAGCCTTGCCAGATTTAATCGGCCTCCTCTACACCGCAGGTCACATGATCAATAATCAAGAAGAAACGAACATTAGATCTTAATCAATAAATATAGGTCAATGATAAGAAAAACTTAATTAGAGTAAGAACGTGTCAATAATTTTCATTCTGATATTTATTTTCAATCTGATAGTGTAAAGTTTTTCTATCTCTAATATTTTATTTAACAAAAAACAGATAACAAGAAAAAGGTTTTTAAGTTAACGAAAACATGCTGAGACCACTAACAAATTAATCTATTGTATTAGCCCGCGCATTACTCTTTGACGACCATTTTCCTTTAAAAAATTGATTTGCTCTCGAGGTATAGGTATTATAGAATGTTTCTTTTTTAATTTACTTCATGTATCTACCATATTTCCTCATTTTATTTTACGGTAATTTTTTTTGCCATGAATGTAACCTGTCTGTTATTAATTATTAATAATCAAATGCTTATGTGAGTAAATTTTATACTTTCTTTGAATTTTTTTATGAAAAAGATGAATAGCATTAAATTCTCTCAGATTATTTTCCCCTGAACAATAGGCGATAAATTTAGGTGCCGTGTTACACTCGGAATAATACGGTACTTAAATAATAATAAAAAAAATCAAATCTCTGAAATATCCAATTACTAAATTATAAACGTAAAATAAATCTTTTAAGTAAATGTAAGCCATCTCCTTAAAAAACTTTTAATGTTGTGGATAAATTCCCTAGATCAAATGACATTGGTTTAAATATGCAAAACATCAAATTTCATGGCCAGAAATATCATTTGACGATGAGTTCTAACCTCGAAATGAATATAAGAGGCTTCGCAATAAAAATGTAGGTCAATGGGAGAGGAGATGAATAAATTAAGGTTATGGGAAATTAAATTCAGATATTACGATTTTGAAAATGATTAAAATATAATTATTAGGATTTCGATTTCCATATGTTAAAAAAGTGCTTTTTTTCTCACTGTAAGCTATATTAAAGGCTATTTTAACACCAATTATTACCAGTCTGAAAAATACGTCATCAGTATATTTTTGTAGCAATTTTTAGATGTACAATCAAAACCTCAGGCTCCTTCTACAATTACTTATATTTTCAACACAAATGCAATTACAAATTAAGTATAAATCAAATAAATATTCAATCGAATACATATTTAATAATAATAATTGGCAAAATCAAAATGTTTATAGCAAATACAGTAAAATACCTGAATTTATTACATTGAATCATTTTAAGATTATTTTATACTAAATGTTTTAGCAGAGAAAGATTTATTTCTACAATAAATTGATGAAATTTGCTGAAATGCTAATCAGTTGTGCCACATACCGTGGAATACGCACATTGAAAATATCAGGCGATTTGAATATTTTCTTCATGGTAAATATTCACCAAAATCATGGAAGATATTCACCAAAACGATTCGTCATTAATGATCTTTTTTTTTCTCATTTCATTTCATAACACCCTAAAGTTATGTCACCTTCAATATAATTATATTTTGTGTTTCACTGCCATTGAAATTTTTAAATGCTTTTAAAATTGTAAGTAAGTAATTTAATCCACTTGCTAAAAATTCTTTATCTTTCAAATTTGTCTCCTCTTGCGAAACCTTGATTTTGGAACTGAGTTTTTTTCAGCCGAAAACATTACGCTTAGTTTCCCCATTTATGCTCCTATAACCCTTTTGCATGAAAATTTCATTCTTAACTTTAAAAAAAAATTTCCCTTTCTATTAAATGTACAAGAAAGAAAGTAAAAAGAAAAAGTTCAAAGAAAGTAGAGAAAAATGCTTGCTTATTGCATCATTAAGAGTCCTCGAAATTATTCTTTTGTGATGGCGGCATCCAGGTCTTCAAAAGGATAGTGGCCATTTCGTTTGACCCACAGAACAAGGGGCGATTACGTAATCATCATTTAAATTAAGTAAAGGTCAAGGATCAAATTCTAGGAAGTGGCTATTTGCATAGCTTCAGGGCATTCAGCGTGCTGTTTTACCACTGAATAGCGATTCGGCAATCGGCTGAAGAACTATTTATTTCATGTTCACACACGTGAAGACTATATTCAATGATGTGAAGAGAGTTTCATGAGAAAAACATAGCATATGATGCGAGCAATTTTGTTTAGTATACATTGAATGCATACACGAAAAGTATTGTTGAATAGATACGCAGAACAAATCGTAAATTTTGGGACATGTTTTTGATATAAAGAGTGTTTTTTTTTCAGGTATAGAAGTTTAAGTTGGCATTACTTTCCAAGATGGCGACCGATTTAACAGCTGTCAAGTGATTTATTCTCAGTTTGGTTTGGCAATTCATCAAAACGATCATCAAGCAAGGCGTAGATTCGTCGAATGGGCCCAAAACGAGATTACCGCTGTTCCCGATTTTCATCAGCGAATTTTGTTTAGCGATGAAGCGCACTTCTGGTTGAATGGCAACGTCAACAAACAAAACTGCCGCATTTGGAGTGAAGCTAATCCACAAGTGTATGTCGAAACACCGTTACATCCAGAAAAACTGACTGTTTGGTGCGCTTTATGGGCTGGTGGTGGAATTGGTCCTTCTTCAAAAACGATGAAGGCCACAAAGTTACAGTCAATGGTGATCGGTATAGAGCCATGATTACTAACTTTTTCATTCCTGAATTGAACAATCATGATGTCCAGGAGCTGTGGTTCGAACAAGACGGCGCAACATGTCACACAGCTCGTGCCGCAATCGATTTATTGAAAGACACGTTAGGTGACCGCCTAATTTCACGTTTTGGACCTGTGAATTGGCCTCCAAGATCTTGTGATTTAACACCGCTAGACTATTTTCTGTGGGGCTATGTAAAGTCATTGGTCTATGCGGATAAGCCACAAACGCTTGACCATTTGGAAGACAACATTCGCCGTGTTATTGCCGATATACGGCCACAAATGTTGGAAAAAGTCGTCGAAAATTGGGCGTCCAGATTGGACTACGTCCGAGCCAGCCGTGGCAGTCATATGCCAAAAATCATATTTAAAATGTAATGCCACAAGATTATCTTTCGAATAAAAAAAAATTCATGTCAATCGAATAATACATCGTTGTTTTATTGCAATTTAAAGTTCTATACCTCTAAAAAAACACCCTTTAGTTTCTCTTAGTTGTATAAAGTGCACCATAATGTATTAAAGATAAGTAAAAGAGATATAGATCATAACAAAACTAATTAATATAGTATAAATATTACGTTTATTAATTAATTAAATAGTAATTTGCTCTAATAAGAAAAACCAAATATCTAATTTTAATGTTTTGTATTTTAAACCTTACGAATAGCTTTCGGAATACATTAAGAAATGTATTCATTGGAATTAATAGAAACAAAAATTCAGGAAAAAGTTTATTTTAAATCTAATTGAGTAATGTTTTTGATGTATTAAACATATGAATCAAGCGGAAAGAATCCAATTTTAATCGAATAATAATTTAACTAAATAAGTTATAGCACAGATAAAGCATTGTCACTTTATTTTTAAAATTTATTTCCCGTTAATCGAAATAGAACTATTTTCTTATATTTTTTTATGATAGTAGTTATAGACATTTTTAAGCGAGAAGGAAATGTGCATTTCATTTTAATTTATATAAGGAATATAGATATATTTTGTGCAAGTGAACACTTAATTTACATTTTATGCAAGTGAATACTTTTATTTTTAACATGTAATCCAAATTTTTTACTTTACTTTATTTCAAGAACATAAAACATGTTTAATTATTTAAACAGAAAACATTTCAAAAAAATAAACTTCGAAAATCTAAAAAAAAAAGGAACTACTGATATCAATATGTTTTCAATTGAAATGATACATGATAACGAAGGAATAAGTTGATTTTAATATATATATATATTTCACATGTAACTCCCGAATCTTTACGTATATAATAAATGAAATTCTTTTCTTAAAACCTCAAAAAGAATTTTAGAAATTTTGTAAGTACATTTAAATAATCCTTATCATGGAATTTAAATCATTGATTGTGTTTGTTCATCTGGAAATTGATGACTACAAGACCCAATGAAGGTCAACACAACAACTGCAAATGACGGTTGCTAACGATACAAATTGAGACCGATTTCAAGAATGAAAGAAGGTTAAAGTGCAAAGAAAATAGGAATTTAAATAAGCTAAGGAATGGTACTTAATGCAGCATAATCAACATAATGTGTGCATCTGGTGCCAAGTAAAATAAGGAAAAGTTTTTATCTTACTAACCATACCATTAATAATGGCAGACGGAAACTTCTCTCCATGCGTTAAATGTATGCTTAAGCAGTGCGTGAAAAGAAACATAAAATGAAATACTTCGTAAAAAAACAAAAAAAAAAAAAAAAAAAACAAATAAGTTACATATTGGACTGGCAAGAAAGTAATTTCGGTTTATTAGTCAGGTCTTACCAAGTGTTAAAAAGTTTTGTAAAATTCAAAATACCATTAAATCCGGCGTATAACGCGCAGTTTAACACCAAAAAAAAGATCGAAATTTACAGGTGCGCGTTATACTCCGGGTATGGAATTGATAGCTTTAAAAGTAAAAAAAAGGTGAACATAAGAAAAGTAAGACTTCTGTGTATATCGAAGTAATGTTTATTTAAAAGAAATGACATACCTTAAGAACATTAAGGCTTGCAGTTCTAGAAATGCACCATGTTTTCAAAAGTCTGGAATAATACCTCGGACAAATGACTTCAAAACATAAGAATAATTGCATACGTACACTTCAGGTTTTTCGTAAAAAAAGGGATGCGAGTAATACAATGAACACACCTCAAAATTAAAAAATGCAGCTTAAAGGAAAGGTGCGCGTTCTACGCCGGAAATTACGGTAAATGATAATTTGATGGTGCAGGATCGGGGCTGTATGGAAGATGCAGCATCATTTCCCAAAAAGTTTCAATAATTTCGCGCATCTTGCTAAGGATTATGTTACAGATATATCAAGTTTTAATCATGATCTTTTTCTCTATTAAGGTTATTATAGACGATACAGTAATGATGATCTCAAATTCCCCTTGGTTGAGTTTTTGTGCTGATAAGGGCCACAAACCTCTATGAGCTCGGAATCATGAAGTTACCAGAAAAATATTGACAAGTAATCAAACCAAGATAACGATATTTGATTGATTAAAGCTTATTTTTCAGACAGAAAAACTTTACACGAAAAAAGCCGAAATTACTTTCTTGCCAACCAAATACTTTTTGAACATATCCATTAATTCACTAAATCGGAGTATAACTTAACTGTAAAAAATATATGACTAATGTATAAATAAGTTTTATTTACGATAATATTCTTTATATTAATATATAAATATCAAAATAAATTACAGGAAAAAATAGTTATGAATTTCTCAAAATAAGTATAAATGAATAATAATATAATAATGATATATTAAGATGTATTGTGTGAAAGTACGAGTAATATACTTCGTAGGAATAAAAGTTGCTAAATATTACTTTAAATAAAAATTCATAAGATGATAATTTATAGTCTTTGTAACAAAAAATTGACACCTAACTTTTCGGAAACACCAGAAAGACTGAAATTTATATTATACACCTCTATTGCCCAAAAGCAGTCAAAATGATTGCATTGTCAAAGAATGCTTTATGTGTAAAAATATTTGTTTAAAATTAATTTTTAATATTTTTTTTAAAAAAAAACAGTCATATAACAAGTTATTAGTAAATATTAACAATAAAAAATCTACTTCTCTTGGGAAAAATTCTAATAAATTGTGCATTATATATGTAATTGTTTTTCTAATTGAAATTAGAAAGCAGTTAAAAGGACTTCTTTGAGCAACCTAGTGTTAAAATTGCAAAAAAATTAACCATTTTAAAATACAACACAAAAAAATTATCTTAATCTGCTAATAATTTATTTAAACCAATACTTAAATTTATAGCTAGTTACGTCTATAATGCAATGTTTCAATGTATAAAAAGCTAAGAAACTAATTCCTTTATACAGATTCTGCTATGAAATACCATTATTTTTTCAGTTGTCTACAACTTAAAATCAAAATTGAATGATAATAGTTGCTTTTTTCTTTATATTTAGAAGAGATCTAACGCAAACAGAAACAGCTGTATTCAGATATATAAGAGAATAAATTATTAATTTTAAATATATTTATAGCTTCTTTATGTGTGGGAACACACACTCTACGAAATTTAACTTCCAGTTGCAATTGAAATTTATGTTGCTAGGATATTTAATTATAATGAAAAACTCATAAAAAGTTTCTTTATTGTAATTCATCAAAACGTAAATAAAATTAAATGAATGCAGTTAAAGATCAGATACATATGAACATTAGTGTATCCAATAGGTAAACTATAAAAGAATAATGTGAAAAGATTGTTTTGTCGATGAATACAATTATACATCAGAATAAAAATAACATGTACATTATGATTCATTAACTCCTAAATAACAAACAGAAGCTGATCCGCAATTTAATAAGTGCCATACCAGGTGCAATTGTTTCATTATGTGTGGTGTGTTATACACTAAACTTTTCATTATAAATTATAAGAATTCAAAAAATATTACTTTAGAATACAATTCTAAAATTATTCAGAAATAATATCAATCCTCAATCTGTGAAAATATTGTGGTACTTAATCACAACAATCACCAACTCTATTAAAAACCTACCAAGTTGGCGACACCGATTTCTTTTGTGACGTATGTGCTTAGTTGGCAACCAGGATCTTCGTTTAATATAATGTCTCCAATAGGTTGCAATAATATTTAAGCACCAAATTTGTTTTCTATGGAGAGAATTTCTGATGTCAAAAAATTAAAAAAAAACACCTAATAAACATACTTTTTCTCTCGCCAACTCTTACTTTAAAACTGAAAACCGCACATAAGCTTTCACATAAAAATTTTAAAAAACATTTTTTCATACATTTTTAAATTTTAATCATTTGATGGATGCTTAACACTTACGATACAATAGATCTAGATGCATAGATGGAACATAGTAAATATTAAACATTCATAAAAGTAGTTAAGGTTTTTCTTTTTACGTACGGGATTTTAAATCCTCTCTCGGTTCATTCTTTTTGTCTTTTTTCAGTTCTAAAGGTAGTTAAAAAAGCAATAAGACGTTATTGGCAAACAGCGAATGAAATAAAATCACGAGAAAGTAGGCAGGTCAAGCCTGAATCCTTAACGAGGAAACTTAGGTCAAGTAATGCTCGGCACGTACGGGTTGATGGGCAATAACGTCTAAGAAAAGTTTCAAATCCCCTTCGTGAGAAAGTGACAAGAGTTATAAGACACGAAAGTGCTGTTTATGATGGAACTGCTATTGATTATTACATAATAATACGTAATTGATAGAATCATGAGACAATCAAATATGACCTTAATAATAATCATATACAATGCCAAAGGCTGTTATGGTATTAGTAAAATTTGCTCTAAGGAGCTGTTTTATAACGTTTTCTTCCCTCGAATTATAGGTTAAATTGTACTTATTTATTTATTTTTAAAGAATACTAAAATGAAATGTAGTAATAAAGAATCATTAAGCCAACAAGTATGACAAAAGGAAAATACCACTTAGTCTTTTACCACTTATTAAGTCTACAAAGTAATCCGCTTTTAAGCATTATGAAGGACCCAGAAAAGAAGAAATTTAAAGGAAGAATTCGGTAAGTAAATACATGAGGTCAGTTCAGTGTTTCTCAAAAAAAAAAAAAAAAAAAAAAAAAAAGACTAAACAACATGTTAATTGTTTGAGAACAAGGACTTACAAATGAGCTCTTGAAACTCCTTTGACAAACTTTCGAAAGCTATGCAAATATATGCCATACCACCAAAAAACACATTAGGGTAACAAATATTTACGAAAAAGAATAGAAACACCTATCAACTTTCCAGAAATGTCATAATGCGAAAAAACTCAAGGTAACATACGCGTTAAACATTTTCTAGAATTACAAAAAAGTTTCAACCTTAAAAAATTATTATTATAATAAAAATATATATATATATATATATATATATATATATATATATATATATATATATATATATATATATATATATATTAAATTAAATTTTCGTTCAATGAAAAGGATGGAAATGGATAAATCTAATTTGCTTCTAAAGAATGTTTCTATTGATATTCTATTCATTTCCATTAAATTATATATAATCCATCAATATTATTTTTTTTCTTTTAAGATTTTTTCTTTATTCAACAGATAGCAGTTACCTGCTCAAAAAGCGAATTACCACTAAAATTAGTGATGATATGTAATTGTTGATGCAAACGCTGTGGGCCAGAACCCCTTCCTATAAGAACGCACTAATAACAGACTTCGACTCACCAAGGATCATAAAATCCACAAACGCAAGACTAAGAACTCATCATTACAAGGGCATGAAAATTCATCCTGATAAAACAAGATCTTATATACAATGTAAAAACTGCTCAGAAATCCAACTGCTCCCACCAAAACATATCTTCGAGAGCCCAGCTTTCACCACAAGTACAGTAAAGCTTGCTCTAGTTATGGATCCAATACAGCTAGATCTATAGCCAGGACATTCTGGAATTGAATGGTATTTATCATACCAATGTGAAGTATAATAACACACATTTATCATATTAAAGATAATTTAAAGGAACAGAGAATTAACATTAACTAATCAAATTATCATAGATAAAAAATACTAATAAAATATATTGAAATATCGGATGTAGTAATCAAATCTTGCAACTCCTACAAAAAAATTGCAATAGAAATTAATAATTTCTTAACTGTAGTTTATTTCTGTTTATGTTTCTTCTGCCATCACATGCAATATTGTTGCTGAGATATATATGCATTTAATATCAATTTTTGTTATGCTACATAATAGGTATTTGTCGGGTTTTAATGTAATATTTTGCTGTGATTTTATAGTTAATCAAATTTAATAAAGTAAATTAATTTGTTATTAGACTTAATTCTCTCTTGTCAGAAAAATACTTCTATAATATCACATCAAATATTCTTTTTTTTCACTTATTTAGATATCAGTTTTCATGTACCTACGAAAACGCATAAACTTTGAGAAAAACATAAGTACATTTTTGTGTTTCTAAGTAATTTGTTAAAATACGCATATCAGAAAAATTACTGTAAAGTAAATAAGGAAAAAATATCATAAATTAATTAGGAAATAAAAAATATAAAATCCTATATCTAAAACACTATTCAAGTTAAGCTAATTTTCTATGAAATATATCCCGGATTATAAGATGCTGAACAAAAGGAAATTTTTTCCTGATAACTATTTTTTTTTCTCAAAATATAATTTATACATCTAATATATATTATAAATGTGAAAGTTTGTGAAAATCTTTGTGGGTCTTTCACACAAAAACAACTTAATGGATTCTAATGAAACTTTACAGTAATATAGCTTATACATCAGAATAACATATAGGCTATAATTTATACCATAGGCTATAATTTATAAAAATTTGTAAAAAGTGTCCAAAATATAACGCTATTTGTCAAGTAAGAAGGAAAAAATTCTGCCATCTGCAAGCAAAAAAGCTGCAAAAAAGCCCACGTCAGCATATATCTATCTTTTGTTTGTGAAAAACTCTTTTTGTTTTGGCTACGCAAGGGAATCCTTCTAATTAATTCCTGTGATCAGAATAATGCCTATTTTTTTATTTCAGAATAAAACTAAGTTTTGAAGGGAGAGGTTGTTATATAAATCTCTCTTTATTTTAATGTTTTTTAATGATTTTATTATGCACATTTGGTAGTAAGAAGTTGATCTATTTTCAAAATAACTACTTTTATCGCTTCTGGTACTTAAAGTAAATAAACTTTCTCTTTCACACTACATCATTTGGACAAACTTTCATAATTTTTTTGTGGTTAGTAGTTAATTATAACGCTATAATTTTAATTGAATATGCAGATATTGCATTTTTAAGTATAAAACTAATTATAACTACTGCAATGTATTTTTTGCAGTGAGTGAGTGAGTGAATATTAACGTCACACTGTTCAGCTACACGAGGGCTTTTGGAGACTGACCACGTAATTTTCAACAATGGTCAAGTGGCGGGAACGACACTTGAGCTGTCACCCCCTTCTCCTAACTACCACACCACACCAACTTAGCAGGAATATTCTACCAATACTTAGCTTTAATATTCTTTGAAATCCACTCTTCCAAGATATATGGCAGCAAGGGTTCTATGATTAGTATTTTAGTGGGGAAGGCGAAAAGTTTTGTAGCAGATATTGCGTTTTCAGCGGATTGCAAAGATTATTATTTTTGTCGAAAAAAATAGTTAATGTCAAAATTTAAGTGTCTTATGGTTTTGTCTGTTAATGAAGACCTTGGAAAATGATTTGACTACTTATTTTAAGTGAACGGTGTACATTATTAATTTTACAGTGGAATATCTTTAATTAATTTATTAGCTCTGAAAAGATTAAATTTTCTAAAGTGGAGTATTTTGTTTATGTATATCCCTTAATTTGTACATGTAGTGATCCAAAAAAAATTGTATAAAAAAAACTGCAGTAAATCATAATGCGGTTGGATAAAGTATTAACGTGCATCGCTCCCCTACACGGCGGGTCTTACAAAGCTCTAATAAAGCTCGAGCTACGAAAATAGCTAGGCATTTGCCAACTTGACTCTATCGTTAACATTTCGCTATGTTTTTCATTGAATCGCCATTACAATTTAAGAAACGGCGTTGCTTGCGAATATTACAATTTTAAAATAAAATAAATACAACAGAAAGTAATATTAATGTATTACACTTTCAGATATAAATTATTTACACTACTTTAAGCGTTCATTACGGAAAACTTTTAAGAATGTGTTACTTTTGCTGAGGAGAGATCAGCTTAGGGAGGTATTTTGAAAAATCGACCCTCAAGAGTGTTACGAGGAATTATAAATTTAAAAATCTTTTTATCGGCTATTACATCTACATAGTTAAAATTTAACAAAGGTGTTTTTTTTTTCTTTCTTTTTTTGTTTAGCTGAGATATGCAAAAAGCTTTTTTTGTTTAATTTTCAATTCACATAATATTAACTCATTAAAAACTTATTTTTCCTTCAATCTGTGTTGTTTAATTTTTCAGTTCACCCGTGCGAAGAACGGGTATACCAGCTAGTGATTAAATAATCGTAAAAAATGCTTATTTATACGTTTCTTATACAACAATTAAAGTCCTTGAAAAATGAAATTCATTTTTTAATACTTTTTATGGCTCAAAAATGGATAATCTCCATTGCAAAGCTTGTGAAAATTAAAAAAAGAAAAGTGTTTGTGAGTAAGCACTGAATAAAACGACTCATCATATTTGTATACATTAACGATCACGGAGCAATATTTTTGGATTATAATTTGTGTGACATTATCTCTCTATATCTATACATTGTACGTTCATGAAGTCTATTTTTTTTACTTCACTTAAAATTATTCTTTTTCAATTCTACCGACTTTACTTCTAGTGAGCATGCATAAATTGCATGAAGTTGGTTTATACAAATAGATAAAGAATTAAACTAAGCGCATTTTTCTTTTTTTATTGTGCAATACTTTCCTCAGATACAGTACTTAAGAAAGGAACAATGGCGCACACAGGAATTTTTCAGGGGGAGTCCCGGGTCGAAAGTTCACCATTCTTGTATCATGCTCCTTTTGATTTTGTTGATTTTCGGGAACAAAACACAGTACAAAAACTAATTATTGAATAAATAATTAGCATTCATTAATAAAATTAATCATCAATAACAAATACTTAATTAAATTTTACGTACTATGTACTTAGAATTATAATCAATCGGAAAAAAAATCAAGGGCTTTGGGGGGGGTCCGGACCCCCAGGCCCCCCTCCCCTTGTGTGCGCCACTCTAATAAAGTTCACGAACTGGGAGAAAAAATGTTGCGCTTAATTTGAAAATTACTGTGATGCAGGCTTAGTTAAAATAAAAAAACACGTTTTACTAAAAAATTTTAACATCCTAAATAGATAGAAAAAAAACAACGGTATATAGTACTGTTTCATATTTGATGTTGGTGAAACAAAGCGATGAGATATAATTTCAATCACAAACTTTACACCATACTAATGAAGCATTTTGAGATGCAATTAATCTCCATAAAAAAGAAAGAGAAACACAACACACTATGGTATGTAATTCTAGAATGTCAACGCCTATAAAAGCAGTTCTTTTTCTTTAAAAGATTACACAAATACAAGCGGAAATAGCTGGTTTGCTAAACCTGCGAGACTTATTATTCAGTATTAAAGCACTTGATATTAAAATGAGATGAGTTTAAGTGATAGAATTCCCAACTAATGTACTATTAAAAAAAACTCTGCCTGACGGCTATTTACACATCATTAATCTTATCACGAAACATCATATCGTCTTTTACAATGCTAAGTGACGCCATATTACACTGTCAACCATTTTATAATAAGTGAACCCGTGGAGTTCGACGAACGGGTTAAAAAAACAAATAAAAGAATTTTGAGTTGTGCATACACACGGTTTGGTTCTTCTCAATCGTTTCTGAAAAAAAAAACACTTTTAATATAAATCTTATTTTTTTCTGAGTGTTTTTCTTTTCAGTAGAATGGGTCGTGTTCTATTCAGTATGACACCATTGTCACAGATTACAAAGCATGAGAGATGCGGGTAGCAAGCATCATAAACTATCATTTAGGTAGAAAAGGAAATTCTAGTTTTACTCAAACTCATATTTTTAAGAAACATCTATAAAATCCCAGTAAACACAGAAAAAAAACAAGCTTAAGTACATTAGAATTGCATTAAGTGGTAATAATTTGCATAAAAATACTTTCAGAATGAGACTATTTTTTTTTCAATTGATATCGAACTGATACGGAAAGTTTTGGTGGAATGAATTTTAAATAAGTTGAAATAGATTTCCTTGCTTATAACATCTATAAAAAGTAAATTACATTATTGGTTTATTATTTCTTCTTATTGGAACAAGTCTAAGTTCTTCAAAATACAATTTTCTTTTCAGATACATCACAATAAATGTTATTTATTCCAAACAAAACAAAACAAAATTTTAATATCCAGGTTAGGATATCATATAACCCCGACAGCCAACATCTCGTCAAAAGTGATATTTATTGTACTATTGCGGACACCTGAGATTTTTCCAATGCAGATATCTTCATTCCCGACAACCCTCCGCCCAGATTCGAGATTGTTTTGAAAAACGAATTATTTTAATTTTTATTTTAATCTTATATTACATTAAATCTGAATTATTCTTCAAGTATTATTTACTTAATAATAGCTATTTAGTATTTTAATTTTACTTCGGTAGATTATCTGGCACTTTATTTACCATTTTAATTATATATTTCAACAGAAAGATAATGCAACCTATTTATGTGATATTTTATTTAGGATTGATACAAGGAAAATTTTACTTGACTAGATTAGATAATACAAAGAAAAGTGGAATAATATGTAACATACTACAATTTTAAAAATACGGTTACTTTACGTGAGTATCATACGTCCATATTGTTGAGAGGCAAGCAATCATCACCTTGAGTACAAACTCGCAGAAAACGATTGAAAATGATGTAGAAATGTTCTAAATTATGACGCATAAATTTTTTAAAAAAATTAGTGCCTTCACATACTATTAATTTACTTGCTAATATAATAGGCTGTAACATATACAAGATTTATACAAAAAAGCATTACGTCTATAATTATAACTCATCCTCAACAACTGTATAAAGTATTATTTTGCGATATGCAAATGGAAAATAGTTTTGAATAGACGTCATTTTTTAAAATAATCATTTCCAGCAAATACATTTTAATATCTTAACTTAATTACTTCAATTATTAAATTAAACTCGTTTTTTTTATTTTTGAAAATTTAATTGACTTTACATACATTTATGAGGAATGTAAACCAAAAGACCCGCAATAAACTAAAGGTTGAAACGACACAATTTATTATTTGAATCGATATGTTATATTCTATACGATATATTTATATAAAAATAGAAAAAAAATCCAACAAAACTTTTTTTTTGCCATTTTGTAATTGTTATTTAAATAATTAAAAATAAAATTAATCTCATTTTTATACTTAATAGAAAGTTTGACTAAGTTTGAGACTAATAATTAATTGAATTTCGCGTGTTTTTATACTACACACAATTTAATCTACATAGCAATTTCAGAAATAATTATATTTTAAACTTATTAAAGTTTCAAGTATTATTTTTGAAACTTTATAAAGTATCAGTTATTCTAAAGGATAAGAATTTATATCTATTTCTTCAATTATTTTAATAGTCAGACATGAAACAATATTTCGCTATTTTCACGCAATACCACAACGCACA
Organism: Trichonephila clavipes; assembly: GCA_019973935.1. Lineage (NCBI taxonomy): Eukaryota > Metazoa > Arthropoda > Arachnida > Araneae > Nephilidae > Trichonephila > Trichonephila clavipes. Next base: position 218,020 of record BMAU01013597.1, read on the forward strand.
AATTGTTAACAACTAATTGTTAAAAAAATGCGGAATATAATTGTTCTTAGTATAATAAAATACAACAATCATGTAAATTAGTTATTGCGTAAGTAAATTAGCATTAGAATTTTGCATAAGTAAACTAGAATGTTCACTGTCTAAAACAGTAATTATCCAATTAGGAGGCGTTGATTTCCTCAAGGGAAGGCGTGAAAAGTTTCACAAAACTGCTGTTTTCAAAACATAGCATACATAAAAAACACACACAAGTAATATAAAAAAAATTAAGTCAATTCCTACTTAGGTCAACAAAGAAACATTTTATTTTAGTTACTTTTTATTAAATAATTACAATTAATATAAATATGTATATACGTATAACAGAATCACAATATTAAGTGGCATTTTATTTTTATTAATTATCATTAAAGTATCGTATCCAAAACAATCGTGTATATAAAATTTTAGTTCAACTGAATGCTTTAAAAGGTGATAAAAAAAGATATTTTTAAGTTTTGACCCAAGTCGCTTATAATAAAGACAACGTGACTCTGCATCTGTAATTATTTAAATAATTAGTTTCAGTCAATTAATTTTAAATAATTATAATTAGACTATCAAATCTTCATTCAAAACAATCGTGTATAGAAAATTTCAGCTGAAATGAGAGCTTTAAAGTGTGAGAAAAAAACCTTTTAAAGTTTTAACACAAGTCGCTAAAATGGTCACTAAGTCACCAAAAATGATGTCAACGTGGCTGTATCTGTAATTCTTTGAATAATTAGTTTTAATAGATTAATTATCTTTAATTATAATTAAATTACCGTATTATTATCCAAAATAATCACGTATACAAAATGTCAGCTCAATTGAGCGCTTTAAAATGTATTTTATTAATTATCAAAAATTTGAACAAGAAACTCGTATATATAGGGAGATTGTGAACTAATAGTAGGAATTGAATAAATCGGAAGATTTGTTTTTTAATTGAAAGCCTGTTGATTCGGAAAATGGTAGAAACTATTGATTTATATGTATCTTGCAAGTGCATATTTGCTTATGAAACGGTCTTTTGTGGTATTGTCGCAGTATACTCGTACATGGAAGTAAACAATTCAAGTTTAACATGATATATTTATCATTTGTTCTTGTCACTTTCATTTCAAAATCCTATTGCGTACTTTTAACATACAAGTAAAATAACGTGCTACATCAGCGTGACCAATAAATGGGCATTGGTGACTACACTGCCGCACTTGACCGAAAATAAATGACATTGCCCACTTGTCCTTCTCCTGGGTAGAGAGAGTGAATTAATCACCGACAGCAGTTTTTTACGAGTTTGAACTTTAATCATTGTTGGACCAATGTTTTTAACTCCAGTTTATTCAAAAGAAGTGATGTCGACAATTATTTTTGCTCGAAGAGAACAGGGTTAAAAAGAAAAGATCATTTAAGGGTAAAAAAAATGAGATTATATTGGTAATCTGTGTCAAATTATTACAAGTTTGTGTTTCATCCATGTTGGTAAGGCAAGTTTCTGACTCTACCTATTTTGTTTTAACTTTGATATAAACAATGATATTTAAATTGGAAACGCGATTTATCTGGAATATTTAGTGAAGTCACTCGTTTACAGTTGGAATGCATATATTTATAGTTCATAAAAAATCCCTATTATTCATATTAATTATCAAAATAACACATTTAGTTTAAAGATCATTCGGAACTCAATCGTTAGCAAAAACATTTCAGAGGTATGTAGCTGTGTTAATTGTTTTTGGCGAGATTACAAATTGATAGTTATACGAAGTACTGTGTGTGTGTGTGTGGCGTAGCTAGTTCTGAGTGGGCCTTGAATCAAATTTCTTTCAGGGCCCTTTTTTAGATATAAGAGCTTTGTTAGTAGGACAGGAGTTACACATGTTGGGGCTCCTGTAGCTTGGGGGCCCCGTGTCATTGATATGGTGGTAGCTATTCCCTTATCCGAAGTGTAATTTAGAAATTGTTTTTCTTACAGAATACATAAATTTGATTCTAATATTTAGAAGCCAATGGATAAAAAAAGTGACTAGTTACAAGATAATAGCCACGGATAATGAAGGTATCGGTACTGAAACAAATAAAAGTAGTGAGGATATAAGAGAATAGCATGGAACAGAAATATAGAACTTCCAATATTAGAAAATGTCATCCTATTTATCATAATAATTCAAATATGTTGTTATAGGTAACTTAGAAAAAACAATGTGTTTGTTTTGTACGGAAATTTCAGCTGTAGAGAGTACGAAGTTAGGCAAATCGAATGAATCCCTTAAGGCTATTTTCGTGAACACACAAGAGCGTGAACCTAACGCGCAGCACATTTTCGGACAGAAAAAAAATGCTTCAATTTTTATAAAAAATTTTGACACTGTAACTCATGCGTTTGCTTATAATATAGCGTTAATAAAATTTAAAAATATTTCATAAATAATTAGTTTTTCTTTTCAACATGTAAATGGATAGCTCATTTAGCATTACGGTATAAGAGAAAAAAATGCGAAACACATTTTATAAAAGAAAAAATGTATCAACTCGGAGAAAAATGAGTAGAATGATAAAATAAGTGATTCTCTGCAGTATAGTGAAGCCAGAATATAATATAATTGTTTGAGTACTTTTATATCTGAAAAAATATTCCGAATTCGGGTCCTATACTTTAACATTAGCCGAAAACAGCCTTAAAACTATGTATATATATTCTCTTAATAGTAATCCCAAAGAATTTTTTTTCAAAAAGATAAGATAAATTTAATAAATGAAGACAAATGTTTTAAAAAATGACATTCCTTTAAATGTATTGTTATAATCGTATCTGGTAATTTACGAAACCACAAAATGTTTAAAAAAACATAGGATAAGAGAAACTGGGGTTTTTTTTGTCATGGTTAAAATAATATTCTAGGAACCACGTGCGAAGCAGTTGCAGCAACTGCCGTTTGCTAATATTACAGCTGGTAAAAGAATCGATGTAATACCTGAAAATATCTTTGGGATCAGCTAATGTCTCGACTACATAACTAGAAATTTTCCTCGTAAGTAGATAAGGCACTGGTTAAGAAATTTTATTTAACTGCATATATATGTTCAAAAACTTGCAGAAACTAATGTAATAAAAATACTTTATTTCGAAATCTTGAAATGGAAGGTCATATCCAATAAAAAGATGTTGTGTATTATATAATAATGTAATTAATAATAATTTAATAAATCCTTTAATTGCATATGTTTTATAATCTGCAGAAACTAATAGAATTAAAATGTTTTGAAAGCCTTTTCCCAGAAATGCCATATCCAATAAAATGTTACATATAAAAACTAATAATTGTAGTATAATTATTAAATGATTTAATGTGAGCACGGTCGCTGTCAAGGCGTAAGGCAAATCTTCAAGAATGAGTAAAAAACAGAGCCCTTAAAGTTATACTTACACACTGCGTGTTTCACATAGAAACTCTTGTGCCAAAAACTATGAGCGAGGAACTTGATGTTTTCACAAGAGTTACGAAAATTATACATTACATAAATATCACTTATTTAAAAGTTAGTTGTTTGTGAAGCTGAGTGAAAAAATGGTAGCTAATTATACTCCCCCAAATTCAATATTATTTCAAACAGATTATAGCCATCACTTGGAATGTAATATTATGCAAGAGTGATTCATAAAGTGTTTGTCCTCGAAAAACATATTTTTGAGGGAAAACATTATGAAGATACAATTGTACAAATTGTTTGCATACGTAAACTTAACACTTTAATACCTATTTGGTTGAAATCAGAAAAGTTGAGTGCTTTGAGTAAATCCACGTAAAAGTAACACAAGTGGATTTACATTTCAAAAAAGTTGAATTGTTCGCTGATGATCATTTCTATGGAATTTTTCATATTATTTTCTAAGATATCAGTATTTTATAAAATTTGCATGAATACAGAATTCATTAGAACACAAAGGATGTACACAATTACTTTAAAAAAATTGATATAATTATCATTAAAGCATTTATCCAGCTTAGGTTGAATCTACGTGAAGAGCTTTATTTGTGAAACAAAACAATACAAATAGGCTGCTAGTTATAACATCATAATTATGCGAAATGGGGTTTTCTACATTAATTATAATGAAATTCAAACATCGAACTATTTTAGTGATAGAAAAATAGCTACGAGCAGTCATCTCTTCAATGACACTTAAGTTTTTGAAAAAATTTGTCCTAATAATATTTATCCATCGCATTAAAAATAAATTAAAGTAAAAACTATATATATATATATATATATATATATATATATATATATAGGTGTTTTTTTAGAGGTATAGAACTTTAAATTGCAATAAAAAAAACGATGTATTATTCGATTGACATGAATTCTTTTTTTATACGAAAGATAATCTTGTGGCATTACATTTTAAATATGATTTCTGGCATAGGACAGCCACGGCTGGCTCGGATGTAGTCCAATCTGGACGTCCAATTTTCGATGACTTTTTTCCAACATTTGTGGCCGTATATCGGCAATAACACGGCGAATGTTGTCTTCCAAATGGTCAAGCGTTTGTGGCTTATCCGCATAGACCAATGACTTTACATAGCCCCACAGAAAATAGTCTAGCGGTGTTAAATCACAAGATCTTGGAGGCCAATTCACAGGTCCAAAACGTGAAATTAGGCGGTCACCTAACGTGTCTTTCAATAAATCGATTGTGGCACGAGCTGTGTGACATGTTGCGCCGTCTTGTTGGAACCACAGCTCCTGGACACATCATGATTGTTCAATTCAGGAATGAAAAAGTTAGTAATCATGGCTCTATACCGATCACCATTGACTGTAACGTTGTGGCCTTCATCGTTTTTGAAGAAGGATTCCACCAAACAGTCAGTTTTTCTGGATGTAACGGTGTTTCGACATACACTTGTGGATTAGCTTCACTCCAAATGCGGCAGTTTTGTTTGTTGACGTAGCCATTCAACCAGAAGTGCGCTTCATCGCTAAACAAAATTCGCTTATGAAAATCGGGAACAACGGCAATCTCGTTTTGGGCCCATTCGACGAATCTACGCCTTGCTTGATGATCGTTTTGATGAATTGCCAAACTAAAATGAGAATAAATCACTTGAGAGCTGTTAAATCGGTCGCCATCTTGGAAAGTAATGCCAACTGAAACTTCTATACCTGGAAAAAAAACACTCTTATATATATATAACTTCGCATTCCTCAGTTAATTACGTTTTTTATTTTGTTGTGCTGAAATACGCTCCATAACAAACACAAAAAAAAACGACGTACTAAGAAGGTGTTGCCCGATTGTAATGAAATTTCGTATGCAAAGACATTTGTACCGAACATGCAAATGATTAAAAGTTGGTGTCCAATGAATGAATAGCGGAAGCTTCAGCGTATCAGAACTGTGCACTTAGTAAGAGTCTATAAGAAGCGATTCTCAATCTGATGGCTAAAATTTCTATAGCATTGCGATTTAGTATACCTTTAAACGACTGAAAAATGCCTCACCGCAGGATTTGACCTCAATACGAGCAACTATCAGAGTTTAAAAGAGGTCGTATCATTGGATTGAAAAGGCAGGTTGGGCAAATCGAAGAGTTACACGTCATATGGGTCGAAAAGATGCGGCCACTAGAAGATGCTAGGAAGAATTGGTGGACAATGGCAGAGTTCAGCGTCAGGATGGTAGCGGTCGACCTAGGGCCACAGCAGATTGATTGTCAGATCAGCTGTCACTTCGTCTGATTCATCGTTATCAACCATCAGACGTGCGACCCGCACACGAGTGTCCCCCATGACCATTCACAGACGGCTGATAGAGCGAAATTTACGCTCGTAACGACCACTACGCTAAGTGCCAATCACACCTACACACTATCGAGCCAGATTACAGTGATGCTTGCCTCGATCAGGTTGGAATAAGGCTGACTGGGAACGGATAGTGTTTAGCGACGAACTCCGACTGTGTCCTGACGATCATCGAAGACGTATCTGGAGACGCCCACGGCAGCGTGCCGATCCTGCTTTCACTATTGCTCGCCACACAGTTCAACCAAGATTTATGGTCTGGGGTGTCATTTCTTTTGACAGCTAGACCCCTTTGGTCACCATTAGAGACAGACTTAAGCACAGCGGTACGTGGACGACATTCTGAGAACTGTTTTGGTACAATTCCTTTCGGCTTATTTTTCAGCAAGATAATGCCAGACTACATACGGCACGTGTTGCTATGAACTATTTTACAGCTTGCCAAACACTTTCTTGAGCAGCCAGATCACCACATCTCTCCAATGAAGCATGTTTGGGATATGATGGGAAGGCGACTGTATCTACCAGGGAATGTTGAGAAGCTTCCGCGACAATTGGAGCAAATTTGGCAAGAAATACCGCAGGAGACCATTAGGGTACTTCATCACTCTATGCCACGTCGTGTGCCAGCTTACATCCAGGCCAGAAGTGGGTCAACACCATATTGAGCTCGTTACTTTGTAACTCTGAAATAAATCATTCAACTTTTCTGAAATTTTTATCATTTTCTATTCTGTACATAATCTTTCTACCCACCAATTTTTGTCTCTATCGGACAACTCGTTCTTGGTGTGTCGGGTTTTTTTGTTGTTGTTGTTATAGAATGTATTTTTCTCCATTTAAAACGTGTACGTATTATTTTATCAAAAAAAGGAAAGAATGAAGGCGTCTAGTTTAAATTGTTTCCATATGTACTCGCAACAACCTAATGTTTAAAAACTACTGGCAATAAAAATTTAAAACAAAAGAAAATTGAGAAAAAGAAATATTTGATTAAATTGAAATTTCAACAATTGCTCTTTTTGTGCAGAATAGTTTATCTTATTGTAATTTGTATTTAAATTTCATATTAACGTTTTTCAGTTTGTACTGTACCTGTTGATGAGAATGATCTGATTTTGAGAATGCACACATGATAGATTCAAAGAGAAATAGTCCGTAAACGGTGAAGAAGACACCCAATTGTAGCTGGGCATAGGGCTCGAAGAATCCACCTTCGTGGGAATGTCCGTGATCTTCTCCTGGACCATGACTATGAAGCCCCAAAAACTAAAATACAAAAACCATGAACGATATAAAAGTGTCATTTCCTTTCATTTAAAAAGATTAATTTTAAAATTTTTTTAAATTCTAAAATATAAATTGAAAAAAAGAGATTTTTTCTGGTTGTTATTACGAAAAGTCATCTCAAAATAAAGTATTAAAAGATGTGTGTATTTTTACATAAAAATACACACATAATTTTTACATAAAATACCCCTAAAAAGGGTATTAACAAAAATGGCTGAAAATGTTTCTCCGATATTTTTTAATGAATTTCTATTGCGTGGAATTTATCTAAATTTTTTATAACTTTAATAAAATTTCAACTATAAGAAATGAAAGTGATCTGTTTGACTCTGTAGGCTTATATAATCAGTTATTTTGATTCATTTTGTGGATACTTTGTGAGCAACTTCGTAAAGTTTTAATTAATTGATATATTTTTTTGTATCGAGAAAAAAGCATTTTAATACAAACTTTCAAAGAACAATTTTAAAGTAATTTCTAGAATACTATTTAACGGATTAAAGTATTGAGAATGGAAATATATTATAAAATGATGAAAACTTTATGTGAAATATTTAAAATTATGCAAACCCAAAGCTTTGCATTAATACTTTAAAATAGTTTATCAATCTGTATACAAATGGACTGCTGTAATGTGAGGCATAAATCTAATTACTTCATGGTTATGAAATAAAAATACTTTTAAAATAATGTATGCATTTATTTAATGACAGTCACAATAAATTATTTTACAGTTTCAAAATGTTTAGGAACACAAATTTTTAACAAAAGAGTCACATTTCCTTTGTTATTACTTTATAATGAACATAATGTAGCTTGAAATTTCATCACTGAATCATTAAAATTTCTTTGCTTAAATCATGTCAATCGCAGAATTATTACATAACTTTTATTTTTCAGAAACAAAAACTTTCAATCAAAATCTTAAGAAAATGCTGACAATCAAGTAACTTAGCAGTCATGATTTCTGTAATTGATTAAAATTATAATTGATAAATTTGACTCATTCATAGATCATTATTTTAAGTTTTGCATATGTAGAAAAGAAAACGAAATTTTCAATTTGTATATATAATTCATTATTACAAAGAAATCCCATTAAAAATGAGTTTATAAAGAGATATTTTTAATCAAATCCATAAGAGCAGTTTTAATTTTACTAGTTTAATGTACAATGTTTTATATAAGCTCTGAAATATATCTATCTTCTTACTTGAGGCATCAGATGTAGCAGGGCATCTGCGGCAAGTGTACTGAATGCCAAACCATAAAATCCTGATATGATGTAGTTGTAGGCATGCTTTGTCATAATGGGTAACAGTAGAACACCAGCAAGGGATGTCAGGCTTATTATGAATACAGACAGAGATCCATAGCCATAAACTAAAAAAATAAGCAAAATCAATGTCTACGTATCGACAAGAAATAAGAAAAAACTAAGTGAAGCTACTGAAAGAATTATTGCATATAGGAGAAAAACGACTCGCCACTCGCTCCCTCATTTATCACGAGATCTATGGATGTAATAGATCCGTCGACTTGAAATTCGGGAGGCTTGTTTCTTTTGTTGAGTGGAGGTCCGCTTAAGAACGGATTTTGCGGATCTCCACTTCCAAGCAAGAGGATTGCGGGGGAGTTATCGGCAAAATAATTTCTGTTTTTGAGCTATTAGAACTAGAAACTTGAATTTTGGTGAACATGTTTCTTTTGATGAATAGAGATCGGCAAAAAATAAGCTGTGCATGATCGACTAAAAAGGGGAGTACGGGGTTTAAATGTTAAAGAAACGTACATCTTAATAATTCAAATGTAGTCATTTTTAAATGCGGGCTATATATATATAAGAATAATTTTCAATTCAATCGAAAACTTAATGCTAGGACTTAAGATATTTCAATAACTTAAAAACAGTATATATAGAGAGAGAGTGTGTATGTTATGCAACACCATAAAATATCAAGCGTAGTAGGGAAGGGAGTCAATATTTATATATTGAGAGAGAGAGAGAGGGATAACTTGCAAGATGTAATTTTATATATAATTTCCATAAAAAGATCTATAATCATTTGGTATTAATGCCATATAAATTTTAATTAAAATCCGGACATTCAAAATTACCATAAAATCTAGCATATAACGTGTACTTTTAACACAAAAAATAAAATCGGAACTCAAGGGGGCGCGTGATACGTTTTTTTTTCTTTTCTGTTCTTTTTTTATGGTGCAAGGACCAATTTAGATCATAGTGCGCCAAGAGAGACAATAAGAACAGTTAAATAAGATTTGCAGGCCATAAAGTCTTAGAGTCGGGCATAGTCTACATGCCTCTATTAAAATCTATAGATTAAAATAAGATATGATGAATAAAACCCTTGATGCTTATGAATTTAAACACAAGTGAGGAATTGATGCTATTGTTTAAAATACTGGATATAGATCAACGGAGTTAAAAAGCCGATGTCTAAGATGGTTTGAATGTGGACAATCACAGAATATGTGTTTCACCGATAGCGAGACATTACATATCTCGCAATAGGGTGGTGGTTCACCAAACAGAAGATGCCTATGCGTTAGGCGGGTGTGTCCTAGGCGCAGCCTAGTCCACATCACCTGCTCACGGCGGTTGCTTGATGATGGCACAGTTGGAGCAAGAACGGGCATGACGCTATCGAACTTATTTTCAGTTTGTTGGTTCCAGTTTGATTGCCATACACTCTGCAGTTTCAGCCTGAAGCAAGCCTTCAGGTCAGAGTGTGGAATAGGGAACCATTCTGAAGAGCCTGTCGCTGATCGTGCAGCTGTATCAGCAAGCTGTACGCGTTATAAGCCGGGTATAAAAACGATAGCTTTTAAAAATAAAAAAATGAGCATAAAATGATATTTTTTACTTCTACATGTAACGAAATACTATTTATTTAAAAGAAATGATTTGCCTTTTGAACTAAAAGGGTTGTAGTTCTAGAAGAAAACTGTTTTTTATCAAAAGTCTGGCATAATACCTCGAATAAATGACTTCAAAATATAAGAGCGATGTACACTAATATTTCGGATTTCTTCGTAAAAAAAGGGGGGTATACGACGAATGTACCTAAAAATTAAAAAATTAAACTTGAAAGTATATGTGTGCGTTATACGCAGGGTTTTACGGTACTTAGAAATATTCCGTACTATTTGATGATGGAAGGTATAAAAGATTTTTCTCAGTAAAAATAAATTAAATACAGCCGGATCTCTATTTAACGCGCGAATTCGGTAAATCCCCTCAAAAAGTTCGTTATATGGAAAATTCGTTATATAGAGAAGGTTCACCTTTTTCAACATACTTTATTAACCACATAAAACAAATTTTAAATTCATAAACACACTAAATATTGAAAAAAAAGAGTCATTACTCACAACTTTTGCAAATTAATATCTATTTATTTCATATATATCTTACCCATTACAAGAAAAAGAAAAACTACAGGGAAAACCAGAAAAAAGAGTTTCGCGGAATACACTTTATTTTAAACATTAAGAAAATAATTTTATATTAAAATAACAAATTTTAAGAATATTTTCTATTCTAAAATACACAAGTAATTTTAAACATAATTATTTTATAACTAGATATTCTAAACATATATTAACCAAATGTGTCCTTAAACTTAATTACTCATAAAATGTATGTTTTTCGTTTGAAAAAAATTCTTTGTTTCATACTACACCTCGAGCTACAAGAAACGAAGTTACAAGTACTACTGATCAACACTACAAATGAATGGGAGACCAGTTAAAGGGTACGGGTACACGAGACAACTTCACTGAAGGTGTAAAGGGATATCGAAGAGGTTTCTAATGAATTGGACAATGGGAGGGGGAGTTAAAGGTTGCATTTCTTGAATGAAATGCCCAGAATTATATTGCTCTTGGTGAGTTAGGCACCTGATAAAACACGTTCAAGATTTATGACCATCATAAAACGTGTTAAAAGAGAGAATATTTTGAAATGTCCAGAAATATACTTTAAGAATAGAGAGAAAAAACGGAATCACAAGAGAAAAAGTTCGTTATATAGAAAATGTACTTCGCTATTGCGAGGTTAATTTACAAAGAAAATCGTGAATTGTTTTTTTTTTTTTTGGTTGCAGGAAAAAGTTCGCTATATAGAAAAATTCGCAATGTAGAGGTTCGTAATATGGAGGTTCGACTGCATTATAAATAGTTTTTAATTCAATTTTATTACAGTGGAGTTCCCCCCCTTTTTTTTTTTTTAGTTACATTCATTGACAGAATATACATACTCCCTAACACATGTATATAATATTCTCTCCTCAGCCTTGAAGAAGGGATATCTGAAAGAACCGAGTGCGCTGCACGGCAGGCTTGTAACTCAAGAGATTAATTTAACTCACGTGAATGTAATTCTGTATGCACGTATGCAGAACACGTGTTGAATGAGGACTTGACTTACTCCATCAATCACGGAGGCCTACGAAGTCGGGCTGAATCGCAAAAAGTGTCAAATATTTCATCTCTTTATCGTTTCGATGTAAATCTCCAGATTTCTGAACGGTTCCTCGTGTCCTTAATTAAATGAAAATGTTCTTTTTTTTTTCATTCCAATTCATTCTTTTATAAATGTGTTGTTTGTAAAGAATATAATGAGAAACTTCAAAGTAATTCTACAAGTTTTCTATTGTTTGCAATATGTTTCCAATTCAATTTCTTTTGAAATATGTCGTGAAAGTTTTACTTCAGTTTGCATATAGAAAAGACATATTTAATTAATTGCATTACTGTGCAGTCATTGGCAATAGCATTAAACGAAAAAAACAACATACATAAATACATTTTAATGTATTTCTATCTGACTTATTACATATTAAAAAAAAAAAAGATGTATATGGCATCCCAAATATACAAGGCCTGAAAGTATACGCGTTGCCAAATAACATGTATCTCAAAGTATTATAGTTTTTTTCTCTTCAAAATGGGGGACTCTGTTTGGTTCTATCCATTGCAGACCTAAAACATACCCCGAGAATCGATATCACTTTTTAGTGATATCGATTTTCCCTTATACGTGAATACCAATTGCCACAATGTAATTTTGTTGCCCTGTTTCCTCTCCAGAAGGGAGCACCTGAGCTTTGTCGATGCGAAATGGTTCCACGGACCACCCAAGCAAACAGGCACTCTAGGTATCTTTAACATGCCACATAATCCTATGAAATGGACGCTGTCGATTTTTTGCATCGTGAAAATCCACCGACTCTGACCGTGGTCGAACGAACTCGTAAACCTGGGCGTACAAGGCCAGCGCCTAGCAAACTACGTTGCCCAGCCGGACAAAGTCTCATAGCTATGAAAACCAATCAACTAAATGTTGAAATTATTCTGGTAATTTATGTCTTTCTTCAAACATACAAAAGCTAAGCAAAAGGTAAATTGTAACATTGATTGGCGGGATATTTTATGTGAGTGTAAATATTTTATTAACAACTATTTAAAGAAATAATACATTTCTTTTTTTTTATAAAATACTTTCCTTTATTCATTTTAAATTCAGTAGTCAAGTTTCAATTTCAATTAAATAACGACGATAAACTTGATCTGTAATATTTTTGTGTGAACAAAAAAGTTGTTCGCTTCATTTTAGTAGCAGTGTTTCCAATTTATACGAAAGAAAATTTCGTGTACGATTGTGTAATTAAATCTTGAACTTTTTCTTTTTCTGAACTATAAACACGCGTAATAACTTGTTACCATAAGACGGAGTGGTCATAGTCGCAAACTTGTGACCCGCGTAGTCGAGCCGTGGTCTTGAGTCCTGATGCCCCTTATGAACCGAGATGTCAAGGGATTAATGTACGTTAAGTCTGTTCAAGCTTAAAGTCTTCACGTTGGAGTAATATGGAAAAGTGAAAAAGAGGTGCCAGCTCAGGTGTCGTCACTTCGTGGTCCGATGCCAATTCCTCTGGAGTAACTTCAAAATGCGTCATTAATAAGCACTTACTCGAAAAAGGATTTATTCATTTAGTTGGATTGTTTAATTTTTTAAACAACATGGCATGCATTTTAACTGGGATAAACGGAATTACAACTCGCCTATTTCGTATTTTTATGGTATCGGACTACGTTCGGAACCATGATTTTGCAAAAGAGTATAAATGGATGATATTTATGATATTTAGTGTCACTTAGATTAGAAAACGTATATAAAATTATTTTAAGAATATTATTGCACTAAAAAATTATTTACGTACAATATTTGACAAAAAAAATGAACATAGAATGACCAATTTTCAAAATATTCTCCTTTTGTGAAAAATGCTTCTATTATAATAATATTTTACCTGTATATAGCTCAGACCTCTGTACAGAGGCTCCACTAGAATTTTTGAAATATATATATCTTAGAAGTGGGTTTATCCATGTTTTACGACAACAGAGGGAAGGAATTTTAAGAAAAAATTGTCGATAATTATTTCGATTGGTTGTAACTCTGAAAATAATGTGAATTTTTCAAAAAAAAAAATAGTTCAGACTCTCTGGAGAAATCTTAGTTTTATATAAGCAGAATATTATTATTTTAGAAGTATTTTTTATAAAAAGAGAACATTTTGAAGAAATGTTATTCTAAGTTATTTTTTTTGCCAAAATATTGTATTTAAATACTTTTTTTTTGTCAAAATGTCCTTAGAACAATTTTATACATGTATTCTAATCTAAGCGACACTAAATATCATGAAAGTTATCCATTTATGCGCTTTTTTAAAATCACGGTTCCGAACATAGTCGGATAACTTAAACTGGAATTAAAAAATACATCTCTGTGTGACCATTACTAATGATGATATGCATTTTAAAGTTTTAGGAATGCATACTTTCGTTTTTTGAACTAAAATGGACACACAAATGTATAATTCTAATTGCAGTTCCGAAAACTTGGCACTACATATTCCGGTAATCCGAATGATTCGTCCACACCCTCTCAAGACGAATAAACAGTGGTTCTAAAACTATACCGATCAAGACATTATGCCCGATGCAGAAATTATTGCTGTTGTCACAATTAATTAAAAAATGCCGAAAAAGGTTGAAGCGTTAACGTTGTGGACACCGTACACAAACTCCCAAAATTTCACACAGTGATAGACTAAAAGCTTTCGAATCCATCCTTCACTATTTTCAACAAGGTACGGCGGTTATGAACACTATTTTTTCGTTGCATTTCTTTCGCGGTAAAATGCATAGTGTAGTACGAAAGAAAACAGGACATCGTGCATTTCTTTAAATCATAAAAGTAGCCCGTTTTTGCTAAGTCGGCTACTTAATTTTCATTTTAAGACAGCTGTATGCTTTTATTAAGTACTTTTCTGAATTGTGTTTAGTCATGTAAATTACTGTTCACTGTATATTAAATAATTTTCATTTTTATGCAGTAAATGCTGTATGTCTTCATAAAATACGTACTTTTCCTTCGTTTAAGGGAATTAGTGTAGTTTATTTTTCTGTTGTATTCTCAAACAAACGATCCATGCAACTGCAGTGTAATGTTTTCTAAGGAAATAGTCATAGTTATTCTTTTTTAATCTCATTCTTGATAACCCGGCATTTTTGATAACTCGGCTACCCTTCGGTTCACATTAAGTCAAGTTTTTGGGATTCTACTGTATTTTTTAAAAACAAGTTATATTTTTGCTGGAAGAAGAAATAACTAAATTCAAACCTAATATATAATAAGACAATAATAACAAGACTAAAATATTTTGAATCTGAATAATTGATCGAAACTTAAATTGAATGAATGCTTGGAAAACCTAAGTGTTATGTTTTAAAATGAAGAAAAACAGCATTCTTACTTATTTCAAAAATATAATAATTTTTAATTTATTTTGACTTAAGAAAACTATTTATATTCTACAGAGGTTTCCCAAAAATTAAAGTCGTTTTATCGCCAAAAATAAGTAAATTTTAAGACGAATAGCGCATTATTTTTAGAAACGAAAAAGCAATAGATACACAAATTAATTACTAAGGCGCTTCAATTTCGTAAAATAGACTTTGAACTCATCTGCAATCTCTGAAAGTTGAAGCAACTGCGTAGTGAAATCTAACTGCAGAATTTTTTAAATACTAAGCATCATTTATCTGAAGAACTATGACGGCATGTCATTTTGGGATTTGGGAGTGGACCAGGGTTTCTCTTATTTTTTGCAAGTTGAAAGTAAACTCTTATACAATTGCAGGCTGCATTTCTAAGAGTCTACTCAGCTTCTAGAAAGAACAGCCGAGGAAGATATTGAGCTACAAATGCTGTAAATACTGGCTACAAAGCTCCACTTGTCTCCTAAAAGACCCAAAACTCCTAAGCCAACACACCTCATATCTTCTCGTGTAAAAGCCACCAAGCTTTGTATCTAGATTGAATGAGCGCAGGGGCTTCCCGAAATAAAATTGAATAAAAGTCCTCCAACAATGAGCAACTAGTACTTCTCAACTTAACCATAAGATTTTAAATTGCTGTAATGTTGATTTGGATTGTTTCAAATTAAATTCTAGCATTAAAAGCCGGAATAGAATGAATATAAGTAGACATTTTTGCTTCAGATGTGAGAAGAGAACATAAATTATACTCACTACAACACTTATCGTTTATAACTTTGTAATATATATATGCTAAATAAATCTCGAAACCTTACTTCATTTTTCTCTTTTAGAATTATTTATAACACGCATCAAGGCCTCATATGACTTTAATTCGTCAGATATGAAAAGACATGAACTAGAAGCGAGATAGAAATGAATATTCCTATACAGGAACAGAAAAAGTACCTCTTTTCAGCTAATACATCTTAACAAAATCATAAATAATACAGTCTCTTTGGCATTGAATCAAATATCCTATTCTCCAAACTAGCTCTTTTTAGCAGAAGTATACATAGGAATAAGGTTCATTTACGGTAACTTATTCACCGTGAAGTGTCTATAATCGCCCCATTACAGACTTGAATGCTAATATGCATTAACACAGGTTTAAAATGGCCTTGACCTTCCAAAAGTCTGCACCTGGAATATTTAAAATTCATATATGCTGGGACACGTACCGGTAAGTTTAATTTTTGTTTTCTTTTCGGTCTTACAACTAAATATATAGAACTTATCATATTTCTATGAACACTAAATAGAGAAAATTGAATTCGGTATCTTTAAAATGTGAAAATCATACTAACAATCAAACGAGTGATAGAATTGTAGGAGAATATTCACAATACAGTTAAGCAAAACACGTTCTAGAATGTAAAGAATACGTCAATTAGGTTAGTTAGACATTAACCTGATTCATATAACAAGGAAATTATTTCTAATAATTGATTGTAATTCAAGTACAAGAGAAAGAGTTGAAATGTTGATATTATAATTTTCAAACGAACATTTCCAAAAAACTATGAATAATGAGCCAAACTAGAAAGAACTTATTATAGAGCATTGAGTCTAAAAATATATGATTTTATAATTTTTAAAAAAACATTATATATAGATTATTTTTCTCATAAAAGGTCTGATTTTTTTAAAATACTTTCGCAATTTATTTGTGCAATCAGATAAAATGTAACAGAGAAAATATTTGCATTCTCTTAGTAGACAGACAAATTCGTTGTGTGTGTGATCGTGATGATTTCTGTAACCTAGACAAGATGAGGTATATAGATATTCCAATACATAGAGTAAAACTCTGTCCAGGCGGAAGGTTTTTACAATACAAATTCAAAATTTATAGATTCACAATTCCCGGAAATAATGGTTAGATACCTTACTTTTAAGGTGTCCGACTACGTTCGGAACCGTGATTTTAAAAAAGCGCATAAATGGATAATTTTCATGATATTTAGTATTACTCAGATTAAAATACATGCATAAAATTATTTTAAGGACATTTTGACAAAAAACATTTATTTAAATATAATATTTTGGCAAAAAAATAACTTAAGAATAATCTTTTTTCCAAATGTTCTCCTTTTGTGAAAAATGGTTCTAGTATAATAATATTTTGCCTGTATATAGCTCAGACCTCTCTACAGAGGCCCAACTAGAATTTTTGAAAAATTCACATTGTTTTCAGAGTTACCACCCATTGAAATAATTATTCACGTTTTTTTCTTAAAATTGCTCCCCTCTGTTGTCATAAATATGAATAAACCCACTTCTAAGTTATATATTTCAAAAATTCTAGTTGAACTCTCTGTAGAGAGGTCTGAGCTATATACAGGCAAAATATTATTCTAATAGAAACATTTTTTTCACAAAAGGAGAACATTTGGAAAAAAGATTATTCTTAAGTTAATCTTTTTGCCAAAATGTTCTATTTAAATACTTTTTTTTTGTAAAATGTCCTTAAAATAATTTTATGCATACATTATAATCTAAGTGACATTAAATATCATAAAATTATCCATTTATGTGCTTTTGAAAATCACGGCTCCGACCGTATATAGTCGGATACCTTAACGCGGTCTTTGCTTAATGTGTTAAGGAATAGGATAAAGTACTTCATTACTAATATTGTATTCTGGCCTCGCTATCCCATAGAGAGAGATCACAGCATATTTTATCATACAACTCATTTCTTTCTGAAGGTCCATTTTTTTCTGACATATAAAGTATTTCGACTTTCTTCTCATGCACCATAATGTTAAATGAGCTCTCCTTTTGCATATCGAAAGAAAAATTAATTATTTATGGAATATTTTAAAATTTTAAAAAAGCTATGTTATGTATTAACAGATGTATGAATTATAATGTTGCAAATTTTGATGAAAGTTGGAACATTTTTCTGCCTGAGAATGAGCTCCGTATTTAGTTCAGGCTTCACATTTGGTGAAGACAGGCTTAAAAAGCAATGCTTTATAGAAGTAACGGGAAAGATTATGGTATTGTATATTTTAGGAAAAAAATTAAAAACATATTATTTTTGAGAAACAGTTATTTTTCATTTTACATAATATGGACATTAATAGGCTTAAAGGAAAAAACAAAAAATTAAATTGACTTTAAAAAACCTTTCTTATATAAAAAAAATTTTAAGCTTAAAAGATATTTAAAAACTTTATATACCAAAAAAATTTAAATAATATTTTTACACTAGTCATACGTATTATTTTAACAAAATTTGAATACTGATTATTCTAATATCCAGATTATATTGCAACGCCTACATAGTACATAATAAAAAAAATTAACAGGCTTTACGTTAGGTAATTGTATCATACTGTTCTTAGTGTTTATTTCAACTTACTTTCCATACGAGGAGGAGATGGTGGAGGTGGAAGAGGAGGATTGGTACAGACGCCACTAACTATTTGCTGAATCAAAGCTGGGCAAAGCTCGATAAAATCAGTTCTTGTCAGCGAACTGTTAGCTTGATGGCCAAACTTTTGTATAAGCTCTTCAGCATTCAAACACTATAACGTTCGAATAAAAAAAGATGTTCGAAAATAAGTTTTATGTTTCTCTTAAAACTAAAAAAAGCTACTTTATTCATAAAAATAAGGATAATAGTATTCTATGGAGTATGTACGCGTTTATGTAGTTATATCCGGAGTATAAAGATATATTTTAAATGTCTTAACAAAAGAAATTCAGTTCATAAAACTATTACTCTAGTTAATTGTATGTTTTAATATAAATAAATTATTTAACGTGTAAAATTTGTTTTACAGCCATAGTAATTAATGAAGATTATATTTATATCAAGATGTGCTTAAAAATATATTATTAATTTATATTACACCCCAATGTTTGAAAGATAAAAACCTCTTATACCTCTTTAATCACACATTTCGGCACACACAAACGATATAAAGCACAATAATGAAGCCTAAAACCTTTTAATAAACAATAATTTTTAAAATGAAGTACTTAATTTTATGTTATCTCTATGTGTGTACGGTATTAATCATATTATATTCTCTCTATTTTGAAATAATAATTAACTTACCAAGCTGAATGATATTTTTACCGTCTAAAAGTGAATGAAACTGAAAATTTTTGAAATTGTGATATTTATAGGTTTGTTGAAATTTTTAAAAAAACAATTTACATTTTTTTTAAATACTTGATTAATTATTATAAAAGTTTAAATAAATTCATACACATTTATTAAATCATAAATAGTTTCATAAGGTAATTCGGTTGAAAAGTTCCTGCTTACAATTTTTTTTAAAGATTTTTTAGACTTTTGGTAAATTCTGCTATTTTTAAGTTATCCCTACCACAATTAAGTTTTTATCTATATTAGATCTTTAATGGAAAGTATTTAACTAAACAATACTTAGGAGTAATTAATTTTAATTAAATATAGTTTTTTTCGTCTAAAAGACATTTATTTTTGCTAAATATATCCTTCAACAAATATACATAAAGTAACCTCATGAAATGAACTAATGAATATCTTAAAAGAGAAATAAATGAAACTTTCCCACCTTGGTTGCCAGGCTAGCAAACTGATGAGGAGTTCCGCTTGGTTCTAGATCCATATACCGATTGTATTCTTCATTTTGTAGCAAATACACTTTCTTCACATCATCTGAAGGTAAGTGGTGATGATGATTATCGGTGTGAAGCATTTTTTCTTGGTGTGAAAGATCACTCCGCAATGATGCTGCTGGTGCAACGAATTCTTTTTCTTCCATTGAATGCAAGGTTCGAGTTACCCTTCTGTTAGACTCAACGCTTGGTTCTGAAACTTCAGATGAATCGTTCGTTTGTTTTTCATCTAATATTACAGGTGATTCCGTTGGTATTTCCATTTCTGATGCTTCAACGTAAATTGTGGTTTTATCATTACTGGCACTATTATCAATTGCGATGTTTCTTAAGCTGAATTCCGCTTCCATGGCAGCTGTAGTGGATTCAGAGATTGAAGGAACACTCATGAAATCCTTGGTTGTGACTGGGACAGTTTGCTTTGCATCTTTACTAGAAACAGAAAGCTCTTCAGCAAGTTTCAGACTTGCAGGCTTAGTTTCAATGGTATGATCAGGTTTTGTATGATAATGATCATGTCCAGGCATCGTATGGTAGTGATCATGAGTGGAATGGTCGTGATCATCACTATCGTTATGTACATGATGTTCGTAATGCGGATGGTCATGATCATGCTTCGAATGATCATGGGCATGATTATGAGCAAAGTGTCCGTGAATGTGATCACATTCATGGACGTCTTCGTGAGCATTATCATGATGATGTGAATGGTGATGATTATGATCATGATCATCGCCTTGTCCAGTTTGCAGATCGTGCATCATACGCTTAAGACCTATTCAAATGATATTGAAAATTAGAATATATAAATTTAGTGATGTAATAAGTATTTATATGTAAAATATAAATTATGAAGAATAATTGTGTATTTCGTTTGTACATTTCACTATTATTAAAAAAATATAACGATAAAATTAACAAAATGTCCGGTGTACTAAAGCATGTGCTTAAGATAAATGATTACCTGTTAAACTCATGTAAGGTGAACAATTATCCCCATAATGGTGAAAAATATCATCTAAGAAATCAGTGGTAGACTCTCCAACGTCAATACAGTTTCCTAATAAAGAGAAATTCATTTTTAAAACATAATAATTTCAAAAAAATTGGATGCGAAAACAAGCGTAATTATAAACTTTAAGTAAATGTCAAAGTTACCTTCAAATATGTATCCTATTACAATAGCAAACATTTGTCGAGTATTCCTTATAACATCATCTCTATTACTAGCATAAGGCAGTTGATCTAAAATTTCTTCTGCACTAAAACACTGTAATATAAAGAAAATGAAAAATAAATTATTAGAGACAAGCACACAATTAAAATAATGAGAGATAATTAATTAAAAGGGTAAAAATAACGAAAGTATATTTATCCAAACAAATCAAATTTTAATGAATAGCATACAAACCGAAAAATAAGGTAAATTTATGAATAGTGTACAGCACATTAGCCAAAAAAAAGATACAACTGATAAACTAAAAGAAATTCAAGTTGAAACCTAGAAAAGATTCCAGAGAAAAATAATAAAAATCGACAATATAATAACAGGGAGCTGCAATTCGAAGGTTCATAGTTTATATTGAAACACATTCATAATAATTAAAAAAATGTTTCGCATACAGAATGATCTTCAGATATGAACTTGTTTATATATTTTTAGGAAATATTAAAAGCAAGAAAATTCCATAAATTACCTCAATATCGTATTAAAAAATTATCACGGCTATTAATAAGCATAAAAAATTATGTGAAAATATAAAGTATTTTTGATTAAATTACTTTATATTTTCGCGAATTTTTTTGTTTGTTTTTGTGCTCTTTAATAGCCGTGATAATTTTTTAATTCGGGACTGAGGTAATCTATGGACTTTTAATCCTGATGCATAGTATTTTGAACGTGTAATACACCCATTTATAAGTGTATATATATATAGCCATTCTAATACAAAAGCAAAATCTTGGGCTTAGGAATATAATTGTAGAGTTTTATACGGTATGTATACCAAACTCAAAAACAAAATATATATATATAACACCAGTTCTTACAAGATGTTGGCATTACTTATTAAATATATCAAAATCAACTGTTCCACACTGTTTATTTATTAACAAAATCTGTTTCATTAAAAATGTCTAGAAATTTCCTAATACTTTTTTCACTTTTTTTAGCGTTCCCTTGCGATGTAAAAGAAAATTATTGAACTGCACTTTCCTTCAGCGTTGCTAATATTTCTGCGGAAAATTACGATAATTTTAAGTTATTGCGACAGACCATTTTAAAGAGCAAAATTATGAGTTTAATTGCGATCATCGTACATTGGTAATAACACAGAGACTGAGGTCAAAGCAAATCTAATTTTGAAGCTTACGAACTTTCAAATTTGGAACATCAACTCTTAAGTTGCTGAAAATACAATAAAACATGTTCAGGAAGAGTAAAACAATTTAACTTGGGTAAATCCTTTTAGTAGAAAGCGTATGTGGTTTGCAGAAAATTGACGTCCATCAGGAAAAGACAATTATTCCAGATTAACTTGAGAGGTACATCGTGGTCAGTGAAGATTTAAACGCCAGGGAAGCTGACAAATCTTCTGAACACAATTGAAGACTTCAGCAGTTGTCAAGATTTGGGTTTTCCACCACATTTTCAAATAATGGAGTGAAGAAATAATTTGATAAATATGTACGCGTAATGTAAGGAAAAATACACAGTTTCTTCAAGGAAGAAATTTATGGATTGGTAAAGCAAAAGGATTATTGCACAAATATTCCACAAATTACGCAACGTTAGAAAATTTTAAAAAGGCCCGCTTATATATATAAAACCAATAAGGGTATTTTTTCAAAAAGATGAATTCACGTTTCCTTGGAACCCATGTGGTGAAAAGAAATGTGTCAAACCATTTATATTGCCATAAAATAGAAACTACCGCGGCAAATTTTTACAAAATAAAACTCATAATTCAAATGTCTTAAAAGTTCATACACCGATGGATTGCGATCGGATTTGAAAATATATTTCTTCAATTCGGTGTGAAACATTTTTTAAGAAAATTTTTGTTAATATGTTAATATATATTTTTTAATTTAGTGCGATCTGATAAAATAAGGAAAAATATTTGTCGGATGGGGTACTTATGGTAATAACAGGTTCATGTATGTATTTAAAAATTTATAATTTTCATAAAGTAACTAATTATTCACTTTTTATGAGTCCCCATTTTAAATTTTTACTTTAAATAAAATTGATTATCTCGATAAACCATATTACACTATTTTTCACATTATCTTGTTGAGAATTTAGGGTCGGCTTAGAATCAATGGCGGTTTAGATTCGAATATGAATACGGTAATTTAAATCAGCGGTGTCAAAATAATAATTTAAATCAGTGGCGCACACAAGGGTGGAGTTTGACCGAGGTGGAGGTTCAAACCGATAGACCAACAGACTTTTATTTTTCATCACAGAATTTACCTTTTTTACATACCTTTCAGCACTACCGACTACTTCCTTTTTTTAGAATGTAATCCCCACCCCCATAAAAGATGTCTGCATACACACTACTCTGATTTCAATTACATTTTAAAATGCAATAGACGAAGAAAGTTTCTAAGGAATATACTCTCGACTACGACTCTCGCTAATTCGAAGTATATGCTCAGCCTCTTGAAAAACTCTTGATATCTCGAACTAAAACAATGCGTTTTGGTACACTCAATATTTCGAAGTAAACCTGTAGTTGGCCAGACTACCACGCGCGATAATTCGAAATCTTACAAAACTCTCGACAATTCGACCATTCACTATCATGTAGAGTCCTGTAGCAAACAGGTTGGAGTTTATATATTTTGTGCTGTTTTGTCTCAGCGTGTCTCCCCTGTAATGTAGCCCCTTTTTGATAACCATCTGTCTTCCATCCCTTCTTTTTGATTCCTGGCTTCTCAAGTAAAAATATGTACAAAAGTTTAACACGTGGCCTTACTGCACATGTGTTCAGAAAGGATGGCTCACTATTGTGAAGAAGAGATGCTTAGGATTGTGTATCTTGCGCTAGTGACATGACGATTTATGACTCCTCTGTATGACTTAAGGCATGTGACACCAAATAGGGCATGGGCCAGATTGGACTCTGCCTTGAAGAACTAATGGTGTTGGGGACAGTGTCTGAGGAAACCGATAACATATTGAACATATTTTTAAAAATAAGATTTTTTCGTCAAAAAAATATTAATTATATACAGTATGTATTCTTATAATAATCTATTTTAGTACATAAAGGTATTATTTTAGCACAGGACTTTTAACATCTATATCAGAGGTTCCCAAACTTTTTTGTCTCATAGATCCCTTGGTATGTTTTTCGGTTTGGAGTAGACCCCTGCTTCCCTAAAATTGTGTGTGTGTTAGTGTGTGTGTGTGTGCGTGTGTGTGTATGTGTGTGAGTGTGTGGTATACAGTACTTACTTTAAAAGATTTAAATTTCTAACTGAAGTGATGTATAGTGTTTAAAACTTAAGACACACATTTGATAATTCATTAAATTAAAATTTGATTAATACATAAAATAACTGTTACATAAAGTAACTGAGCAACAAACACATACTTTTAATGTGATGGAAGAATCTGGTGCTTCTAAAATTGCTGGTATTCGTTTTTAAGTTTTATTTTAAGATTTCCCTTAGTGCCTGTTCTGTGATCAGCTCCTCATATTATATTATATTAATGTCTTTTTTGAATATGGTCATAAGAATCCATTGCCTACAGGTAATTATCACAGTCAAAGCATTCTCAAACCTAGCTTTTTAGCTCCTTAGCTTAATTCCGGCAAGAAACACTGAAATGATGGTCCTGTAAGTGCAAATGAATCTCGTTATATTTAATAAATAAATCTGTTGAATCTGTTTTCCACTTGATTAAATTTTCTTTTAAAATTAAAGTTGTGATTTGGTTTAGTAAGATTCAATACATATCGTAGACCCCCATTTACACCTCATGGACCCCCAAATTATTTTTTCGTTAACGTAGACCCCTGGGGGTCTATATAGACCACTTTGGGAATCACTGATCTATATAATATTTATACTGTTAATATGTACTTTTTTAAATACTTTAAAATATTTTTATACATAAGTACGATTGTTGTTTTATTAGATAGTTTCAAATTTAAATGTGTTAGAAAAAAATTTCTCTTCGTGTATTATGAGAGTTTTCTTCTACCCTCTTGATAATTCGAACTCTTGATAATACGAAGCTTTTCTCAGTGGTCCATCCAACTTCGAATTATCGAGAGTTTACTGTATATATGTATTTACCAATTCCTTTAAATTCGAATAGAGGTAATGGGAATCATAGAATATCATTATGAAAATTCAATACCACATTACCTTTAATTAAGCATGACTTTCATCTCGCGTTTTAATATTTGTCTATCGAGGAAGGGGGACGACATCAGTGTCAAATTTCAGAATAACACTCTTTCTTGTATAGCAGATTCAATTATGTTTACAACTGTCCTTGATCTACATCGAAGAGGTGAAAAGAAAACAAATAAACACCTATCTTATCTTGTGGTGAAGTTTAACCAAGTGTTCTCGTGATTCAATTAAACCGGCATCGTGAGCTAGTTCCAAATCCTCATTGTTTAACAGCTGGTCTCAGATTCCACAAATATTTTAACGATCAATTTCAAAACAAAACAGATTTTCAAGGAGTCTTCATATTTATTATGAATAGAATGGTGACAGAAAATATGCCGTATATTGAATGATAATAATACAGTTAAGATTTCATTGGCGAAAACGTATTCTTCGGGAAAAAATAAACAAAACATAAATTCTTTATTTTTCATTGCTTTATAGTCCGTTTATTGATTCAAATGTTATTCTATTGTTATTCACGCGCATACAAAAAAACAAAAAAAATAAGATGTACCACGAAAAACCTTTCTTTTATCCTATCTTCTCCATGAACCATTTGCATCAGTATCAGCTTTTATGACTTAGCATCTTACACGTCAAGGTGTCGAAATGTAACAGAAAAAAGATTATTGAATTGTATTATTTACTATTGTGTAAGTGTTTATTACGTAAAATTGTGTAACTCATACAATTTCTCGCTTAATTGAGTAAATTAAAACAAATAAAAATATTTACTGAATTATTCTCATTTTAAATTTGTATTGCTGTATTATCTACAGTTAAAGTCAGTAATGAATGAAAACAAAGGATGATATACATGTTTGTACTTTATCCATTAACTCAACAACCTTGAAATATAATGCATGAACGTATTACTTTGAAAACCAATGCATCAATTTCATTTAATAGGATGAAGTACTTTAACTAAAACCTTACCATATATAGTTAGGTTATTTAATTTAATTATAATTTAATAATAAAATTAATAATTTTAAATATAATTTAATAATATTTCAGTGCTAAGCTGAAATATAATGGGAGTTATTTTAAATATAAGAAATAAAATTTCTTATTGAAAAATGTCATTTATAAAACTTTTACAAATGCATCTCTAATATTTATATCTCACGACTTATACAACTTTTCTTACCATTACTTAATCAGGGTTTTCTTTTGATTCTACAGTGAAAACTTTTAACGTGAAATTGAAGGGATTGAAATATTTTTTCCTGTTAAAGGATAATGTAAAAAAAACCCATGTATTTAACCAATTTAAATTTATTTACAAAGATGTGTATATATACATGTATTTAATAAAAATCAATGAAACAAAAACATTCACAAAAAAATGAAATTTAATACAAAATTTTCAAGTTTTTTGAAAAACAAAACTGTATTAAGTTTTTGGACAATAATCTAGTATTTTTTTTTTTTTTTTTGCATTGTCCTTTTTAGCATCAAATTGTCAACAAATTGTTCACTGTCGTCCATTTTTTTATTCATATCAGCATCGGAATGAACGTCTAAATAACTGCGCATGCTGTTCTTGATGTTCCTCTTTTCGGATGACGTCAGAACAGGAGCTGTATTATTCATTTCATTTTCGTCGTCGAATCTGCAGCCATTGTATCTTTTTAACTTTGAACAAACTCCAAAATGTCTTCGTCTGTCATATAATTGGGGCTGTATGTACATTATCATCATCTATCGCAACAAATTCTTCCGAAAATACAGTAGAGTAGTCCAGACAATTTATAATACAGACAATTTATCAAACATTTCTTTAAGTGTCTGGTGTTTTCCGTATTTTTATCATTCCGAGAAGAAAAATGTTTTCATGTTAAGCGATTTTCATTTCGCGTGGAGAAAAACAAGTAATATAATTTTTTTTAAAGTCAATTCCTACTTACGTCAAAAATTGTTTTTTTTTATTTTAATTAATTAAATTTAATTAATGAATTAATATTTGAAAAACTATGTAAACGTCAAGTGACATCCACTACAAATTTAAGAAAATGCATTTTAACTTGAGTGGATGAATAAAAAATTTGTGTGAACTAACAGGAAGAAATGAAAAAGTGCACGAAAATACGTAGTAGTTTGTTGGGACCGTTGCATTATTTCGTGTTAACGGATATTTCGTCTAAAACATTTTTGCAAACATATTTCACTGTATTTAATATTTTCCCTCATATTCAATGTCTTTAGAAGTTATTGTTTCCATATCTGCGAAGACAAAAGCAGAGTTTTAAGGAAATTCCTTTATATTTGTTTTAAAGTTTAAAATTTGAATGGCTATAAATAAATAACTAGGCAATTGTACAACTTAAGAGCTGCGAATAAGCAATATAACTAAATATGAGAAAAATGTGCTGTCAAACAGTTCTGTAACATGGGTGTTTGTGATAGGCGAATGATCATGGTAGCGAACCTCTCTCCAGCGTTGTCGAGTTATGAGTTCACATCCTGATTCCGCTGAAGACGCCGTGCTAAGAGGTTGATGTATGCTAAATCTGTTGAGATTGGAAGCCATCCCGGTAACATCTTATGGAAGTTTTGAGAGCGGAGTGCTCACTTAACCAAGATTCAAATTTACGATATCCATTGCCAGTACGTCTAGTAATCAGGGACGTCTTAAGACTTCTTGAGGCCCTGGGCCCCTGCGTAAAAGTAGGCCCTGAACTCCTACACAAATGTAGGACCCACCTATGACCTTTAAAAGTAGACAGTACATAGCATATGTTGTCAAATACTCGTACAAACAACTACCCGAAACAAATAAATGTGCATGACTTACAATCTCACAAACCGGCTCGACCGATTGTCGCCTTTTCACTGAATGAGTAATGATGAAGTCCAAGGCTTAAACATGGACGACGGTCATCACATATTACCAGTGGACATATCGTTCACATATTCCCAGTTTTTCGGAAAATACAACCGGAAATAACACATAGGACCGTTTAAATTATTCGAATCATGATCTTATTAAGGCTGAGTCAAGGACGAGACGAGGATCCCATTGTGGCCGAGGTCCTGGGTCCAGTCGGCAGATTTCTTAAGACGTCCCTGATAGTAATCCTTCAACATGCAAACATAATACAAAAAATTATTCAACATAAAATGTGAATTTTTGAGAAAAACACTTTGATTCTGCCGATAAATTCGGCTTGGTTTAGAACATTTTCTAATAAAAACGTTTGCATGCAATATTTTTACTGAAAAATTCTACAAGATTTTCAAAATGAAACGCAATTCTTTGAGAAAATTTCAATTTCACGCTCGAAGGAAACGAGAAAAAAAACAAGAAACTTAGG
This sequence comes from Trichonephila clavipes, assembly GCA_019973935.1. Classification (NCBI taxonomy): domain Eukaryota; kingdom Metazoa; phylum Arthropoda; class Arachnida; order Araneae; family Nephilidae; genus Trichonephila; species Trichonephila clavipes. Next base: position 246,414 of record BMAU01013597.1, read on the forward strand.
TGCACAATTCTGATAAGCTGGTCTTGAAGGACGGCACTCTCACTCTTCTTCAAAAAAAAGAGAATAAAGCACCTTATGTCCGAAGAGCCATGTCTAACAGTTAATTTGAAAGCAAAATAGGCATATTTTCAATGTCAGCTTCTTTTTTTCACTTCCTTTAGTGTCAATTGTAAAGATTTGGAAAAGATAATTGTACAGCTCTGATTATATACTTTGCACGGTTGTGGTTATGGCTAACTGCAGGTTCTCTTAAAAAATGGACTTTTTTCTTCTCTCATTCAAGTTTTCTTCCGGCCTTTTTTCCTTTGTAGTAATTTATTTTCCAATTTCAAAACGTTTCCTAAAGAATCCTGATCTGTTTCTAAGAAAAAATCTATGTTCAATAAAGGGGGAGGCTCATTTTTTGTTTAGTGATCTTGTAACAAAACTCAATATTGATCACTGATACATGTTTTGTAGTGAAGATCAATTGCATTTAGTGTCTTTATTTCTGTTTTCAATAATAATAATAATAATAAATTAAAATATTACTGAATATTTTAGAACAAATTTGAAATATTTTCCTTCACTTGATGATAATATTCAGATGATACCTTAGATTTAATTCATTGGTAGAAACAATTTTCATTGATAGTTTTATCATATAATTTTAGCGGATATTAAGAAAATATTACTTAGTATTTCAAAGCGTCATTCAATGCTTTTTCCAAGAATGCACCGTAAATAACTTTGATAAGCTAATACATTAATTATACGCACCTTCATGGATGTTTTGGAAATACTATAGCTTGTAATCTGCATAAACTAATGTCAACACATTTTGTGGAGATATGTAAAAATATTATAAAACTAATTTTTCTGCATCACTTTTATTTTACTTAAAAATAATTTATAATATAAATATTTTCCCGAAAATGAGAGCAGAAAAAATCCATAATAATTGGTACAATCTAATGTATATTATAAATGCGAAAGTTTGTAAATATCTTTGTGGGTCTTTCACGCAAAAACAACTGAATGGATTTTAATGAAACTTTACAGTAATATAGCTTATACATCAGAATAGCACATAGGCTATAATTTATACCATAGGCTATAATTTATAAAAATTTGTAAAAAGTGTCCAAAATATAACGCTATTTGTCAAGTAAGTAGGAAAAAATTCAGCCATCTGCGAGCAATTCTAGCTTGCGCTGCTAAAAAGCCCACGTCAGCATATATCTATGTTTTGTTTGTGAAATAACCTTTTTTTTTGTTTTGGCTACGCCAGGTGTTCGTTTCTAATTAATTCCACTGATCAGCATTATGCCTATTTTTTTTTATTTCAGAATAAAATTAAGTTTTGAAGGGAGAGGTTGCTATAAATCTCTCTTTATTTTAATGTATTTTTTTATGATTTTATTATGCACATTTGGTAGTAAGAAATTGATCTTTTTTCCAAATAAATGCTTTTATCGCTTCTGGTACTTAAAGTAAATAAACTTTCTCTTTCACACTGCATCATTTGGACAAATTTTCAAAATTTGTTTGTGGTTAGTAGTTAATTATAACGCTATAATTTAGATTGAATAGGCAGATATAATTATTTTTATACTTAAAAACGCAATAACTACTGTACCGTATTTTTTGGAGTGTGAGAGTGATGAATATTAATGTCGCACTGTTCAGCTACACCAGGGCTTTTGGCAACGGATCACGTAATTTTGAACCATGGTCAAGTGACGTGGATGACACCTGAGCTGGCACCCTCTTCTCCTAACTACCACACCACACCAACATAGAAGGAATATTCTACCAATACTTAGCAGGAATATTCTTTGAAATCCACTCTTAAGTGAATGGTATGTATAATTAATTTTACAGCGGAATATCTTTAATTAATTTATTAGCTCTAACGGATTAAATTTTCCAAAGTGGAGTATTTTGTTTATGTATATCCCTTAATTTGCAAATGTAGTGATCCACAAAAAAATATTGTATGAAAAAAACTGCAGTAAATCATAATGTGTTGGATAAAGTATTAAAGTGCACTTTACCCCTACACGGCGGGTCTTACAAAGCTCTAATAAAGCTCGAGCTACGAAAGTAGCTAGGCATTTGCCAACTTGATTCTATCGTTAACATTTCGCTATGTTTTTCATTGAATCGCCATTTTAATTTAAGAAACGGCGTTGCTTGCGAATATTACAATTTTAAAATAAAATAGATACAACAGAAAGTAATATTAATGTATTACACTTTCAGATATAAATTATTTACACTACTTTAAGTGTTCATTACGCAAAACTTTTAACAATGTGTTACTTTTGGTGAGCAGAGATCAGCTTAGGGAGGTATTTTGAAAAATCGACCCTCAAGAGTGTTACGAGGAATTATAAATAAAAAAAAAATCCTTTTTATCAGCTATTAGATCTACATACTTAAAATTTAACAAAGGTGTTTTTTTCTTTCTCTTTTGTTTAGCTGAGATGTGCAAAAAGCTTTTTTTGTTTAATTTGCAATTCACATAAAATTAACTTATTAAAAACTTTTTTTTCCTTCAATCTGTGTTCTTTAATTTTTCAGTTCACCCGTGCGAAGAACGGGAATACCAGCTAGTTATAAATAAACGATAAAAGAATAAATATTGCACTATTTAAAAGATTTGCTATTTTAAAAAAAAGCAGTTGCATCTTAAAGTTTATAATAAATTTTTAAAAAGACAGATAAGTGATGCATATGTATAATAAAACGAATATTTTTAATATTTAAATAAATAACCATTCTATACTACATATTTTCATGCGCAAATCAAACTGACATTAACACGAAATGGATTTCTCTCCCTTTTCTTACGTAACTTTAAAAAGAAAATTTCACACAAAATACATATTTGATCTTTCTCAATTTTAGATCTGATTTTAAGTTTGAAAAATAATAATTTTCGTGAGAATTCAATTTGTCTTGAAAGCGAAGAAATTCTTTTTCAATAAGCACCATATTCATCTTTATATATTTTACCAATTTTAGTGAAATTATTTCCATATTTTACTTAACAGCAAAATTCGCCTTTGTCAGTTCAATGTGCTCTTTTTTTATCCCTTTGTTTAATCCCATTTTCATCTAATATACAAATGAATTTCACTCAAAGAAATCTAAATATTTAAGATATAAATTCTCCTACCCAACATCAATGAGAACAAATAATGAAAAGATAAGACATCATTTGCCATCTTAAACACAATAAACTAAGGTGCATGACCCCTTGTTAGAAAACACCCGTTTTGCAACAAAAATAAAAGTATGTTTGTTGAAAAGAGGGTGTATTTACAAAATGGAAACACAAAACACTCTATTCATAAAATTTTAATGACAAAAGAACAGCTAATTCTGGAAGGACAATGAATCCTGGCATTTGGCAGAGTTTGGCGGACATTGAACACTAAAATTCTTCCAACCGATCCGGAAGTTTGACGAGGTTTTTAACCTTACTAGGGGTGTGTCCAGTTAGCGTGATGAACGAAAAGGGAAAAAAATAACTTTTCTTTATGAAAGAAAATGAGAAAAATATTAATAGTTCATTCAAGTATGCAACATTCAGTTTTGGTTAAACGACAAAAGGCCAAAGAAGAAAGTTGTCGTAAATATTGTTCGCGACAAGGATTCAAGTAGACAATAAAATGCTTATATTTTGATAAGATTTTACTCGAGAAGGCTTGATTTATGAATTTAAAAATATTATTTTACCTGCTTTATGTTTTATTTATGTACACATAAATGAATTTCATATATTTATTGAATGATGGAGATATTTACTTGTTTATTTTTCGATAAAAAAGTCATTTTCACGAATTTCGCATTTCTTGTATTCTTGAATGGAACTTCTTGAACGGATTCCTCTTTTTCAAACATACACAGAGAACTACAATATAACCTACAAATGTTATCAGTTTCTCAATGTTGGCAATATCTGTATCATTCGAGCTTACTTTAAAACCCAACAAGTACAACACTTCATTTGATGCAAAAAGAAAAAAAAACTTAGCTCATCTTTAAATAGTATGTTATTTATTCGCTCATGTGGAAGGTTAAACAGTAGATTAATTTTTTATAACATTTTCCCCCTAGATTTGTTTCTGTCTCGATCAATCATATATCCTCATTGTTTAACACGAAATGAATGAATGACATGTCTCAATTGTGACAAGTTCTACCGTTACAGAGAACATTCTTCAGTGCTTAAAAAACAACATACAATAAATTCAGTTCACAACACTTTCATTCAAAAACTATTATTCTATATAAAATGGAAATAGCCAAAACGGAAAAGTATTTTTTCCCAATGATATTTCTAATCAAAATAAAAAACAAAGCAATATAAAAAAAATTATAATTTTTTTTCCAAAAACATCAAACATATTGATTTTACGGCTATTATTTCCTATTCTATTGTAATTCGTTTACAAGTGTTTCCAATATATTTAAAGGTATCCGACTACGTTCGGAACCATGATTTTAAAAAACGCATAAATGGATAATTTTCGTGATATTTAGTGTCACTTAGATTAGAATACATGTATAAATTTGTTATAAGGACACATTATGACAAAAAAAAGTTACTTAAATGCAATATTTTGGCAAAAAATTGCTTAGAATAACCAATTTTCAAAACGTTCTCCTTTTATAAAAAAAAATGTTTCTTCTATAATAATAATTTATTCATATAAAGTAAAGGCTTTGCCAAAGGGTCTGAACTAGGGTTTTTTTTAAAAATTCACATTATTTTCTGTTACTACCAATTGAAATAATTATCAGCGTTTTTTTCTTAAAATTTCTCCCCTCTGTTGTACTAAAATATGGATAAATCCATTTCTAAGTTATATATTTCAAAAATTCTAGTTGAGCTTCTGTACAGAGATCTGAGTTTTCCACAGGTACAATATTAAAATTATAGAAGCAATTTTCATAAAAGGAGAACATTTCGAAAATATGTCATTCTTTGTTCATTTTTTGTCAAAATATTGTATTTAAATAATTTTTTATTGTAATAATATTCTTTAAATAATTTTTTATTGTAATAATATTCTTTAAATAATTTTTTATTGTAATAATATTCTTTAAATAATTTTTTATTGTAATAATATTCTTTAAATAATTTTTATTGTAATAATATTCTTTAAATAATTTTTATTGTAATAATATTCTTTAAATAATTTTTTATTGTAATAATATTCTTAAAACAATTTTATACATGTATTCTAATCTAATTGACACTAAACATCATAAATATTATCCATTTATACGCTTTTGCAAAGTCACGGTTCCGAACGTAGTCGGATGGATTAAAGCTATATAAATAAGACAAGAGTCAAACATTTAACTATTGAGAGGAATATTCCAATCATTTGGGGGATTGAAACACATTCTTTTATGTTTTACCCCCAAATTATTTTAAATCAATGTCAGTTTTTTTCCCTGCCAAATTAGAATACTTGTATTTTCAAAAGAACCCGCTATATTCTAAGCATATAATAAAAAATGAAATAGTGAAACGTAGTAATATGTAAGAAAGTATATTTATGTTAATCTCAATTAAAAATCGCCACGCATTTCTACTTGAATTTAATTTTTATTCCTATAAATTCCATTCTTCCATTCATTCTGCCATTGATTACGCACAAAAAGTATTGGCATTCGAAAACAGATGCTCAATCCAAACTCTCATTTACCAATATAGGAAATTAATTAACTGTTTTGATGCGTTAATGTAAAATTATGAATAAATACGCGCAGATAATTTTTACGGATAAATACAAAAATAATACACACATAATTTAATAATATTACCTACTTAAAATCACTAAATAATAAAAAGAAAATTATGAAATTTAAGATATACTAGCTGGTATAACTGTTCTTCGCACGGGTGAATTGAAAAATTAAACAATAAATATTGAAAGATAAAGAAGATTTTAATGAGCTAATTTTACGTGAATTGCAAATTAAACAAAAAAAAGCTTTCCGCATAGCTCAGCTAAACAAAAAAAAATATTTGTTACATTTTAGGTCTGTAGATCTAATAACTGATAAAAAGGATTTTTTTTTCAATTTATAACGCTCCTCAACTTTCTTGTGGGTTGAGTTTTGAAAACACCTTCCTAAACTTCAGCAAAATTAACACTTTATTACAAATTGTGTGTAATGAACGCTTAAAATAGAGTAAATAATTTATATCTGGATGTGTGTAATACGTTAATATTACTTTCTGTTGAATTATTTTATGTTAAAACAGTAATATTCACAAGCAACGCTGTTCCCGACATTATAATGGCGATTTAATGGAAACATAGCGAAATGTGGGTGATAGAACCTAGTTGGCAACTTGGCGATTGATTGAACGTTGCCGAAGTTCATATGCTGTAGCGTTACCTGGTGTAAAACTGCAACAAAGAGGATAGCACAAAAACCTTTTCCACAAAAAAATACATATGCATGCCAATTTTCATAGTGATCGGTTGAACAGTGTTGGATTGAAGCGAGGTCATATATACAAATATCCATTTAGTTTTATATAAATTTATCCGTGCTGGAAAGTGAATGTGTTTACTAACAACGGACTATAAAACAACGAGGGCTATTGGCGAAGGAACTCACAATTTTGAAGCACGTCACAATGGGAAAAAAATTTGAGCCATGACAGATTTAACATGCATTATCAACTACGCATGAAGGTTCTTCATAGGCACTAGAGTTCGAATTCATGACAAGCTCGTGACTATGACCACTAGGCTACTGCGGCCTCAAATGTGTTAGAACTACCATCTACAGTACTTCAAAAATTAATTATTTTTATATTAGGCGTAGTAATAAAGACCTTAATAAATTAAATCTAAGATACAATGCGGCTGATAATTTGTTTTAAGCACCAAAATTCAAGTTTATGTTTACAATACAAAAGTGTTCCGTTAGAAATAGAGCGCAGTTCCTAACAAATGGCGATAATAAAGAAGATTAAAAGAATATTAAAGCTCGATAAACGAACAATTCTATCGGAAATACCTATTTTCAAGAAAGATATTTCCAGTTGTACACTTGAGCATGTATTCCAACACTTATTTCCTGTATTGAATAAGCAAACCATATAAATACTACACAGCGTAGTAGTAGTAAACGTAACCACGACATATCAAGCTTGCTTTTACAAAAGAAATAAATGTTGTTAGGTTGTAAATCAAGTACTTGAATGTAATTCATTTCAACAATGAAGAGAAACCAGAATTACTACAACTTTATGATGCTGCTTTATTTCTTATTACATGGGCTACATGTAATAAGAACACAGGTTTTCTCTTCACTTCACAATGACATACCCAATTTTTATATGGCAAATAATAGACATTCTAAATAAGCAAAAACCGAGATTAGCATAATTAGATAAGAAACAAACTTAACATTATTTATATTAATCCTCTTAAGAAAAAAAAAGGCTTAACCGCGTAGAACCTCAACTTCGAAAAACCATGCTTTCAAATTTTTAATCGTCCGAAAATGTTTCTTAAAGATATTCAAGTAATGAAAATATTAAATCACCTTAGAGATTCAAGAGTATTATATCCATTATCAATTTCGCGATTTGTAGGGAATACACCATTATCCAATTATCTGAAATAATTCGAGCGCATAATATGGGATTTGTGTAGGAGGATTAATACCATTCCCCCGATACAAGGCGGATGCCTGTCGTGTAGTTTCCGGAGCTGCAACTGTGTGGGACATTTGCTAAGTTGCTGAAGCAGAAAATGTGTCAGTAAGCTACATCCAAGCCTGGTGCTGAAAGCGATGGGACCATTTTAAACGAAAAAAGGGGGGGGAGTTCTTTTTTTTTTCTCTTTGATACATTTATGAGGTTAAAATGAGGAAAATTTTTGAGTAAAAAGAAAAGTCTGCCCCAAAAAACAAAAATACTGAAATGGGTACAGCAATTATGTCATGCTTCGGTAATAAAAAAAAAAGTTTTGTTTTGTCAAATTACAGAAGAAAGAGAATTTTCAGCTTCAAAATAAATCTAAAACAGAAATTATTCTACCCTAAATTCTGCAAGATTAGTTACTCTAAGAGTGAAACTTTGTAACAAATATTTTTTATGAGATTTTAAAATAAATGAAAAGAGAAAATTTATTATAAAAGAAGTTTCCTTTAATCTGGCAAAGTGTATAAATTTCGATTCTTTTATAGACCGTAGTTACGTTCTATACAAATTTGATAGAATCCATTCATATTAAATTATTTAGGATAATTAGAACAATTAATAATAGTAAATTAATTAAGTTGATAGAAAATAAAAGGAGAGAATTTTTTACATAAGTTAAGTAATTTTTTACCTATAGTTGGGAAATTGTACTTAAAATTTTAAAGCAATACTTAACGCTTTGTATTTTCCAGTTCACAAACATTCATATTTTTTGCGCTTGAGACTATTATGACATTAAAAGTAGAAACCATTTACTTGATGTTTAAAATTTATTTTTCACTTTTAATTAATGAAATAACACTGTAACATGCTCCATTTTTGTTTCATTTTAACACACAAAATACAATGGTGTTCAAAACTAAGAGAATTTTCAGATTTGGTCGAATATTTCTAGAACTACTGGAACTTAATTTGGGTGTACATAGCTTTGATATAATGCAAAAAAAACACAGTTATAATATACACGCATGAATGTATGTAACACTCATTGGAGTAAGAAAGTATGAAACAACAGTGTTGCTGAATAAAACAAACAAGTAATATAAAAAAATTTAAGTCAATTCCTACTTAGGTCAACAAAGAAAAATTTTATTTTATGTAATAAATGTTGAATATAATAGGTAAAAATTTATCTTAAAACCAGTGTAAAAGGAGAGCTGACCTTTAACTAGCATGTGATAATTCAAGTTTAGTTAAATCTTCATCACAAATTCAACCAAACCTGTTTTTTCCAATGGTGATGCCATTAAGAGGAATAATATCGACTGAAATATATCTCTTAAACTATAATTAATTAATTTAAATTAATGAATTAATATTTGAAAAAACTGTATTAACATCAAGTGTCATCCATTATAAGTTTTAAAAAATGTATTTGAATTTAAGTGGATTAATAAAAAGTATTTTATCAACGATTGAAAATTTGGACTAGAAATAGAAATAAATGAATATAGGGAGAGTGTGAATTTAATAGAAGAGGAATTGAAAAAATGTCGGTTAATTGGGATATGGTACTCTATTACTGGAAATCCTGGAAATTTGTGAGTTCCTGTGGAAATTAATCCCTCTTGTTGAACTATATCTTTTTCATGCATTTGAAGGTTCTCGTAGGGAAGTTTCGAGTTGCAATTACCCTCCCCAGAATATTCCAAGCATGTTTAAAAGGAATAAGGTCTGGAGAACTGATTTGTCAATTCATATGGTGAATATCCTTCTTTTCCAGAAATACGTCAACCAGATGAACTCCATATTGTCACGGAGTTCGAAAGAAGTACACAGTTCAATTAAACAAACAATTAGATTTATTCTAACGCTGGGAGCTCGATACAACACTGGACTGAGAACATGCCCAACTGGCGATGAACTCTGCTTTTATACACTTCGGAATATTCGAGAAATAACCAGTATGCACTCTAAAGAATGATCTGGATTCATCTAGAACCTAGAGAAACAATACATTAAAAACGGAAACAAAATTCCAGTCTTTGGATAAATCTGCCGGGGCCGGGATTCGAACCCGAGACCTGAGGAAGTTCAGTCCAACGCTCTGCCAACTCGGCTATCGGGACTTGTAGCAAATTATGCGTGTGGCATTGCTCCCCTCGAAAAAGAAGACAGCGCCCCGCTGTCATTTTGTTCAAGGGTCTTTATTCTGGAACGAGTGATGGGTCCTTTGTATGATTCTTTGGGAGGAATATCCTCGGTTTCGATTTGCTCGGCGGGATCATGGTACGGTTTCATACGCAGTACATGGACAACTTCTCTTAGTTTTCTTTTTCGTGAAGCAGGATCAAAATCTTGTACTTCGTAAGTCACGGCTGATAAACGGCGTAGCACCTGATACGGTCCGAAATACCTTCTTAAGAGTTTTTCGGAGAGACCGACTTTTCTCACTGGAGTATAAACCCATACGAGATCTCCGGGAGCATAGGATACCATTTGGTGTTTGGAATCGTAACGTCGACGATCTTTGTCTTGAGCTCTCAGAGTGTGCACTCGGGCTAGCTGTCGTGATTCTTCGGCTCTGGCTGCTATCTTGGTGATGTTATTGTCATCAAAATCGTTAGGACAGAATGGTAGCATTGTATCTAGTGTCGTTTCCGCTTCACGACCATGAAGTAAATAGAACGGCGTAAAACCTGTGGTCTCTTGTTTAGCGGTATTATAAGCGAAGGTCACAAATGGTAGAATTTCATCCCAATTTTTCTGCTCTACATCCACATACATTGACAACATGTCGGCCAAGGTCTTATTGAAGCGCTCCGTCAGTCCATTTGTTTGGGGATGATACGCCGTTGTGAAACGATGATCAATGTTACACAAGTCGACGAGAGAGGAAACAAGTCTGGATCGAAAGACGGCTCCACGATCTGTGATAATTACTCGAGGAGCTCCATGCCTGAGGACAATTTCTTCAAGTAAGAACTTCGCTATTTCGTCGACTTCGGCTGTCGGCAAGGCTTTTGTTATTGCATATCGTGTTGAGTAATCCGTGCAGACTATTATCCATTTGTTTCCATGAGCAGACTTTGGAAATCTCCCAAGGAGATCAATTCCAATGCGATGGAAAGGAGCTATAGCTGGAGGGATGGGAACTAAACGTCCAGGTGGTCGTTGAGGAACGGACTTTCTCCTTTGGCACTCCCGACAATGCATGACATACCGAACGACATTTCGGTACATTCCCGGCCAGTAAAATCTCTTGCGTATCCTGTCATAAGTTTTCGCGAAACCAAGGTGTCCTGCGGTGGGGGGCGTCATGAAAGTGTCTTAGTATGTCTGCTCGTAGATGTTTAGGAATGACTGGCAACCACAACTTTCCATCTGGAGCAAAATTCTTCCTGCAAAGGATACCGTCGATAAATCTGAATTCTTCGTTTTGGATGAGTTGCTCAAAAGTTTTAATTTCGCAAGGTCTTGATCCTTTTTCTGTTCCATCGCAAGGTTCATACTCGTCGTGACTGCTAAAAAATTTGTCTGATGTTTCCGTTTCCTCTTCCACTGGATTTCTGGAAAGAGCGTCGGCGTCACTATGCTTCTTACCGGTTTTATATTTTACGTCAAAATCATGCTCTTGAAGTCGGAGGGCCCATCTGGCAAGCCTTCCTGAAGGATCCTTTAAATTCATGAGCCAGCACAAGGAATGATGGTCAGTTACAACAGTAAAGTGTTTTCCGAATATGTACGGCCGAAATTTGTTGGTAGCCCATACGATGGCAAGACATTCCCTTTCTGTGGTGGAATAATTCTTTTCGGCTTTTGTCAGAGTTCTAGAAGCGTATGCTATAACTTTCTCGACATTATTCTGAATTTGTACTAGGACAGCTCCGATACCGTACCCGCTTGCATCAGTATGGATTTCTGTAGAAGCTCTTTCGTCGTACATCCCCAATACTGGATCCGAAGTAAGTGCTTTCTTAAGACTGTTAAATGCTTCCACCTCTTCAGGACCCCAATGAAACTCCACGCCACTTTTCAGCAACGACTGCAAAGGTTCGGCGAGATAACAGAAACCTTTAATAAATCTTCTAAAATATGAACAAAGGCCAAGAAAACTTCGTATGTCATGTATATTCTTTGTAGTGGGAAAATTTCTTACGGCTTTTATTTTGTCGGGATCGGGACGAACGCCATTACTAGATACAAGATGGCCCAGAATCTTTACTTCTTGGGCAGCAAAAAAGACACTTCTTTGAATTTAATTTAAGACCAGCTTCCTGAAGACATTTTAGAACAAGTCTTAATCGTATAAGATGGTCTTCAAAAGTTTCTGAGAACACTATTATGTCATCTAGGTAACAAAGACACGTAGTCCATTTAAAATGGCGTAGCAAATTGTCCATCATTCTCTCGAAGGTCGCAGGTGCATTACAGAGACCAAACGGCATGACTTTAAACTCGTATAAGCCTTCGGGGTAATAAATGCCGTCTTTTCACGATCCGCTTCGTCTATTTCTATTTGCCAATAACCAGATCGGAGATCCATGGAAGAAAAGAACATGGCACCTTTCAGACAGTCGAGCGTATCGTCAATACGAGGCAGAGGATAAACGTCTTTTTCGTGACGCTATTCAGCTTGCGATAATCGACGCAAAAACGCCAACTACCGTCTTTTTTCTTACGAGCACAATGGGTGATGACCAAGGACTTTCAGAGGGTTGGACGATACCTTCATCAAGCATTTTCTGAACCTCTTCATGAATGATGCGTCTTTCAGTCGGCGAGACTCTGTAGGCTCGTTGGTTGATTGGAGCATGATCACCAGTAAAAATCCTGTGTTTCACATTCGTCTTCGCGGCTGTCGACTTGTCGGTCTTCGTGAAAAGCCCAGAAAATTTCCGGAGTAGTTCGGATAGCTTGTTTCTCTGTTCGTCACTTAACTCGGGTGACATCATTAACGAACAGTTCATCTGTGACTCCGAAGTTTCTTGCTGGTCATCCAAGCAACCCGATGTGTCGGAAATAACACATAGATGCCCTTCATTTAGTGGTTCAGCTTGGCCTATGCACATTCCTCTAGGGATGATTTGGTTTCGGAACTGCAGGTTGGTAACCCAGACATCACTTTTTCCGTTACGATATGTGGATACCATGGACGGTGTAGCAATATTTTTCTCGAAGAGCAAATGTTTGCTGCCGTCTAGAACTACATTTATGTCTCCTCGGGTTTGATATCCTGATACTGTTATTCTAGTTAAAGAATGCGGCTTAAGTGTATAGTCCCTGGTGGCATACAAATTCCAGGCGTCAGGCGCTGTGGAGTCTCGACAGATGTCTTCTAGAACAAGTTCATTTTGTCCACAGTCTATAACGGCTTGAGACGCCTCTAAAAAAGTCCCATCCTAGGATGACGTCATGGCTACAATGTGATAAAACAATAAATTCAAAAGGCAGTTCTCGATTGTTTATACGGACACGTAAAACACATTTCCCTATCGGCCGAACAAAATTTCCATCCGCAACTTTCAGCATAACGCTCTTGGCATCAACAAACAGAACTTTCTTTAAAAATCGGCGATACTTATCGGATATGACAGAAAACGATGCCCCAGAATCTACTAGAGCACGTATCGGCTTCTTATCTATTATTACGTCTAGTTGGTTACCAGTCATCTTGGCGGTCGACGGAGGATTTCCAGTACACGCGGCCTCACCTCCTTGGAAGGTCGCTCTCTTTAGTTTTCCTCGCTCCTACGGCCTGGCGACTGACTGGATCGGCGATAAGGCGACGGGGATCTGTAACGATGTATTGGGGATCGGCCTCTCGTGGGACTTGGCGTAAAACGGCCAGAAGAGTTTGGTCGGCGTATTTCTTCTTCAGTGCCAACGTCGTCGAAGTTCCGTCGGCGGTTTCGAGAGTTGTCAAAGACAGCCTTTTCTCTCGGCAGTAGCGCATTACATGTCCAGGACGTCCGCAGTGGAAACAAACAGGTCTGTTGTCAGCCGTTCTCCACACATCTGTTTTTTCTTGGTTCAGGTGGGAATTTCTGAACAGGAGCTCTGTATTTCCTGGTTACAGCGGCGTATGTTGGTCGTGGTCTAGTTTCTGTAGGTTTTGTTGACACTGGGGCCAAAACCCTTTCAACTTCGTCTTGAACGATCTCTTCTAAGGATTGGGGATCGGAGTCCAAAGATTCTTGCGTCTGATTAACTAGTCGATGGACTTCTTCTCGTACGATTGTGCGAATAAGAGAGACCAAATCAGTCTCATCCGTCAGGGATGCAACCGGTACGACGTTTGGAAGCCTTTCAAATCGCGGTCGACCAACTCTCTTCGGCTTCATATCTTCGATATAGTTGCACCATTTGATAAAACTTGCTGTGTCGTTGATTTCTCTCGTCAACAGGGCCTGATAAATATCCTCAGCAACACCTTTCATTAGGTGTGACACTTTTTCGTCTTCTTTCATCAGAGGATTTACCTCTTGGCAAAGTCCTAATACACTTTGTATGTAGGACTGTGTACTCTCGCCTGAACGCTGGGCTCGGCATTTTAGTTGTTCTTCTGCCCTTCTGGTATATTTTTTGACGGTCACCGAAAAGTCCACTTAGTCCATTTTTAAACGCTTCCCAGGAATCTAAGGCGTCTTCGTTGTTGACATACCACTGTCTCGCAGTTCCGTCAAGAAAGAAATAAACGTTAGCCAGGCACATCATGTCATCCCACTTGTTAAAGTTGGCTACTCGATCGTACTCTTTAAGCCATTTGAGAGGGTCTTCCCCAGGCGCTCCTCGGAAGGTCGATGGGCTCCTCCATTGCTGTAACGAAGGTGTTACTACAGCGGGCTTGGCTTCTTGCTCGGTCGGCATTTTTGTCCTCTTCCTACTATTTTCTTTTAACAGTCCGAATTCGGGGGATAATCCTCTTAACCGGAGGCTCCTGCGAAGGTTGTCACTATTATCCACGTTTGACGTAATTGTACCCCGCGCCTCCACCAAACTTGTCACGGAGTTCGAAAGAAGTACACAGTTCAATTAAACAAACAATTAGATTTATTCTAACGCTGGGAGCTCGATACAACACTGGACTGAGAACATGCCCAACTGGCGATGAACTCTGCTTTTATACACTTCGGAATATTCGAGAAATAACCAGTATGCACTCTAAAGAATGATCTGGATTCATCTAGAACCTAGAGAAACAATACATTAAAAACGGAAACGAAATTCCAGTCTTTGGATAAATCTGCCGGGGCCGGGATTCGAACCCGAGACCTGAGGAAGTTCAGTCCAACGCTCTGCCAACTCGGCTATCGGGACTTGTAGCAAATTATGCGTGTGGCAATATGACCTCGCGTTGTCATGCATTAAAATAAAATCAGTGCCAACAGCACTCATAAAAAGGCATACATACGGCTCCAAGACATCATCTTTATATCTAAAGCATTCACAGTGCTTCTTTCAAAGGCATGGCAGCGCGGGCGGCCTTCTATTGTGAAGCCTGTTCAGACCATCAAGCTTCCGCTGCCATAATGGTCTATTTCTCGGAGACTGGACGGACTTTGGACAAATACAGCCACATTAGCATACTTTTTGGCGACTTGTGACAAAATTTGAAAAAGTTTTTTCTCACGTTTTAAAGCATTCAGGGTTGAACTGAAATTTTAAAAACCCGATTTTTTTCGATGACATTACGATACTTTAATGATAATTAATAAAAATTAATTACCACTTAATGTTGTGATTCTATCATATGTATATACATATTTATATTAATTGTAACTATTTAACAAAAAGTAGCTAAAATAAAAATTTTCTTTGTTGATCTACGTAGGAATTGACTTAAAAAAAGCTTTTTTATATTACTTGTTACTGTTTGAATTTCATTTTAACCAAAAAAAGCAAAAAATTCGGAGAGATATGTCAGCGAATGAAATTCGGATTTTGGCACTAGCGCTTATTAATCCTGTTACTTGAATAACTCTAGCCCCACGCACGTATAAGCTTACGTATTCGATATACAAGATACGCATCTTGCTTCAAAGCAATATTTTTAAATTTCCTTCAAATATTTTCATGAAATTTAACAAAATATGCAAATTCTCTTAATTTTGAACACCAGTGTATATATAACTGATTTTACTAGTGTTTTCAAAGTTTTCTAATAAATTCCTAGAAACTTAATTTAATTCAGAAAATATTGATTATACTTCCGTTTTACTCCGAATTTTGTATACGAAATATATAAGTTTAAATTAGTTTTAATTAATAATAAACTTTTAACGAGCCCCATATGCACTGTAAAATCAGGTGTATAACGTACACTTTTAACACTAAAAATAAAATCGAAATTTAAGGGTGCACGTTATACGCCGGGTATAAATTGGCAGCTTTAAAAATTTTAAAAAAGAAATCAAAGCACTGCTTATTAAAAAAAATGACGTATCTTGTGAACATAAAGAGTTATAGTTCTAGAAATAAACTATTTTTTCTAACGCCCTGAATAAAACCTCGAATACATGAGTGAGTGAGTGAATCGCACTGTGAGTCGCTCTGTTCAGCTACACGAGGGCTTTTGGCAACGGACCACGTAATTTTGAACCATGGTCAAGTGACGTGGACGACACCTGAGCTGACACCCCCTCTCCTAACTACCACACCACACCAACGGGAGAAAGTTTCAGCTTCGAATACATGACTTCAAAACATACGATGATTTCATTTCAGGTTTCTTCGTAAAAAAGAGAGTGTGCGTTATACGACGAATACACCTGAACATTATAAATGTAGCCTGAAAGTAGAAGTGTGCGTTAAACTCCAGATTTTACTGGCTCATAACGCACATTAAACTTTTTATAAAAACTTTTAAATCCTCTGCATCAAATACCAAAGGCAACAGGTTAAATTCATTACATGCTTTTCCCGTAATTATAATGGATCAACAAATATAAAAACATTAATTCAAAAGTACATCTAAGCCCTATTAAGCAACAAATTTACAATCAACTCTTATCATAATACTACCGCGTCTACTACGACTTATTAAAACTCATGAAATATCCATTCAATAAAATACGTAACCGTAAAAAAATTCCATTCAATAAAGTAAAAGGACTCTTAAGTAAAATATTTTCATTTGATAAGTCACAGGATTAACTACGTATTAAGTAATTAATTTTTCTAATCTACAAGGATGTGCCCGAACGCACTGCTAAGTACGAATAAAGGAACTCGTTGTTTTTCAATCAAATTTGCCACTCCGTCACCTCTAACCATGACCATGACTCTTTGGATATTCTTTTTCATTCGCCCCTCTTTTGAAGTGAATCGATCATAGTGAGAAAAAATGGTACGCGCTTAAAAATGAAAGGTCGCATTTAAGTCAACCTGTTCAATGACGGTTCTCAGAAAATTGAACGAACTCCAGAACTTGTTTTCAAAGTCGGCGTAGCGGTTGCTTGCGAATAATTTAATAGTTCTATCTCAATAAATATTTAAAATTCAAAATGAATTAGCAAAAAAGTTTTGTTGGGTAGAATTTCCAGATGTAGGCAATTTTCATTTCAAATAGGTTATGACTTAAGCATCTGGTACAATTCTTTAAATAATGGAAATCAACAGCTTCAAAGGTATTGTAATTAAAATGAATTGATACATAATTATTTTTGCGGATAAAATTTATATATAAAGATCGAAATATCAGCAACACCCAAGCGAAAATTTTACTCCTAGATTTGTTTTTATTTAAAACATTAATCTATTACAACTATTGCCTATTTAATTAAAAAAGTACATTATTTTTTTAAATATTGTTAGTTTAATTTGATAATGCTGAAAAAATATACATCATTGAGTACTATATACATAACTAAATCATTAACAGAACGGTTCAATAATTAAATCACTTCACAAGAGAAAATAGTTGCAAGTAAACTTTGGAATTTCTCTACAATTATTATATAAAATTACGATACATTTAAATTAGAATAAAAAGAAGGATTTGAAACAAGAGCAGTTTACTTCAATATTTATTACAAATGCATTACATTCTACTTTTTTTAAGAAAATTAAAGTAATTAGAAAAGTATATAGTCGTATTTTTAAAAACAAATTGCATAAATTTCCTTTTTCGCTTGCGCGTAAATATATGATTATGTATAACAAGATCACGTTATTGGATTGCACAGAATAATGGTTCCAACAAAAAATATCAAAACGTGTATGCATCATTAAGACACGATTCTTTCAAAAGATGTCTTGTTAATAAATATTTATAAAAGATTTTTTAATACCAGGAATTAACAGTACAACATTATATCCTGCTTAAACTTCTAACATTTAAATGGTCAAATAACCGGTTTCTTTTGAAACAGACATTTTACCACTTCTTGTATTTTTATTATTTAGTATTATTATTACTGTATTTATAACGAGTGGTTTTCTATTAGTACTCTTATTTACTATAATTTCTAAATACAGTTATTTCTTAGTTTCAGAATGAACTAGATGTTTTTTACCTCAATCAATTTCGTGAAATTACTGTTTAATAAAATAAGTGAAGGATTTTTTTCAGCCGAAAAAGTTACCTTTTACCAAGCAAAGTAAAGGATAAAAAAATAAATCAAATAAAAAATATCTTTCTTTAGTGTGATACACACTTGAATTTCGCTATATTTATTAATTTTTTACAATTACATAACTTACCGATGTCAACGCTATTGTTCTAAATATGAAGTTTTAGTTTTGAAGATCAGGAAAAAAAGCAAAATCATTAAATTCAAAAATATTGCAATATTTCGCGCAAAACAATTAAAAACACAATTAGAAAAACAAGTAATATTTTGTAATTTTATTTAATTTTACTTTTAATAAAAAAGTACTGCAAAAAATACGATACATACTTCTCATTTCCACTTTTTTCAAGTAAATGAATAATTTGAAGTTTGATTTGTTAGAAAATTCCAAAATTATAAATAGTGAGAGCCGGAGTATTAGCGACAGTTGACGTATTTGACATACTAGTTTTCTCTCACATGATTTGTCGTTGGCATTTAATATATTCATATTATGGAAAGAAAATAACTTTCGTCACTTTATCAAGTTATATTATTTGTCAGTTAATCCCCAACAAATAATAAAGTGGTAACCTAGTATTTTCTCACATGTACTTTTTCCCTTAATGTAGAGTGTTAGTGTCAGAACAATGCGGTAAGAAATGTTGAATTCAATAAAATCATTACTAGAAAAGGACCACCACCAATACCCAATATTAAATAATAAAATATTTAATGTCTTAATATGCTTCAAGATCAGTATGGGATGTCATTACATTCCAACAACAAACATGGAAGTATCAGTAAAGCAGCTAAGACGATATCTAACACGATTGAATATTTGCAAAGGATTTTTTAAAGATTTAATTTTTTCCAAAACTTTTCAGATTTCACTGCAATTGAGATTTGCCTTAAAAACTTCATTTTTTCGGAAGTGATGCAACATCAATTAACAATAGTTCAAAAAAAGTGCTACACATCAGATTGAATTGCACGCTGGAAGACCCTTGAAGTGAACTATGTATCCCCCTTACACATCAATGAAATCCTATTTCATCACCGATATTGCTTCCACATGACCAAAATCATTCAATGGGTTGAACGGAAAAATACTTGATAGCTGTGCGTGTTCGTTCCCTTTGCACATTTTGAATGATCTATTGCTCAAATTGACAGAAAAGTGTTGAGCAAAACTCAACTATACCATCTTGATATTTCTGCTTCTATAAATTTAGGTTCCATTTCAGAATATTTGGCAGCTTGTGATCCTAGCATACTTCCTCACTCCACATTATTGACATCGGCAATAGAGTTCTAGGAGCTTACGCCAACTTAAAAAACGTATTGATGAAATTAGTCAGTTGATACATTTTACTTTGAAATATTACATGTCTCTCTATCTGGTTCAAAATTAGAATAAGCAGACATTTATTATGCCAGAAATTCAGCGAAATTTTTAAACTTGCAATGATTGTGAAGGAAAGAAGACATATCAAAGAACTGAAGTCCCATCCAGTAAAGTTTGATCACTCCTCGAAACTCCCTCATACCAATACTCAACTTCTTAGCTAGGGACTACATCAATATGATTTGGTGGGATCATGGCAATATCTTTTCTCCTTTACAATTGAGAAGCATCCCAGATAAGATCCGACATCCTTTTCAAACTGACACATTGCTACAAGAAGATTTCAAAAGCTTCCCCTGTCATAGCCAAGCGATGGAAAACTGAGTGAAACTTTTGACTTAAGGATATGATGCTAAAGTAGAAGATGGCATCATCAGGACAACTCTTTTAACAAGATAAATAACGCCCGAATTAACTAAAACCATGATTTTAAATACGTTTATATGAATAAAAATATTGAATAGCTTTATAAACTATGCTCATTAACATATCCACATACATTGAAAATATGCCTATCATTAATTAAGTATTTTTTATTGAAGGGGAAAGAGTAGATTTGAAAAAAGTTATAAAATAGATTGAATTTTACAAAAGAAAATGTTGTTTGAGCTTTTTTTGCGCAAATGATAAATATTTTCCATTAACAAGTTTTAATGTTTTTACTATTTCTCATACTTTTAACTCCACATAGATAGTTATCAAATAGATAATTATAGGAAATCGATATAAGAAATCTACACTTTTTCGAAATTTTTAATCACGTTGCTTGAGCTGGAGATAAGTATATAACTCAAACACAAATACAGTGGCGCAACAGCCTATGAGGGTCAGGGCTTACTCTGCTTACCCCAGTAGACGTGACCATTGGGCACAGAGGTGCTGAGCAGATGTCCCGATCAAGTGGTCAGTCTGAAGGGGGCCTTCCAGTGTTTAAGTTCTCAAGCAATCTTGGTACTCATTTATCCACTGCAGTACGGATGAAAGGCTGAGTCGACCTTGCCCATCCCGGGAATAGAATTGGTCCTGTGGTGTGGAAGCGCGAAACGCTACCACTCGACCTTTTTTGATAAGTATATAATTTTCTTTTATTTTTAAATATTCCTTTTCTACACTTACACATTGCAAGATGAAAGTCAACTTTTCCTAAGTTATGGCGAATGGAAAAGGGGTGGGGAGATGCGGGGCTCACTTTGATGAGCAATGGCTGGCCAATTATAGGTCTTGCAGTTTTTAATTCCTAATCAATTCACTATCGGTGCAGCTTTACGCGTGATTAATTTCAATAACAGCAATCACTTTCTTCGAAGTATTTGCATTTATTTCTCTTCTCGTTTAAGAGTAGAGTTTGATTTTGTTCATCACTTGTAAGATTATTTATTAATTATAAAAAGAACTGTTTCAGAAATCTTTAGAAAATAATAAAATAAGAAGATGTTTTCAGAGGAAAAAAACTCTTTGTGTTTGTGTCTGTTATCAACACTCAATATAATTGGAGACGTTCAGCTTTTCTACATAAAAATAAAGAGAAGCGATAAAATGTTTCCAAGTAAAGCATCAGTCGCCAATCATTCTAAATAAACAAATCAAAAGATAAAGATAAACAAGACTCACATACAAAGCGAAAATCTATGCGTTACAAGCTGCAGTTTTGTAGTGCACCATTATTATTCAAATAAATAGATAAAACGAATAATATAATCGGAATACTTAATTTTATGACATACCAGACATATTATAAAAGAAAAAAGCACAAAGGAAATTAGATATATAGGCTTATAAAGAAACGCCCAATCCTTTCAAAAACTGATTTCATCTTACAGGCTACACACAAGATGCTGAAAATCTCTTTTTTTAAATAGAGGTGACATATGATTGATGAAATCTACATAAAGAGGAGGAATATTAAACAGGTTTAAGGAAATTCTTAAAAAGTAGCATAATCACATTTTCATAAATAAATCACCTTATAATTGTTATCTGAGTAGGAGGTGATAAAAATTATTGTTTCCTATGAGCGATGTCCATGATCTTTTTCAAATTACTCAAACCTTGAACTTGATCATTTATTTTGATCACTGAAATGAAATGGTTGCATCTGACTGCGCAATCTCTAATTTTGTCCATGCTCAATATCATTTGATCTGACAAGTAATAATTAGTTCGATGTACAAAACAAAATTTGTTTTTTGATTCCAATCCCTCTGGTCCATGGCCTATAGTTCAGCGAGTTCCCATTCACGGAACTCTTAGTAAATTCATTAAAAATATTGGAATGAAAATATTCATAAAAACGTATTATTTTAAGAAGGAAAAAGAAAATAAATTCCTCCAATTAAACAATATGATTTCGGGAGAAAAAAGTTGTCCTATGCTTAGCAATTGTTTTTTGAAAAATTGAAAAGAAAATTGATTTTTAAATTACTAATAAAAGTATGCAATCTCTTTTACTGTCTTCTGCAACCTTCATTTTTTAGTTAATATGTGATCACTACAGAAGGTTGTTTACACTTTATCGAAACGATTTTGATATTAATTTTTTTCAATAAATACCGTATTTTTGTGGTATTTTGCTTTTACCTGATAGACATGATTCTTGACAATAGCTCTAGAGCGAGTTTTTAATGGAAGTCAGTACTGTCATATACATATTGTACTCCATTCCTCTTGAACTGTTTTCCTAAGTCATTTCAGTGTTCTTGGATGCCGTTTTCCTAAACCTCGTTTTAATAAACCAAAAGCACTCATGTCCATTGGAGAAGCGTAGTGTGATTTTTCACGTATTCATCAAATTAGATGCACTTTATTCCTGTTTCTGATTCTTTATTTGTTAAATAAGAGAGGCAATTGAATTATACATGTGATCTTCCACAATTTGTATGTAATCCTGAGTCGATTGATGTAAGATGCACGGCAGTATGTTTTTCAGCTAAAATTAAATAAATATATTGTTTTGCCTTTTGTATCCTAAAATACAACAGGAAGTCGTACGTTAAAGTGGAAAATTGTTTCTATCGTTTGTGTAAGTGTTTAAGCGTGGCTTCGTTCATGAGGATGTGTAAAGTCACATTAATCTAGTATGGATGCATTTGAAAAACTCACATAAAAAGTTGCTGAAACAACATTACATTCACAAAAGTAAACTCATGATGTGTGAAATTTGGTTTGCAAATCATAAGATCGTTCTTCGTTGGACCACCTTAAGCCTAAGGGTGGAGGTTGCAAATTTTCCAACTAAAGATAGAGGATGATGGAACTGATAAAACCTTAATTCGGCTGGTTTCCGAATTCCGATCGAAGCGTACACTGTGGAAGCTAGGAGAGAAAGATAAGCTCATGAGTCACCTAAATCATTTTTGGTGGCTCGAAGTAATCGCCAATCAGGTTCACAATACGCTGTAAAATTACTTTAATTCAAACAAAATAAAATTAAAAAAAATAGTTACGATTTGCATTATGTAAAAATTGTATACGGTTAATGTAATAGATGACTTATCATACGGGAAACATGTCTATCAAAGTCATACAAAAATTCCTCAAGGAATTCATCTAAGATATCACTCTTAATTGTATCAATTTTAAGGGGGTTTTCACCCATAATCACCCTATTTCGGAAAGTCAGATTTTTTTTCTCTATAAGGATTATTGAAGAAAAGAATTACATTACAAATTTAACGTTCAACAATTTGGCCAAAATTAAGAAAAATACCGGAGAAATAGCGGTGTGCCATGCCCAAGACACACTGACAGAAAATGGTGTCTTTTTAAAGTAAATATGTTCAGCACCTGCCCTTTTCACAATAACCAGTGCACAATATAAATACAGGGAAAATCGTTTAACTCGAAACTGAGGGAAACAGAAATATTTTTTTTCGTGTTAAAAGGTATTGCAAAAAAAAATCATATATTCAACAAATTTAAGTTTATCAGACTATATTTTATATACATAGATATGCATGTACTTAATAAAATTCAATGAAACAAAAACCGAGATTTTAATGAAATTCAATACAAAACTTTGAAGATTCTTGGACAAATAT
The DNA here is from genome assembly GCA_019973935.1 of Trichonephila clavipes. NCBI lineage: Eukaryota > Metazoa > Arthropoda > Arachnida > Araneae > Nephilidae > Trichonephila > Trichonephila clavipes. The sequence goes on from BMAU01013597.1 coordinate 270,081, forward strand.
TGAGTTTTTTTGGGGGGGAAACTTGATTAGCTTCACTTGACTTGATTTTTGAAATTTTGCTTCGTGTTTTTATTTTTTTGTGTGTGTGTGCGTTTCCTGTTTGCGTACAATTAATCTTAATCCCATATCTGGTTAATTTAGAAAAAAATAACAACTTTACTTCCTGGGGAAAAAAATGTAAATATTTTTTTCTCAATCATAACAAAAAAAAAATTGATGCACTTTACTAGATCATTATTGTTGAAAATAAGGAAAAAGATAAGGCTTTATTTTAATGTCGATCACAGCACATTCATTCTTCAAATATTCCCTTAAAAATGTTTGATATTACTTTCGTATTTCTATCATAAATAAATATTAAGAAAGATGAATTAAGGCTTGAATAGTTCTGAAGTTTTATGATGAATAGATTGACATATCTTCAGATTTTCTAAGATATTTAAACAAAACCTGTTTCCTGCGGAGCATAAAAGAAAGACAAGTGGAAAAAAAATGTCTTCAAACGAGTTTAATGCCCTCATTGTCAACAATGATATCTAATACAAGACGAAGATGAGTCAGATGTAGGTTACCAAGGAAATGCACACTTTCACTACTGAAACTAATAATGTTTTGTTATATATAGAACAGACCAAAAAAACATGTCCGTAAATAAACATTCAATCAATAAGTTTCTCTATAAAAAAAGCAACAGTAATGATGTGATTGCCTACTGCGGCAATATCAGTGAAAATCTGCAAAACGTTGACGAATACAATTAGCAGTTTATTTTTCTAGTGAGAAGGGAAAAAAATTAAAGATTGATTGAAGACTTATTTAAGATTGATTAAAAGACTTTCCCTTATTTAAAAATGCATATTATTGCATCATTCTCTTCTTAGTGGAATTTTACAGTAGAAACAATTACTTAGGTGTATGATTTGATCATGGCAGACAGTAAAGTTATTTTTAGATCACGAGCATATGAACTTTTAAAACAGTTACTAATTCTTATATAAATCCAAATCAGTAAAATATATTAACAATGCTACGAACAGGAACACAATTAAAATTTTAATTCTAGATTTTTTTGAATAAATAAATATTATTTTTGCATCATTTTAATTATAATAAAATAAACTCCAGTTTGTTGTTACTAAAACAAAAAATATTACTATTCCTTTATAATGTAAGGCGATGGAATATGTCGATTATTTGTTGCTGAAAACATTTTTTTTAAAATTTGTAACTCCGAGCACGCACTTTCTTTAATATGATAACATTAAAAATTTACGAGAAATTTCCGATATCTAACATTTTAAAAAAGAAAGATAGATTGTATATTATTTAAATTAACGAGTAGTAAATACTTCATTTTCTTTTTAAAGCATATCATAACTCTAATTCATACTGTAAATAAAGAAAAAAATAAATTAGTTCTCTTTTTCTTTCTTCCAAATAATCAATTAACTATATTAAATTTAGGTTATTTAAAAGGCATTAACTATATATTTTTGTTACAGATAAATGAATCAGAATATAGCCATGCAAGCAAACATTTTAATCAAAAAAATATAAATATTTATTAAAAAACAGAATACACGCTTATTAAATTAAACTTATATAGCAATGCTTATTTTTTAAAAAAATAAGTGTAAGTAAAAATAAAATAAAAGCAAAAAAATGCTAATGAAACAAGAATAATTCTTTTTAGATTTTTGGAGTTCCACTAGTTTTTAAATATCTCCGAAGTAAAATTCTAGATAGTCTTACCAGCAAGCATAATAAACGTATTCAAAAAATGCACGCCTGTTTTAAAACACATACCTGTTTATTGTCACCTTCCTTGAGATACAACTTAAAAATTCTCAAGACTTTAACTAACGATTCTACTGGTGACGAATACCTTCCCATGGCTTCGAATACTTCTTCTTGGCATTCTTCAATGTTCATGCAGCCTTGTGAAAATGAAATGCACATGGATTCAAAATATAAAATTTGATGGGTTAGGAAAAGAGCTAAATCTTCAGCGTTGCTTCTGGTAATAGCTTTAGACAAAGGATTTAGTTTCAGCAACTGGATTATATTATCTGTATCCAAACACTGAAAAAAAAGAAATCGGTTTTGTTTAAAAATACATTATTACTTTAAGTCCAGTACATTTCTAACATATTAAATGAATTTCAAGCACTTAAATTCATAAATAAGTAATAGCGAAAATAAATAGAATTTAATCCATTCTGCTAAATTTCATCAAGAAAACTATTAAATACAAAATTGTCATCATATATTTAAAGGTACATAAACTCACATCAGTGTAATTTAGGCTTATTAGTATTTATTCATTTGAATTTCTACTTCCTTCCATAAATTATGCTATAGTTTTTACAAATAATATTTATATTTTTTCAGAAAATACATATTTTTAATTAAAGAATTTCCAAATAAATATCGATATCTATGTAAATGTTGATGTAAATCGATATGTATTATGTTGTATTTTTTTTTGAAATCAATATTTATAAAATACATTTAAATTGATTTTTTTTGTTTTATTTTCACTTTGGAGAAAGACTGGCATACAATTGCTCCAGATCTTGTAATATAGAATTAATATTGTAAGGCAAATATAATCAATTTATTAGTAATTCTTAGTCAAAAATTTCCACACACTGTTCCACAGAAATTAAAATTAAGTTTGACACGCAGTCTATCTCAATTAATTCCGCATGACAGTATTGGGTGAACTTGAATCCCAAACGTGCAACAATTAAACTACTAAGCTTTTGTTCTAGTAATCATAATCCTAATTTGTTTTTTATCCTTTCATATTTATATACAAGACATGAATTCATATAAAGAAAAAAATACATGCACCACTAATTTATATATATAAAATAATAGCTACTTTTAAAAATTACGTTCAAAACTTCAAAATATTTTAATCCAAATATAATGAAATCATTCAGCTATTAGTTCACCTAAAGTAAAGAACATTTGCAGCATTTTTAATGCTTTCTTATGTATTATACGTTTACATTGTACAGGTTTTTTAGCAAACATCTACGAATTCTATGGAACAGTAACGTTAATAAGAGTACTACTTTGTTTTAACACCTCTTAACCCCCAAAAACCTCACACAATAATGAATAAATAAAAACAAGTAATATAAAAAAAAATTTTAATCAATTCCTACCTAGATCAACAAAGAAAAATTTTATTTTAGTTACTTTTTATTAAACAATTACAATTAATATAAATATGTATATACAAATGACAGAATCACAATATTTAGTGTCAGTAAATTTTTATTTATTACCATTAACATATCGTATTGTCATCCAAAACAATCGTGTATATAAAATTTCAATTCAATTTAATGCCATTAAACGCGAGAAAAAAATATCTTGTAAAGTTTTGACCCACGTCGCTAAAAATGAAGCCATCGTGACTGCATCTGTAATTTTTTAAATAATTAGTTTCAGGCAATTAGCTTCAATTAATTATAACGTATCGTATTGTCACCCAAAACAATTTGAGTGAAAATTTCAGCTCAAGAGAGCGCTTTAAAATGTGAGAAAAAAACCTTTTTTTTAAGTTTTGATACAAGTGATGATACAAAAATGATGACAACTTGGCTGCAACTGTAATTCTTTGAAGAATTAGATTTAATCAATTATTTTTTTATTAATTATGATTAAATTACCGTATTGTTATCCAAAAAACCATGTATATAAAATTTCATTTCAATTGAGCGCTTTAAAATGTATTTTATTAACGATTGAAAATTTGAACATGATATATATAGGGAGATTGTGAACTAATAGTAGGAATTGAAAAATAAATCAAAAGAATTTCCCTTTATTACTTAATGGCGAATGTATGTAAATAAATATATTACTCAAACGTCTAATCAAAAGAAACTTTTATCACGAAAGAGAAAGTTAATATGCTAACTCAGCAAATTCCCGGAACTTTATGAAAGGGATCGAATCACTAACGCAACTTAAGCGATACTACAATGAGCACTAAAATGTTATATTTATTTTCCTTTTTAGGGAATCTAGGTATCACAATCCTTTGTATACGACTACGTGAAGCTCAATAACCACAAAAACAAAACTCAATTATTTTTTATGGCATTCCATATATTTCAATGCACTTTCATTAAAACAATATACGTAAGATCGTCAAGTAGCATTAGTGGAACCACTCTGGTCCTATTTTCATACTAAAATAGAATGATAACTTATCATATTCTAAAATGTATAATTCATCTTTCTGGATTCTCATAAAATTCTACCGCATATTTTTTCCTTTTTTTCATTTTGTTTGGAAATTGGAGAACTCGATTTCTTCGTTATTTAAATTCATCTTATAATATAGCAAAACAAGAGCTCTTAACCAGACATGCAGGAGTCATTAGAAATGCATGGATGCGTTTTAGAAATGTTAAAACTCCAGTCATCTAATTTTTTTCAATGACATCTTTTAGATCTTTTAAACATTCTATCTGTTACAAGTACTTGCATAACATTACAATAGTTAAAAATCATATTTTTCTTTTCCTTCTGAATACTAAAATTATTTAATACAAAAAAAAGTTGTTTTTTCTTCCAACCTATATAGGTATTGTACTGGGTCTTATTTTAGCTGCTTCTTTTATTCAATATGTTTCATGCTTGTGTGTGGTGGGGGAAGGTATGTGTTCTAGATTTTCTACTTCTTTCAGTTTGTCTGCGCTTATTTCCTGAATTTATGTATGCTAATTTGTGAACAACTAACGATTATTGCATTTTCTAGTTCTACATAAATAATGTTGTTCTTAGAGAAAGTCCTGACAAGATGTTAGAAGCAATTCACTTGAAATTTATGTCATGGATACAAATTATATTTCATAGACTTTGGATTTGGGAATAACTCTTAACTCTTGAATTTAATTGTAACTTGCATTTACTTTTTTATTATGCTGAATAACTCTTAACTCTTGAATTTAGTTGTAACTTGCATTTATACTTTTCACTTCTATTATACTATCTAATATATAATAGCAAATCGAGGGGTTTGTTTATTTGTTCCCCTTAGGTCTGCAATACTTGTAAACTAATTGTTGAAAAACCTATTTAATTCTTACGCTAATTTTTAGTTTAATATTTGAATTCTCAAATTCAATGTTTTAAAAAATAAATATGGAAATATTTATTTGACATTCCTTTCGTATCATATGTAATATTATCTTTTTTGTGATTGCAATTATAATTTATATATATATATATATTCCCAAATATAGAACTAGTTAAAAGAGGAGAAAACATGCTATCATATTTATTTATTAAAATTGTAACTTTTTTAGTACTATTAACACATTCCATAGAAATTAATTGCATACATGCGCATTTATTACGTATACGCATGGAAGAAGGAATGAGTAGAAGGAGAAATCAATATTTGAACCTTAAAACATCGTAGTAAACTTTAAAAATTGGCCTTTTATATATAAATGTTAGCTATCTCTCTCTCTCTCTCTTTTTATAAATATCTCATATTTATACATTAAAAATGCTTGTATTTCTTCACAATCAAGCAATAAATTGTACTCAAAAATTAAAAAACAAAAGAGAAAACATAGTTAGATTAAGAGAACATGCATTTACAAAGGCGATATAGAGTATAACATTTGTCCCAAAACAGCTAGATATACTACTCAATTTCAGCCAGGCTTGTTCATCAACTCATGATTTAAGACCTTTTCAAATTATAATGAAAAAAAATATTTCCTAAGTGAAAATTTTCTACTGCGTTAAAAAAAAACATTCTTTTTCCTGAGTTGCATTCCCAAATGAAATATTTGTAAATTTTTACAAAAAAAGTTGTAATTTTTTTTTTACCCAGTCAGCTATTTTCAAGTCTTTAAATATAAATGCATAAACATATTGTATCATTATTTACAAAGCAACTGAAATCATTTATTCTTATAGCCTCCGTAAGAGAGGAACATTCTGCGTGTGCTTATTTCCTTCATGTATATGTATCCTAAAGCAAAATGCAAAAAGATTAACATAACACTCTTACTGAACTTGCAACGATTCATGCACCATTTTGATTCTTTTATTCACTTTTCTAAGAAAAAAAACTAAATAAAACAATACATTCGCAAAGTAGCTATTTTTAGATAAATCACCAATCGAAAAGCAGGCGTAATATCAAGAAAGGCCCATTAGATTATCAATGGATCCCTGGACACAATTTGATTGATGTACGCCATGGATCACTTCTTGTTAACGATGAAAAACCCGAACTAAATTAGTGAAATTATTCTTTTTAATGATGTAATTTTTAATCTCTCTCTCCTAACTGAAGGTAGGAAGTATTAAAAAGAGAGGTAATTTTTCTTTTAGAACCAGACACATGATTATTTTTAGCTATCGAACATTAAAGGGCTTTGAACTTACCTATCAAAGTAGAAGTAACGCCTGTGCAGTTGGCTTCGTTTGGTTACCAAAGCAAATGGAATGAATGCTCTTAAAAATCGATTTCCGGGGTTGTTTTCATCGATTATAGTTATTAATATAAGTGCGTCTGAACTAAGGTTACAGGCTTAAGCACTAAATGATGAGAAAATAACCCAAAGTCACACATAAAAGGAGGGAAATGGTATAAAGTAATTGTAACATCTCTTCTTATATGCTTGCTTCATGTCCAAGAGATTTTAACGCTTCTGCTACATGTAGTAAAAATATCCTTCTTTGAGTAGTTAATTGCATTAATGAAATTGCTTTCCTTAAACGTAATTCCTTACGTAGCATTTTTAGTTAATATATATTGTGCTTGATGTATTGATTTTCAGAAAAGTGAATGTGGTAATATATAAATATTAACTATGTGTAACACATCGATCGAATAGTTCTCTTACTCATTTTCATATGAATGGAAATTAAGCTATTATGTTAAAACGTATTTAAACTAAAAACAAATGTAACAAATATAAAAATATCAGTAGCTGTCATTAAAATGTGCAGTGAAATGTGTTAATCATTCTGTAATCAATTATGTACATTAATTTCCAATAAAAATGCAAGATAATTAACTGAATTGAAAATAGTAAAATGAATTTTACTATTAAAAAAAGAAATTTGTAAAAAATATAAAAGAATATAATTTTATGAAAGAAATTTGTACAGAAACAATAGAATCTATTAAGCACTCAATATTTACAAAAAACAAAAGATATATGTTTAAAGATATGCGTTAAAAGTGCTACACTTTATTGTTTATTTACAATTTCGTCAAATCAATCGTACTCCGATACGAACGAATTCCAGAACTGTGGCGAACTAAGTGAACTTATGTTATCTGGCGAATTTGAAGACTGGTAAAAAGTCAATGCAACGTGAAGAACATAAAATATTGAGGAAATTACTTTTCAAAAATATATTAAGTACAAAAAAGATTTTGCTTGAGTAAACCAATGTCGCACCGAAAAACAAGTTATTTCCAGCGTATTGTATGTAGATAAAAGTCAACTATAGAAACGGTAAATTTTACGTTTGACAAAATGACATCCAGCATTGATAAAATGCATACATAAAGATGCTCAAATATAAAAATTCTATACAAAAATGTATGTTACATATTCAGTAATATGGTTATCTAATAGAATAGAGTAATAACGACATTTATTTTAAAAGAAAAATGGATTATTTTGATATTTATTTTTTTCTGTCATTCAAGGTAAGGTTTCCCTCTACTCTGCTTTTCTTAATTTCATGTAGAAATCATTCCTCGTTTTTATGCAATTTTCAATTGCAAATACTTGAATTCTGACATTGTTGCTATTGTAACATTTTTTTTTATTATTATTAAAATAAATTTCTTCAATACTTGTATCAAAAGATTGCTATCAAGAAAAAAAAACTGATAACACAAAATAGCAAGTACTTGAATACATCGAATATTCAAATTTATTTCCACTATATAATACACCGTTAAAATTCACTCTATAACCGTAGCAAATACTAATTTACACACAACTAAAATTTTTAATTTTTCTTATAGAAAATTGTAGTCAATCAGGTGTCTATTAGTAGGTGAAAAAATTATATTTTCGGAAAGAAGTCTCTTTTGAAACTATTATATAGTGTATACTACAGCATCAGTTATGCTTATGTTAATGCTAATTAATTTTAATTATGCTTAATTTACCAGGTTTATGCAAATGAAATGAGACGATTGTTTTAAAAAACAACACAATAAATTTGCGAAAACTATTAATATTTCTTTATTCGAAATAATATCCATCGTTCGGGCAATTTGTGAATACCACGCCAAAAAAGGTTCGGTCTTTTGAGGCCAGCTAGTCCTCAAGCCAATATTTGACGTTTTCGTAAGAAGTGAAGCGCTGTTCAGCCAATGCGTGTCCCAATGATGCAAATAGGTGGTAATCAGATGGAGCCAAGTCTGGTGAATAAGCCGCATTCGCTAAGGGCTCCCAGCCGAGCGCCTTCACGATGTCCTTGGTCGGTTTAGCACGGTTGCTAGGTAAGTTGTCATCAAGGAAAATCACTTTGTACTGCTGTTTCTTGTATTGCTCGCGTTTTTCGAGTATAGCATCTTTCAAATTAAGTAACTGCGCTTGATCAGTATTAACGGTTTCGCCGGGTTTGATAAACTAATATAATAGATTGGTCCCTCCTGAACCCAGAAAATGCACACAGCATTGTTTTGCGGTCGAAGCGATTTGGACGGCTGTCCGTGGTCAACATATGATCGATTACGCTTGGGATTGTCAAAATAAATCCATTTTTCATCGCCAGTCACAATACGATGGAGATATGGCTTGCGTTTGTATCAGGCACGCAACATTTCGCACACGATTTTTCTGTTTTCCTGTTGATGGTCCGTTAGCTCGAGTGGTCCCCATCTACCGACCTTTATTATCTTGCTCATTGCTTTGAGACGGCGAAAAACAGTGCTTTGGTCAGCATTCAATTGTTCTGCAAGATGTTCTTACGTTTTGCAATCATCTTCATCGAGTAATGCTTGCAATTCAGTATCTTCAAATTTTTTGCTGGTCTGCCACGCTCCTCGTTTCTCGCTTCGAAATCACCATTTTGAAACTTTTCAAAGCACCTGTAGCACTACGCACGGCTCAGAGAATTGCCACTGTATGCTTCTACAAGCATTTGATGCGATCCGGCAGCATTTTTCTTCGGATGGTAACAAAAAATTAATGCTGTCCGCAAATCGTGGTCGGAAGGCATAAAATTCGACCTCTTCAACGCAGTAAAAAAAATACAATGCAAGCTGAAACTCGTCCAAATGTAAACTAAACATGAGTATCAAAGATCAAACTATAAAAAAAATCACGCATCCTGGTTTCGTATTGTTTGCATATATGCGTGACGACATCTGTTAGCAATCGTCTCATTTGATATGCATACACCTGGTACTGTATCTATAAGAACAATCATTAAAATTTAGAGATAGTGGCCTTCTTCTATTCAAGGATATGAATCACATAAGCATTGAATTTTTTTAATGTCATCAATACCAATGTACAAAGTTGAATATCGTAATTTTTTTTGAGAACATGTTTAAAGTAACAGAAATTATTTTCATGATTTGACCAAACTTTAAAATTATGGGATCAGTCACCAACAGCTCCCGTGTTACTTTATAAGTGCAGTGTTAATAAACAATCTACGGTCAAGTGATAACCAATACGGAATGCATGAAATGTTTCACAGATTACACAAATGTTATAGGAATATCAATTAAAATTGACAGAGATAAATAACCAAAAGAGGTACTTTTGTTGGTAGTGATCTCATTTATAATTTCCTTTTATTCTAATAATTATTAATAAAAACATTATTTAAAGACAATAAATGTCTATCTATATTCAATAAGACACCACAAATTCATTAACGAAGTACCATTGCCTTACTTCGAAATTCTTCAACGTCGCTCTACTGGAATGACTGTAACGTTTAAAAACATGTGTATAAAGCTTCTATATTGTACTAACATGGATTTCAGAAATTTTATCATTTATTCACTGATATTAGCACTTAATTTGCATTTTTCGTGCCAAAGCTAGGATAAAAACAGTGTAAAAACTCAAAAATGGTGTATGAACTACCGCATGGATGAATCTACTTCTAGCTACAAATGTAAACCAAATAAGTGCGAAGGCCCTGGAATTCGACGTCCTATATATTTTCTATAAAATTAAAATACCTAAAAATATTTTATGATTAGATCTTAAGTAACTTTTTTACTTAAATATCACAAGCAAATTTTAAAAGAATTCGCTCAAATATAAATAATAATATGCCAAGAGTTTTTTTTTTTTTTTTTTTTTTGCTCTAGTAGATATCGAGGGATTTTATTATATGATACATGTTGGCGAGATATATGCATTTAAAAGAAGCGAAGCTATTTTCAATCAGGTATTTAAGAATTACTAAAAATGACAAACAATATTTCCAGTTGGACAAATGATGAACAAATAACACTGAAATGATTTAAGATATCACATTATGTCTAAGCAAATATATACTTAATAATAAAAGTTCTGCATTAAAATAAAAATGCATACAAGTATTTCTAGATCTGTAACCTCGAATACAAATTATTATATGAAAAATAAGGGTTAGTTTTTAAGGTTCATATTACAAGAGAAATAAATATTTATTTTTTAGATAAAAACCAAACAGTGTCTGGACAAAATCATGAAAAAAATTCCCGAAAAACAAAAACACTGATCGCTAAATGCCTGCGAAATTTGAAGGGAAAAGTGCTCAAAATATGGAATGACCTAAAGAAAATGCTTTTCTTGAGTCAATTGATATGGAAGCCATGAAGTTAGAACTAGTACATAACTTAATAATATCTCAGATATTTTAGTTAAAAGAGGATAAGCCATCAAAATTCAGGTTCTTTATAGTGAGAAAAGAATTCCGTTTATATTTGTAGATGCATATTTGCATTTGAATTGATTTTCAACTAACATCGCGTTTGAGTCATTCAATGATCTAATAGCCACAGTCCAGTATCCGCCCATAAAAATAAACAGCGTGATATTACTTATATCTTGTCAAATACAAAATATGTTTAATTATGCAATATGTTCCGGCAGTCAGCACTGAAATAAAAATCGAAGGTCTCGAGAGAGAGCACAGGTGTCTTTCAACAACCTTATTGCAGAACAAAGAGAGGGAGAGGGCTGATGGCGCAGCATTGCTACCTTGAAAATTTACATCGTGAATTACTCCCCTGAAAGGTGTCATACTTTAGTAGAATACCCTTCTTTGATGCAGGAAGGACAAACCAAATTTTTTGTGCCCAATTACAAGAGATACTGTTCGAGAAAACAAATTGCAAATGTGAAAAGGAAAAAGTAATAAAATTTGCATTTATAACATATTCATGAGCTGCAATTACATGTTGATTAATAGCATTGCTATGGAACGATGGTTTGGAGACCTTTTTTTTAAATATGTCTGAAACGCATATTGCTTCTACTTTGCAACAATTGATTTGACGCATAGTAAAAAATGCACGCTTTTTTAATCTATGATTATATATTTAATGCACATTTATCTTAATACCCTACATTTTTACCCAACAAAGCTCAAATAAAATTATAGGATAAGAATGTATTAAAAAGTATCGTTGTATGATATTTATAATGTTTGCATTTTACATCATAGATTTTGGACACAAATTACATATTGTTTTTTTTTTAACATTCTTTTCAAAAAGGTGTCTTTATTTATGTTAGCTTAAACCGTAATTATAATGTATTTAAAAAGATAAAATTCAGAATAGCAAATAATAGTGATAAAATAGACTGTTGCAAATATTAACGTTGCGCTATAAAGCAACTCGAATACTATTAGAGGCCAACCTCATAACTTCGAAAAACGATGAAATAACTAAGAAACACCTGAACTGGCACCCCACTCTCCTAACTGCCACTCCATGCTAAAGTGAGCACTTTGGGCCACGACAAATTTAACGTACATCAGCCCCTCTACACGACGGGTTTTCACTGGCACTAGGGCTCGAGACTTGCTGGTAACAAGTTTGAGACCACGACCGCATACACGATAAATTAGTCAGTTTAATCAGTTTAAACTTATAACAAAAATCCCACACACAAGCCACCCAGTCAGTATAGTGGTTATGACACTCGGCGTGTAATCGAGCGGGCTCGGGTTCGAATCCCGAATAAGGCATGGATGTATCTTCGGTAAAAGAAGTAGAACTTTCGCCCGAAATAAATTCCCGTCTCGAATGGAAAGCAGCGCACCCCTTCTTTTTATATGCTGGGATCATCGTTAGTAACAAAGTTTATATTCTTATGTGATTGTACTGTATGTTTCTATTCATCTATTTCTTGTCTTTCGCATGTATCGGAGGATGAAAGGCACGACAACAACAGAAATCAAAAACATCTTAAATAAGCATTTTCTATGGAGAAGTTTTTCTTAGAAACAGTACTTTTAAATATCTGATGCGGACCTGATACCGACATAAATGGGGATGACCGACATGACGTTATAATAACTATTACAATACACATGATTATAATAATACTTGATTGATTCGCTGCGTGAATTTTCTATCATAAAAACATCACCAGATAATTCTTGTATAGTTTTAAACTCCGCATAAGAATTTCTCTGCCGTAGAGAATATTTTTAAAATGACTATTGAGAGTCGCAAAAGTTAGATTTTTACCTTAAATAAAAAAAAATCACAAAAGGTTAGTATAAACACGTTTTTCAAAAGTAATAGTAATTTATTAATTTTAAAGAGAACATGTTAATTAAATCGTGAAGAAAGTCAATTAAAAATCTGTTTGAAAAATGGGCTACAGAACAGCACGAACCAAAGCATTCAGACCGTGCAACTGATGGATGATCTTTCCTTAATAGCAACGCACGTCATTCGGCACTCGCTCAAAATTAACAAGACAAAGAAAAATAATTTTAGAGTCATTCCATTTTTATTTTACTGATATTCTATCATTCTAGTTTAATATTTTTCAGAGCAAAAAAAAAATTAAAAAGACTTATTACAGCTACTTGTGGATCCAAAAATTAACTTAAATGAACTAACTTAATTGTCCAGAATTAAATTAATAAACTTTTTTATCCCAAATTAAAATGGATAAATATTTTAACCTGTCCATTTACTTATTGGGAAAACTTACACTTAGAATCGATTCTAAGACAGAAATTCCCAAATAACTGACAAATGACTTCCTAGTCATCGTAACAGGAATTGATAGAGCCATAACAATCTTAAATCGACCTTAAGATTTAGTATCCGAACACGTTCGGAGTATTTTTTTTTTGTTGACAAAATAACATATTTAAACATTATAATTGCTTTTTTAGTACTCAATAACAATAAATACTAATATGTAACCAACAATATTTAAAATAAATTGCCTAAATTTCACAAAAATCCCAATTATAAGTGAAATTCTAGCAATATTTTTGTAAAACGACAAAGCAATTAGAGAAAAAGTAATAAACTTATATTAGTAAAAGCATTACCCATACAAATTACATACATTTATCTAGAGAATGTACTAAAATTTTAATGTTTTATTAAAATTTGAAAATTTTAGATCTGATTTTGGATTTAGATCATTATAAGAAAAGTCACATTCTTTATGAGACCATTATTTAAGTAACAGGCCCTAACTCAAAAAGCATTCATACAATAAGAAATATTTTAGTGCATTCTCTAGAAAGCAGGTGCATTCTCTAGAAGCAGCTCTAAATATCAGGTTGAAAAAGTTTTATAGAAGTACATTTGTAATATTTGGATTTATCAGACTCGCGCCATGATAGATATCGAACAATTTAAATGCCCACTTCTGGTAGATCAAAGACCCCCTTCTGGTTTTTCTAACTTTATAAAATTGATTGTAGCTTGGCCTCTAGGTAGAGTAGAATCAAAACAAAGTATGTTCTGTAAGGCCAAAAGATATCTCAATTCAATAAAATAAAAAACAAAAATATCTGTCTTGGCTGAAGTTAGTCATTTTCAACATGTTCGGATACCTTAACTAAAATATCCCACACTTGTTCCAGTGCTTAGTGTTCAATTAAAATTTCTAACGGATCTCATTATCTCTTATCGGTTTGCAGATTCCAACAAACTAACTTTACGAATAGCAGAATGAATTTACGAACAGTTAACGTTATGAATGGTAAAATAAAAAAAAAAGAATTCAGGAATAAATTTATTAAGAATGAAAATCACTAAACTTGTGAATAATTAATCTCATGAAAGGAGTAGAATGAATTAATGAATGGTAAAATGAACGGATAAGTAGCCAACCTTGCAAACAGTAGAAGATACATGATTGAAATATTCTCAGGCCACAATAATACTGATTTTAGTGCCAACAACACTTTGCAATGCCCATAATTATAATCCAACTAATGATAGTAATCCTAATGGATTATTATTTGCCAAGGAAAAAAATTATCCTTTAATATTTAAACTGTAACTATGGCCTCACATATTGAGTAATAATTTAAATAAAAGTTATATAAGAAGTAATTTGGTTGCTTAAAAAGTAGAACTGAATAAATAAAACCCTTTCTTAAATAATAAAAAATAAAGCAATTCCTATTTCTTATATAACACATTTAGTTCTCACAAGTTTCAACATTCATGTATCCATTGCAATTTTTTTAAGAGAAAAGACTGCATATTTTCCCAGACAGAGGCGCACTAAAAAGGAAGTGCACAAAAAACATTGTTCACACTTCAAAGAAAAAAATGAATAAGATAAAAATAAAGCAAAAAAGACAAAAAAAGACAATGGGGAACGGATACGTTTTAAACAATGACTCAGTATTGGTATTTCATGGATACGATGTAAGAAATTTTTTCTTACTGAGAGTGAAAGTCGATTTGCAATACAGGACAAAATTTTATTATCAATTCAACGTCGAATACGTAATATAATACTCTCGAATATATCAAAAATAATCGACCGGAAGAAAACAATGGCTGCAACGGCATTTTTTTCATATAAGGTACAAAAATTATACAAAGGGAGAAACTATATTTTCCATGCAAACAACCACAAACACAATGAATTTCAACTGTTCTTTTCATCAGGAATTCATGTTTTCTACAATTTTGATCTAGGAAGTCAATTTTTCATACAATTTTGCTCATCGAAATTAGACTACGCGAAGAGAATCGTGTGATACAACAATTCAAGGTATACACAATATTTCTCATGCTAATAATATGACACATATGCGACTGTCATTCTTTCTCTCTCTCTCTCTCTCGGATTTTTCACACGATTTTTGTATTTATATTTTACTGAGAAAGTTTCGAAATTGAACTATTCAGTTCCTGCATATAGCATACAAAAGTAAAAGCTTGTTTTGAGTTCCGATTCGTAGTTGAAAATTTTCTGAACAAAAGAACAGAAATAGATGCTTTAAGAAAGTTTAAACAATTACTTTATTTACTATAACTTCTTGAGAAATGTTAAAATATTCCATATAGCAACACAATATATAATATTTACTTTAGATTTAAAATAATAGTTTTTGGTGCCCAGCCCATTGAGGGCCAAGGCCTACTGTGCCCATCTCAGTTTCCGTGACCATAGGCAAGGAGATGCATGGTCAGATGTTCCAATCTGGAGTTCACACTGAAGCCAATCCACAGTGTTTTGTTTCCAACAGTCAGGTTTGTTTCCCACAAGCTTAATACTCATTTTATCAATCCACCAAAAGGATGATAGGATGAGTTAATCTTTCCCAGCACAGGGATTGAGCCCTGGACCTGTGACGTGGAAGCACGATACGCTACAATTCAGCCACTGGGCTTCAAATTAATAATTTACCTTAATAAAATATTGCAATCGCATGTTAAAGTACAATCAAAGAAAAAAACTTGAATTACAAAGCATATTTTTATTATTTTTATTTTAATGACATTTTTCAAAACATACAGAAAAATCGCATATGACTAAAGATTATTATGCTTGATGAAAAAGTACGCACCTGATTTCGAAATAAAATCTATTTTTAAATTTGTTTCCATATGTCTAGCAATAAAAAAAATGAAAGAAAATTTAAATTTCAAACAATGTATCATTTTTATCAGTATTCCAAGTAGCAATAGCCAGTATCATATGCAAACAAGTATTCTTACTAATATTATAAACGCGAAAGGTAGTATGGATGTTTGTTACTTTTTCAGGGAAAAACAACAGAATGGATTTTAATGAAACTTTGCAATAGTACAGCTTATACATCATAATAATACATAGGCTATAATTTACAAAGATATTGTATGAAGTTTCCAAAATACAACGATAATTGTCAAGAAAGTAGGAAAAAATTCTGACATCTGCAAAAAAGCCCGCGACAGCATATATAAATCTTTTTTGTGTGAAGCAAAACTTTCCCTTTTGTTTTGTCTACGCAATGCCTCAATGCACGCTAGCTTTTAATTTATTCCTTTGATTAGTATAATCACTATTTTTTTATTTTATAATAATACTAGATTTCGAAAGGAGAAGTGGTGGCAAGATTTTAACTTAAAATAAATACAACAGAAAGTAGTATTAATGTATTACACTGTAAAGTATTTTCAATAAAGAATTCAAGCAACAATAATTTTAATCAATTTTTAATAAATAAATACGATTTAAATAGATAAAAAAATGTCATGTGGCTCCAACAAAATCTAAATATTTTAGTCATTTGATTTCCCATGCCTCTGTGTATAGAATAGATTCAGGAATGAAATCGGATTTTTTTCAAATATTTGTCGTTCAGTGTAACAAGATTTAAAAAGTTTGCAACACATTGTATTTTAAGAATATTTTCCAAAGAACATTCGTAGAAATTAAGAACTATTTAAATTTGTAAAGAGTTAAAAAATTATTTAAAGTTAAGAGTTGTTATATGTTCGCAACCACTCTTCCACAGAGTAATTACGCAGTAATAACACACACAAAAAAATTGTTACTTTGCACCTTCGTGCTTTCAGTTTTTCCAAACGAAATAAAAGAGCAACACGACACAGTGATCAACGCGTTTATTTAAGCTCAATTACATACAGTTCTCAATGTTTCATGGCCATCAAACCATTCAGCTTGTTCGACGAACCGTTGAATACGAATCTTTCTCTTTTTATTTATTTTTTTACTCCTGACAAGACTGGCGAAGAAATCCTTATTTGCTTCTACAGTAGTACATTTTTCGAGTTTTTCTGTAAGAAATGATGCAATGTAATTTAACGGACCGCTAACTGCGTGTGGAAAACGAAATCTAACTCGAAACATCAAAGATATTGCATAAACAACAGCAAAAAAAGACTTCAAGGGTGTTAAGGAGATAAAATGCGTTGTTCATTTTTTTAGGAAAATCACTATATATCAAAAAAGGTGCTTTTAATTTTTTTAAAGTCATCTTGGTCAGAGATGAATTATATAGCCATTGTCAAGGATAACAATATTGTAAACCTTATTCAATTTGCCCCATTGTCATTGAATTTTTTTTAATCCAATAAAGAATTCTCAATCATGTTGTTATATAATTTATATGATAAATGTCTCTATTGTATTCATACCCAGTTTAAGATTTGTATGAGTACTGGTTATGTAAATTCTTTTTTTCAAACTAAATTTATGTGTTTTCTTATTTATTTTGAGAAAAATTTGTTAAGAATTTTTATTAATTTTTGTAAAACTAGATAAATTTTCCATTTCCAGATAAAATATATGTATATAGATTTATTTTGCTACTTGAACAGCAAAACTGTAACATTTTAATTACACTTAAGTATTAATTTATTTAATAATGCAACTAAAAAAATTTTATTAAATTCTAAAATCGAAGTTTTATAAGATAGAGAAAAAAATTAATAAACTACAAAGTATTCCGTTTTGCTTCTCCCCCACCCTTACTGAAACTACTTTACTTAAGTCACAAAATGAAATTGTTTCAATTAACTACTTCTTTTTTCTTTTTAATGTTGGTAACTGTATTCGATTCAATTTATACCTTCATATGAACCTCAGTTTTATGAAATTACAATATATATGGATTATTTAATAATGTCTTTAACAGTTTGATTCTTACCCTTATGTTAGAGAAGATAAGCTAAAATTTATACAAAAATATTTTCTATATAAAAAATATAACTACCCTACAAGAAAATACGAAAAATTGCGTGATTCATTTTAGAAGGGATAGATTACTGCAGTGTGGTCATCTCAAAAAAAGCGGGAAATGTAATGTTAAACGGACGAGTGAGAAACAATCAACTGTAACCTACGTTCAACTACACTTGTACATAAATTAATTTAGAAGTTACGGTATTTTTTTAAATGCATCTAAAGCTATGCAATGTATTGTGTACAACTCATATAAAGTGATGTGATTAAAAATACACAATAGGTTCATCAAAGAAACAATTTAACGTTCGTTAATTATTAGTAAATGGAATAAGTGTTTCATACTTCTCTGATAATTAAATGCAAACTTATAAACATTGTTAAAGAAGTATAAATTAAATTATATTGTAAATAATATTTTTTTAACCTTTTTTGCAAAATAAAAGGCAGCGTGGTTAAAATTTGGGAACTATTTGACACATTCTTTAAATTATGGCATGATTCACTCAAATTCAAAGATCAGTCATATAAACATGCATATACTCCTTAAGAAAAACAAAAAAAAGAGATGGATGCTGCAATATTTATAAACATTGCAGACTGAGGATTGCCTTTAAAAAAAATGGAAATTAATCAGTTATACAACCAGTTTATATTCATATATATTTCATTGTAATTTTTTTAAATTACAACAAAAATTAAATGGGAGTTAATCCACACTGTCAAATAATTTTAAAAAGTTTAAACATTAAAAACTTAAATGTATATATGTGCTCCATTGCAACTGCCAATTATTTGCAAAAATTAATTTCAGACAAGTGACACAATTCAACACTAAAAAACAATCATAATAAAGATCGTAAGAAATAAGCGTCAAATATTGTATTATTATTGCTTTCTAATGAATATGCAGAATAAAATTAATAAACGCATTTGAGTTTCTTCAATTAAAGATGTTTCACTGACGGCGAAGATAAAATAAATAAATAGATTAATTCAACCATATTATCTCTTTCTAACGGGAAGTCGAGACTGAATAATTATTATATCCAATAAGTAACATTTAAACCCTCATTAACTATGGAAAATTCGAGAGCAGTCAACAGCATTATCAAACAGTTCATTCAACGCAACTCTTTCATTTGTGTATCCATATTATTTTCTTTATATTTTGAAAAGTTACTTAAAATTTTTATTTTTATTCCATGTCTTTTGAAAGAACATGGAACCACTTAAGACACGGATGTTAAATTATCACGCAGAGCGAAATTATGCTAAATAATTAAGAAAAAGATCTGAAAATTCTCAAAAACCGATTTAAAAAAAATCATTTATCTAAGTACAGTTCTTCTCACCTCAATATTATCAACGAACTACTCTTCCGTGTTCAACCATGATGGACTCTCAACCTTACCTGTTTGGAATTAATGAGGTTACGTCAATATCATTCAAACCGATTTGAATCCGTAATGTGAATGAACTTTCCAGGTGTTTTATTACATACTAGACTTGAAACACTTGCACAAAAGTTAAGTGATAAATATCTGGCCATTTTAAAGGGCAAAGGACGAAATATCCTAATTATTTGTTTTAATTGTTTGTAAGAATTTCTAGAAATTCAGTACGAATAATCCTTGTTTTTATCATGTTAAGTAATTCTGTAAAAAGTATTTTCAATTCATTTTAAATTGCTCCATTTTAAAACAATGTTTTCATAAAATATCAGCCCATACGAGAGCATCAGATAATTTAACTCATAAATTTATTAATTAAATCATTAGTAAATAATTTAAATTTTTCACAAACGTTCGAATTAATCCATTTTAAAACAATGTTTTCGTACAATATCTACCCATATGAGAACATCAGACAATTTTAACTCAAAATTTTTTTTTAAATCATTAGTAAATAATTTAAAGTTAAGGACTTAACAAGATTTTAAATAAATTTTTCAAACGAAAACTCTTGTGGGAAATTTTATTATACACTATCACGGTCAGAATTCCAAAATATGTTATGATTTTTTTAACAAAATTTGAATCAAGAAGTCTATTTAAATACTGTGAGGGGGAAATAAATAACCTCCTCATTTTAAACATACAATTAAAGCAAAAATAATAATTTGAAAAAACGATTCAATCCTTCCATAACGTAAAAAAGAAAAAATACACATCTTTTTCATATCTACGCATATTTATTCTCATTCACACAACCAATACAAAAAAAAATGTCCAAGACAACAATTTACTAAGGATTAAAATCAACCACGCGCACTAAAGCAAAATTATTAAACGCGTAATAAATACTTGACAAAATTTTCAGTGATGCATTAAAAATATTATGATACAAGTAATAATATATTAAAAATAAATAACAAATATATATATATATATATATATATATATATATATATATATATATATATATATATATATATATATAAATGGAAAGTAACTGATTATTATGTAAACAAAACACACAACTATTAGGCAAATACTCTATAATTATTATATGTCATTAATAAATTAAAATAATAGTATAGTAGTCATAATATAGACTAATTTAATGCACTTAAATGATTTTTAAGAAGTAAAAACATATTTGTCAATTAAAAATTATTTCTTTTTACCTTGTTAATTTTGAAATATAATTTCAAGTTTGATTTCTGATGATTTATTGATATTAAACTTGTTTGCATACATCTTTTCATTCGAATTTGGGAATACATTTTTTAAATATGATTTTCCATTATTAAACTCTCCCTTTTAAATTTTACTTCCATTATTAAACTTCTCCAACTTCCTTAACTAACTTCACCATCTAGCTATTAGAATACGTAAATTTTTATGAGCTATAACTTATACTAATAGACTTTTTTGTTTAAATCCTCACTATCGAATGTTTTAATACTTAGCTTTCTCTCCATTTTATTTTTAGCACAAAAACTAAGACAAAAATCTTCATAAATCCTAAGCAGACAGCAGAAGATTTATATCATCTTCTCATCTAAAATTATTTGCTTTTGACAAATGAAATACACAGTCTTCTTTTTTTTTTGGATAACTTTCAGAACCTCAACTGATTATTTAACTCTTACTGGTTTGTTTTACACAGGCTGTCACTGGTTCATGAAACAGCTCTTAAATCACAGACTTGCGTTTCAGACGCTTTTATAAGCTTATATTGTCTTAAACTCTTTCTCTTGATCTGTAGCAGAGACAGAAATTCTTCATTTCAAGACGGAATTAAAGTTACTATTGAACTAATGAAAAGGTTTACGAAATTCAGACAAAAAATATTTGAACTTCAGATGTGCTCTTAGAAATGTTTTCTGAAAGTTGTATAGTCTAGTTCAAGGGTACTCAACCTTTTTTTTCTGCTCGGCCGCATACATTTGTTAGTTAATTCACGCGGGTCGCTTTAAGACCAAGATAATGCTTTAAGACCAAGATAACATTGGAAATTTAAGATGTGGAAAATTGATCAAAACTCCTCTCAGTTTTGCTTTTTTTAATTATTATATTTTATACATATCTATTTTTTGTTTTTGTCACTAAAACTAAATTAGAAACATTTAAGAAACACTCCTTCACAATTTCAACATCAATAAACAGTTTAATACAATTACCAATAATATAACACACTTCACAGAATATGTCCTTATTACCAATGTGATATTACCACTGACAAAGCACTTTGTTGCTGTTGCAAAGCTTATTGAAGAAAGTCTTTTTATCATCCCTTGAAAGATCTTCGATGGAAAGTGTAATTGAATGATTCCTGCTTATTGGTATTTTTTAAATACAGCATTTTTGTGACACATCAAACAATTACTGATCCATGTTTGTTTATCACTACAAACTAGTCACCCTCCCAGTCGTCTTGAAATTATATATTTTCTTCGAATGTTTTTCGCTGGCAAGATATGAAAGATAGTTAGAAATTAATTCCACCCATAAAATGGTCACCTGTTGTTTGTTATCACAAACCGTAACCGTTCCAAATAGAAAAAGAATATCAATTCGTACCCGTACGACACCGACAGCAACTAGCAAAATTGATGTACTTGATTTCTTGACAAAGAATTCCCCACCAAATACTTAATACGTAAGTGAATTTCTCAAAGCAATGGGCCATGACCGGGTCACTTAAAAAGGCTCGGTGGACCGCAGGTTAAGTATCGCTGGTCCAGTTCATGCTGAATTGCAACGCTCAAAATATAGCGTTTTTCGACTCATTCAGAAAAATTAATATTTTCATAAATGATAATAATTAAAATAGTTCTTAAAACTTCTGAAACAATTCTTTAAAAGGGAAATATAAAATAAACTTTAAAAATAGCTATAGTTTCCCTAGTGAAATGAGCTCTGAAATAAACACATCATTTTGAAGATTCCGAATATCTAAGTAAAACATTTATAGGATATCCTTGCGATATATGTAAATGAACTAATAACATGCATTAGGAATATGACATTCGTAGAATTTTTCCAATTATCACTTTAAAGAACAAGATTACAAGGGATTCGAAAGTTTAATTAAATAAATGCTTCAGATTTGTGTCGCTGAACTATTAATAAATCGATTTTATATAACTTTTTCAAAACTCTGATGAGGTGTAATAGTTATATAGACAAGTGTTTTCATCTCAGGATTAATATTTACAACACACACCATTTAAATTTTAGCTAACGTATAGCCAATTAGCTTATTCAACTTTTATAAATCCTGAGTTTGTAGGAAAAGATCCAAACAGAATTGTTGAATTAAATTGTTTTACAAAATTTTAGATTAGTATAAACGAACTAATTTTATGCTACTATTTGATGTTAATAGAATAATTTAACAGAAAAAAAGTAGGGCTTGTAAGTTATAACAAATGTTAACGAAGCTATATATATATATATAGATATTATAATCTGTAATTCAACTTATATCAGTAAAATGCTACAATGGTGGCCGAATTGGTTGATTGGTAAGTTAAAATTGAATTCACAGCTTGCATTCATATTCTTCATTGTACCTTTGTGATACCCCGCGCGCTCGTCACCATCGTCACCATCCACGCGACCTATGTTTGAGGGAATGAAAGATGGACCACTTAACTCTGCCATAATAAAATTAGTTTATTATGATCTTAATTTATATTCAATAAAAAACACTAGTCTAGGAAGCTTATGATCAGGAGTGATGCGACGTAAACCGTAATTATGACAAATAGCGCAATAAACCACTGTATTTATATTTATAGCTGATTTCCTAACTTATTAGAATCCGCTTTAGTCTTAAAGCTTAATCAAATTGTCTAACCGCTATTTCCTCGGCGAACAGCTACAGTCTCTATATCTTCAATTTATTCTTCGATCTAACTTGATCCGGCTAAGGGAATACTCTTCGGGTCTCGGAGTCACTTATTAATCAGCTTCACTGGCACTACTAGACCAACTCATAGAATACACTAAGATTCTTCTCCAAGAACTTCCCCTAGAACTTTACCTCACTTCACTTAGCTTTACTTAGCGCTCCTTAGTGCTCCTCGCGAATACTAACGTTCCAATATATACAATTCATAATCTGCATAACCGCGCTCTCTTCTTGGGTTGGTTGGAAAGAACCAAAGATATCCTAAGAGGATTATTAGAAGAAGTACCGATAAAGCACCGTCCCCCTTTATATATATAAAAAATAATGATTAAAAGAGTAAATATTTTTTTAAAAAATACAGTTTTTCTGCAGCTCCGGCATAACAATTTCGGGAAGTGAACGCGAGTGTGCCGGTTCGGGAAGTGAACGCGAGTGTGCCGGAAGAATTAAAATTCAACAGAACAAAACTCGAAAAACTAAAAATTAAAAATACAAAGGCGCTTCATAAATTCTAACTCTTATTTCTTAAAATGTAAAAATAAAGAAACTTATAAACGTGTCATAATTAAGTCTAAATGAATTGAATATTTGCTGAAAAACGTGACACTACAATATCTATGCCAGAAAATAAATGAACTAAGTATACACGCTTACAGGATAAGAAATAAAACCTAACGATTTAGAGAGGACAAATATTTGTAGTATCATGTTTTATAAGAAATCATGACACCGTTCGACTTTTGTGAAAGATTTCAAGCGGATCTACATCTCATTCACCCTCGGAAGTAGATTTTTTTCCGTCAGTTCTTCCTGCTTCGCCTTTGACATCTGCCGTTTCTCGTTTATTTAATCACGAACCTTCATTCATTTTATCTGCAATGGTATTTTCCCAATAATTGTATATTAAAAAAGCCATTATGGTAAAAAAGTAACATTCATTTTTCCCCCCTCCTATAAGAAGTAGAACAAGTTATTTTTAATTCAACAATCGAATAAGTTTTTATAGTACCATTCTATGAAACGGGAACTAATGAAATGAGTTTCACCACAAAATATTTTTGATAAATTTTATTACATACACATGTTACCGTTAAAGTGCGAAATCCGTTATTTCATAGAATAGCGAAGGTAATTCATGAAATAACTAGACAAGTCAGTTAAATTAAATAAAATTATTCAATTCTACGATTTCACTAGGTATTCTGTAGAATTACGATTACTTGATCGTTAAAGTATGAAATATGGCACTCGAAAGTTCTTTGAACTAGTTCTAGTCGCTTTTAGTCAATTTTGAATCCCAATTAAAAGTGTCATCACAGCAATTATTGCTCTAATAAAGATTGAAAGGTGAAATAAAATTATTTCATAAAATGAAATTAGTATTCTCTTACAATTTTGTTTGAAAAGGTTTACACACGCGGTTTTTATAAAGCAACAGTTTTTCTCCCAGTTTTTTTTTTTATATATATATAATATTTAAATATAACTATTTCTGCAACACATTCTTTTTTTTTCTGTTTAACTAATGTTGGCAATATGAGTAATAGTAAATTATGTAATCTGCGCTTTTCATTGTTAATTATCAATTAATCATCCGCAATAGGGATGAAATGTATTTTTCGAGAGATGTTAGCTTTTTATGATCAATTCATTTATAAAATAAGATTGAAATTGCTTATTTTTTTACTTTAAGGGTCAATCATTAGTTATTTAATAGAATAACGAGTAATTTCATAGCATAACTAGTTATTTCATAGAATAACGAGTATAATTTCATAGCATAACTAGTTATTTCATAGAATAACGAGTCTCATTTCATAGCATAACTAGTTATTTCATAGAACAACGAGTCATTTCATAGCATAACTAGTTATTTCATAGAATAACTAGCTATTTCCTAGAATAACGAGTTAATTCATAGAATAACGAGTAATTTTATAGAATAATCTGGTAAAGTATAAAAATTATTCATCTATTATTACATATACATATATATTACGAGTTATTACATACTTTAACTGACTTGTCTAGTTATTTTATGAAATATCTGAATTATACACTTTAACGGTAACATATTAGTTTTCGGTAGAGATAAAAAAAAAACTTACATTTTGAACTCATAACAAAAACACAATAGGAATATAGTAAGCTTTATAAGATGTTTTTGTATTGTATCTATGTGATATATATATATATATATATATATATATATATATATATATATATATATATATATATATACAAGGAATATACATTTTTAATAAGATGCTTATTACACTAAATTCATTAAAGTATAATATTTCAGATTTTAAAGAAAAATAACCTTTTCACCTAGATTTTATAAAAGAGAAATGAATTCGTCTTACTTCCAAAAAAAATGAAAGAAAATGCTCTGTTCATAAAATGTGAAAATATTTCATTCTCGCATAAGTAAACAGCAGATTTTATTTTTAGAAAATTAAATAAAACGAAATTCGTTTTACTCTAATTTTCTTCCATATATATATAAAATCATTGGAAGTAACTTAGCTTTCAAAGAGTTTTACATTCTTAGTAATGAACTAAAACAAAAAAGGATAAAAAATCGCCTTGGATTGCTGATGTTTGGCAGAAATGTTAAACGCCAAATTTCATTTCTCTACACTAGGGATACTCAACCTTTTTTTCTGCTGGTGCCGCATACATATGCTAGTTATTTCACGCGGACCGCAGCATGAGGATAAATGAGGGGGATGCTTTAAGGTATCCGACTACGATCGGAACAAAGATTTT
This sequence comes from Trichonephila clavipes, assembly GCA_019973935.1. NCBI lineage: Eukaryota > Metazoa > Arthropoda > Arachnida > Araneae > Nephilidae > Trichonephila > Trichonephila clavipes. The sequence goes on from BMAU01013597.1 coordinate 296,381, forward strand.
GCAAAAGCGCATAAATGGATAATTTTCATGATATTTAGTGTCACTTAGATTAGAATACATGTATAAAATTGTTTTTTAGGACATTTTGACAAAAACAATTATTTAAATACAATATTTAGGCAAAAAATTGACTTAAAATTATCTTTTTTTCAAAATGTTCTCCTTTTGTGAAAAATGCTTCCACTATAATAATGTTTTGCCTGTTTATAGCTCAAACCTCTATACCAGTGCTTCTCACAAACTTTCAATACTGGCGCCCTCCCCCCCTTTTCAATCACAATTTTTATTGCGCCCCCCTTATACATTAATAATGCACTAAATGCAATAATAATGCACTTTGACGCTAAAGCTACAATACGAGATCTTAATTATAAATCATACAAATTAATAACATAAGTATTAAATTTTGAATACTACTTTTAAGTAAAAAAATTAATTAATTAAGTGATAGGATAATTATTATATTATTTTTCCTTTTTCTAATTTTTAAATTGAACATATTGTAAAATGTGGTGGCTGCTTAGAAGACAAAATATAGTTATCTGCTAAATATAGAAAAAAGAACTCAGAGGGTCAATTTCTAATCTGAAGCATTCTTATAAAAACTTTGCTTTGCAAGACAAGCCCATGGAAGTTGTTAATACTTATTAAACTTGTTCTTAATTTAGTATTAATTAATTAGTTATAAAATACTGATACATTAAAAGTATACCGGCCGAAGTACCCGCTCTTTGCAGGAGTTCATTTATAAGAAAATAAAATATTCTTGATATAAAATAGCTGTATTGTAAGGAGAGTAAAGCCAAGTGGGCGACAATGTTAACAAAAATGTAAAATGTTTTTTTTAAAAATGATTGCTCAAATTATAATTAGTTTTAAGCGAATTTTAATTTTAAGCCTCACAGAATTAGCATTTATAATTGATGTTAAATAATGAACAATAATATCAAATTCCGATGAAGAATAATTGTATTATATTTAATATTTAAAGCAAAAAGACTTCAACATGTTTTAACCTGGGAGCGGGGTTATTGAGTCCCCCCAATCCTTTTTTTAATAATTATTTTGTTGTACACGATACAAATCGTTATTCCAGTGAATAATTCAATTATGAGAAAGTTTACTTACCTACTTTCAAGGACTTTTCAATTTTTCTTTGGTAACAAATAAACAGTTTTGCCAGAATTAACAATTTCGTGATCTGTGTGTCCCGCGCGACCACTTCCGGGTAAAAAGTGTATTCATTATGATAATATGTATGTTACTGCTAAAAACAATTGTTATTCTTTATATGTTTGAAAATACTCATCTTGGTCTATGTTTTGGCCAAGTAATCCATCAAAGGGGGGCTCTCCGTGATTTTCCAAATATCATAAAACTGTTTTGAAGCGCAACAGAGAAATACATTACTTACAACTTCCTTAAATGAGAAATAAACACACACAAGAGAGGGGTCATAACTAACTATACCAATAACTTAGAAGGTCAAACAAATTACAACTATAATGTGCAGTATTTCAAAAATAATGGCAGTGATGAATTTTTTATGTTCCTAATTTTTTTCGATTCTGGATCTGGGATCTGTTTTTTCTCTGAAAGAGTAGAATGTTAGTTTTAAAAAAGGAAACGTAATAAAAACTCTCTCATCATGGGATTACAGCAAATTAAATAAAATATTTTTTATTTGGTTATAGGATCAAAGATAGCTATTTTTTTATTTTTGATGACTTAATATCGCCTATAACTTATATCAGAGTAAAAGTGCATTTTTTATTATATCTGAAAGTATTTTGTTTTAATTCATTCCAGTAAATTAATTATTTTTTAAATCTTTTATTTTCGATATGCTCGCGCCCCCCTCGTAAGGTTATCGCGCCCCCCCAGGGGGGCGCGCCCCACAGTTTGAGAAACACTGCTCTATACAGAGGCTGAACAAGAATTTTTGAAATATATAAATTAGAAGTTGGTTTATCCATATTTTACAACAACAGAGGGGAGCAATTTTAAGAAAAAAACGTCTATAATTATTTCAATTGGTGGTAACTCTGAAAATAATGTAAATTTTTCATGAAAATTATCCATTTATGCGCTTTTTTAAAATCGCAGTTCCGAACGTAGTCGGATACCTTAAGATCAAAATGACATTTGAAATTTAAAATGTGGGAAATTGATCAAAATGTTTTAAATCTTGTGTTTTGCTTTTTTAATGATTATTTCTTTAATATTTTTTATTTTTGTCACTAACACTAAATTAGAAGCATTTAATAAACACTCCTTCACAATTTCAACATCAATAAACGGTTTCATATAATTACCAATAATACCGGGTGGGCAAAAAGTCCGTAAAAACTTTAAAAATTCATAAAATCCGGAGAAATGAACGAAAAAAAAACTGTTTGCAGGATCAGCATTAGTATATCACGGGATTTTTTTTAAGCTAGAAAAAAATAATTCGAAAATCATCCGGTAGGTGGCGCTGTTACAAGCGTCTGTGGTGGAAATATGCAAATTAGACGGCTATAAAAACCTTTGCTCTCAATGAATCCACATTCATTTCACCATTACAAACAGTGAATGTGAACAAGGATGCTCAGTGCGCCGGATAAAGCTTTGTTGGTGAAGTTATTTTACATGAACGAGGAATCAGCGACCATTGCCTTGCGTAAATTCCGAGTTCAGAAAAATGCGAAGAGTGGAAAAGGCCCTTTAACACCTGCAGGTCTCTTAAAGCTTGTTAAACGTTTTGAGAAAACTGGAAAGTTGGAAGATCGAGCACGAGCCGGACGACCATGCTTGAAAGAAGAACGTGCACCCTGCATTGCTGTCGAAATGGAAGCGATTGCGTCCGAAGCAGATTCAGTGACCAGCAGTGCTCGTGAAGCTGCCAGACGATTGGGCTTACCACCATCCTCTGTCCGCAATATTCTTCGTCGAATCCTCCAGCTGTACCCGTACAAATTGCAATCGTGCCATGAACTTTTGCCACCAGATACCGCACAGAGACAAGCATTTGCGAAGTGGGCCTTCTCTAAAATGGAACAGGATCCCACCTGGGTTTTTAACATCTTGTGGACAGATGAAGCTCATTTCTCGCTTCATGGTGACGTTAACAACCATAACTGTCGCATTTTTGCGACCTCTAATTCACGTGAGTACACACAGAAGCCATTGCATTCCCCAAAAGTGACAGCATGGTGTGGTTTCAAGGGTTCATTTATCATAGGACCCTTCTTCTTTGAAACGAAGTGTTAAGTAAATGGATGGATAACGGAAACGGTAAATGCTCAGCGTTATCTAACGCTTCGGCGGGAGACTGTCGTGCCATGTTTAATTCAGCGGGGTCAGATTTCGAATGTCACGTTCATGCAGGATGGAGCAACCAGTCACACTGCTAACCCGGTTAAGGCATTCCTGATACAGACGTTCAGGGAAGACAGAATCGTTAGCAGTTGCTGCAGGTACCCATGGCTCCTCGGTCTCCAGATTTAACACCGGTAGACTTCTGGTTGTGGGGGTATTTGAAATCTCGCGTGTATCTAACCGGTCCATCAAGTCTGTCGGAACTGAAAGAAGTGATCCACAGAGAAATATCCTCCATACATCCGGACATGTTGCACTCTGCCGTTGCTGGGTTTGTCACTCGTCTGGAATGTCTTCTCCCCTGTGGTGGTGGTCATGTGGAACATATTCTGAAGTAATAAAGTTGTGGAAGTTTTCTTTTCATTATTTATACATTGTTTCTTTGATTTGCGTACATCAGCGCCACCTACCGGATGATTTTCAAATTATTTTTTTTCTAGCTTAAAAAAAATCCCGTGACATACTAATGCTGATCCTGCAAACAGTTTTTTTTTTCGTTCATTTCTCCGGATTTTATGAATTTTTAAAATTTTTACGGACTTTTTGCCCACCCTGTATAACAAACTTCATAAGATTTGTCTTTATTACCGCTGTGATATTACCACTGACAAAACATTTTGTTGCTCTGTTGCAAATATTATTCAAGAAACCTATTTATCACCTCTTGAAAGAAATCTTCGAGGAAAAGTGTCACTGAATGATTCCTGTTTATTGGTATTTTTTAAATACAGCACTTCCGTGACAAATCAAACAATTACTGATCTTTTTTTTTTTTTTTTCACTACAAAATAGTCAACCAATCAATCATCTTGAAACGAGATATTTACTTCGAATGTTTTTGGCTTGTAAGAATTGAAAGATAGTTAAAAATTAGTTCCACCCTTAAAATTGCCGCGCTAACCGTTCCAAATAGTAAAAGAATATCAATTTGTACCCGTACGACACCGACAGCAAAAAGCAAAATTGATATATTTGATTTCTTGACAAAGAATTTCCCACCAAATTTTTAATGCAATGTTCTTAAATAAGTAAATTTCTCAGAGCAATGGCTCATGCCCGGCCCGGGCCACTTAAAAGGCTGGGTGGGCCGCAGGTTGAGAATCGCTGGTCTACACCAAAGGTCCGCGGACCGGTACCGGTCCGTGGATCAAATGGTGCCGGACCGCCTAAAAAATATTAAACTATTGCCATTTTATTTAAAGTGGTGTACTTCTTTCGGATTTGCGCAACTTTCCATGGAAATCACTTTATAATCCACGTTGAATCACTTTTATTCATATTTGGTGTAACTATATTTTATTCTGAAGGCATATTTAAATGAAACTAAATTAAAATTGTTAAATCAAAACAATCTAAAATATAAACAATCAACGTGCCCTACCCTCAGCGAGCTGCGGTAAAATTATCAAACGTTGACCGGTCCGCAGCGATAAGAAGGTTGCGGAGCACTGCTCCACACTATCTAAAGAGAATAATATATAATGATGTAGATTCAAGACATTGGATCTCAGAGAAAGTAAAACGTTTTATGAAATACAGACGTAATCTTTTCAATATAATGATACATGGTGACTGGATTGTACAGAATATCTACGTTTCATATTTTGATCTTGTAATATAACATAGTTATTTTATTCATGACTCAAAACCCCACAAATTGTATCCGAGAAAGTCTGATTTGCAATTTTTCTTTTCCTCGGCGAACATTTTTTATTTCTCTTGCATACATCATGCAATGAAAAAGATATCTGAAGATAACAAATGTTATTTAGGAAAAAATGCAAACATTTCCGCGAGTATTTTAATACCTTCATCATTTACATTGGAGCATTTCAAAAAGCATAGCATTAAGAAACTTATTCTATAACTTTTGTTGTGTTTTAATTTGAATTAACATTAATCACGATGACTCTATTCTTCATTCCATCATGAGTAACATTATAGATTATTGCTACTTACAGCTGATCTTTTTTTTTAAAAAAAAATAAAGATAATCTGTTTAATCTTTTGAGAGAATATAATTCTCTTTTTTTTTACATTCAAAAAACTATGTTTGAAATATATGCAATGACATATATATCTATTTACTATCTTTATTTTAAAAATAGTCACAGAGGAATGTCAGTTGCATGATTCATTCCATACTAAATTAATTTTAATTAAGATAATTTTTATATGAAACATTTAAAAACACCTTGCTAGACAGGAATTTGCTTTAATTTTAAAAAAATGATATCGTTAAGTGTAATAACGAGGTATATATCAGAGAAATTATTAAACTCGCAACAAAAATAATAATCAAAAAAAAAATCCTAAAGACAATCATCTTTTTTGTAAGCAATAAATTTGTCTTTGAAAAATCACGATTTCTCGTCAGGATTCAATTTTTCGAAACATGCTGTCTTACAGCTACTTTGTCTAGGTCGAAAATCTGATATTAAAAAGTAAAATAGGCTCAATGCAATATTTCACACCGCTCTTAGTACGGAACGTGTTTTCTTCCTTTCTTTCAATCAACGACGAATTAATTGAATATATTTATTAATAAACGCGCATACCAATATTAATTAGATTTTACCTCAAAACTGTTTAAGAATTCTCATGGGAAAATTTCGAAATGCATTGAAAAAAAAACGTGACCTAATTCGAACAGTGAAGCCCTAATTCCACTTTCTGTTAGACACACATACACATCTAAAAAAAAGAAAGAAAGCTACCGAAACACGCAAATACATTAATTTTCTTCTCCAATCACTTACATTTCTCTTTTATTTATTTATTTATCTTTCAACTGTCCAGTTTTGCAGTCAACAACGCTTGAGAGATTTTTAATATCCCAAAGGAAACAGACGTGAACTTGGAAGATAATTTTCGAATGATTACCAGCGTGAAAGGCGGCAAGTTGGAAGGGAAAGTTTCATTTCAGGAAAACACGTGCAGACGACAATCAGGTCAGGTTGGAAAGTGAGTGACTTTTTAAAAGAACCTTTTTCCATGACCTTGAAGAGATCATCCAGTACAGGAGCAGCTCTAGTTTCTCGAGGTCAGCTACCCTTCACCAACAGGTAGTTGCATAAGTCTTAGAATAATATAAGACTTTTTTCTTAAACGTAAGTTTTTTCTGGAAAATCTCAATGAATATGTTCAAAGAATTAGTCAGATAAGACAAGCGTCGCTATGAAAATAAAGTATCGTTTCTTTAGTTCCGAAAAAAAGAATAATGGTCTGTAAGATATGAACCTAACGGAACGACAGAAGTTAATGAAACTGAATTAAATAATATGCACTCGCGGGGAATTGTTGATGTGAACGACTAAATACAACCAGAATTATTAATGAAAAAATAATGGAATACATTATCCAAGAACACGTCATTAATATTTAATGTATCGTGCTTTAAATAACGTGATGTACTGTACAACCACAGGAGAATAACGGAAATTTATGGAAATGGGATTCATGAATGACTTTCAATGTAAGAATTTTTTCTTCCTACTAAACTGAGGCCAACAGTAAGCACATTTTTTCTAAGTTTCCATAAAATCTGGTGTTTAAAGCGCACTTATACTTACAAGATGCATATTTTAATTTGTAGGTATATTCACTTTATAACGCACACCCCCTTTTTTACGAAGGAACCTGAAATGCATATGGGCAATGCTTTTATGTTTTGAAATCATTTATTCGAGGCATTATGCCAGGCTTTTGAAAAAATAGCATAGTTCTAGAACCACAACCCTTTAAGTTCATCACGTATTGCATTACCTCATATCCGGTGTTGTGGTTAGTGAGCTGATTGCTGTGCGGTAGGGTGTGGGTTCAAATCTCGGAGAAGGCAAAGATGTTTGTGAATGAATAGCGCCAGTGCGGCATGAGGGGACTCAAAATAGCCACTGAGCCGCAAATCCTCTCGTGAGGTTGGTAAAAGGGGAACAGAGGTGGGAGGCCCCTGATCTCTCCCAGGGTATTCTCCCTCAAAATTGGAATGAAACCGAGCCGAATCGTAATGTCATCTGCATGGTGATCAAAGCTACGGCTAACGACAGGCGTGCATCTAGCCCTTAGCTGGGATGAATTTCGTGGGCCTCGATCTGAAACCGTCAGACACGGTAGCCTTATCAAAAAAACACGATGTCATTTCTTTTAAATAAACAGTATTCCAAACTATGTAGAAGTATATTTTTTTATGCTCATATTTTCTTCATTTTTGAAGCTATCATTTTTACAAACGTACACCTGTAAATTTCCATCTCATTTATTTTATTTTATTTTTTTTTTTTTTTGAAAAATGCGCGTTATACGCTATTTTTACGTCGGATCGATTAATGACGACAAAATATCGGCTTATTTTTGTTCATTTACTTTTAAATTACGAAAATTATAAAAATTTAAACAATAATTTGGAAAAAATCATTCTGTTTAAAAAACCACACATTTTTTCTTACATGAAGTTTTTAAAAAATTGATATTTTTTAATTCATGCATTTACATTAAATCCTGGATTTAAAATAAAATTGCCGAAGCTATTTTCGAGAAAAAAAATCACATTAACCCTGCTATTTTCTGTTTAGCAACTAAAGTCAACTATATCTCAGAGGTAAAACAGATATAATCAAAAGTCGTAGCCCGCATTTAATTCGTCTAGAACCAAGTCTAGACTATCCCTGTGGAATGATTAATCGAAACATAATATATTACGAAACAGAAAATAAGACCTAAGGCATAAGAAGAGAAGACAGATCTATGTCTCTTAGGGGAAAAAAAGGGTTCAATTCATGCATGTCACACATAACGCACATAGATGCAATTAACTAGAAAAAAACTGGTATCGTCAAAAAACAACATACATAATGATTAAGTCTCTTATCTGTTTATTAAAGATGAGAAGAAAGCTATCTTCCAGGCATCGGCGCTTCTGCATCTGAACTTTGTTTTTATTGCTAAGGCCATTTTGTTTGATTCTTTTTCTAATAATTTCTTTTTGTTGCACATTCTTTTAAGCATAGATTTCTACTTACTACATCGAGATTATGCGCGCGTGTAGAATGTGGACATTAGTTTGGCATGCATTATTTAATTATACTCGTATTTTATTCCTCAGGTTTGAATTTCAACTATTTTTTAAACACAAAGTATATTTTTATTATATTCAAGGTATCCGACAACGTTCGGAACCGTGATTTTCCGAAAATGGGCAAATGAACAATGGAAATAGCGCATAAATGGACAATTTTCGTGATATTTAGTGTCACTTAAATTAGAATACATGTATAAAATTGTTTTATGTCGAAGAATACACTGTATTTTCAATAATAAGAAAATAGTTTTATATTAAAATTAAGGGATTTTAAGAGCATTTTCTAATTTAAAGCAAACAAGTAATATTAAGCATACATTATTTTATAACTAGAACACGGAACAACTCCACTGAATGTGAAAGGGGATATCGAAGATGGTTCTAGTGGACTGGACAATGGAGGTTAAAGGTGGATGGAACGTCCGGAACTATATTGCTCTCGGAGAGTTTGGATCTAACAAAACTAATTCACAAGATTTATGACCACCATAAAATGTGTTAAAAACAAAATAACTTGAAATGTTCAGAAAATACTTTGAAAATAGGGAGAAAAAAAATTTAATCACCGAAGAAAATGATCGTTATACAGAAAATGCACTTCGCTATCGAGAGGTTATTTTTCGAAGAAAATCGTGAAATGTTCGAGGTTCCAGGAAAAAGTTCGCAATATAGAGGTTCGTTATATAGAGGTTCGACTGCATGTATATTTATTCCCAAACATATACACTGGTGTGCAAAAATTAAGGACGAGACGGTTTTTGCAATACAACTTTGTACAAAAGCTTTCCAAATCAACACATTTAATACCGTAAGATCCCCAATACGTAAGGACATGTGTAATGTAAGCAACACTTACTAAAAGAGAAATCAGAGGGATAAAAAGAAGCTTGATTGAAAAAGTAGCATGGAGCGCAATGCGACTGAAGGCCGAAACATCCCTGTGATGGGTGTCCAGCAAGAAATATCCGGTCTTTAGTAGGGGATATGATCTCCCCTGACTGCTAGGCAGGTTTCACAGCGTCTGCCCATGCTGAGAATGAGGGTGTCAATGAGTTGTTGAGGCATTGCTGCCCATTCGTCTTGCAGCGCCAATCGAAGCTCCCGAATCGTTACTGGTGGTAAGGTGCGAGCTGCCAAGCGTCTGCCTAGAAAACCCATACATGCTCGATGGGATTGAGATCCGAGATCGTGCCGGCCAATCCATACGTTCAATATCCTCACTCTCTAAGAGCTGTTCGGCAGCTACTGTGCGATGGCATGGTGCATTGTCATCCATGAAAAGGAACTGCAGACCCATAGCGCCTCTAAAAAGACGCACATATGGAAGAAGAATCTCGTTACAATAACGGGTCCCGTTGACTGAACCTGCGTCGAAGATGTGAAGGTCTGTACGACTACCAAGCATGATGCCTCCCCAAACGAGAACACCGCGACCTCCATGCCTGTCCTTTCAATGATGTTCGAGGGATGATTGCGGCTTCCCCGCTCTCTCCAGATGAGTATGAGATGAGAATCGCTACTCAAATTGAATCTGCTCTCATCTGTAAAGAGTACTCGCCCCCATTCATTGTCTCTCCAATTCCGGTGTTCCCGGTACCACAGAGAACGCCTTCTCCGATGGGCAGGCGTTAAAGGTACACACCGTACAGGGCGTCGTGCAAACAGACCACCACCGTGCAGTCTTTTGGCCACGGTAAAACGCGATATCGGTCGTCCAGTCGCCTGTGTCGTGTGTCTAGCGATTTCTCCCGCTGTCTGCCGCCTGTTTCTGCTGGCCTATAAGACAATGTACCGGTCATCTGCGGGTGTGGTTCCTCGTGGACGACCACTACTGAACCCCCGGATAGCTGTTCCTGTAGTTTGAAATTGTCTCCAAAGTCGTGAAACGATGCTGTGAGCAATTCCGAACTCTGCAGCCACACTTGTCACACTGCGGTCTTCCTCCAACTTCCCAATGATTCGACCTCGGGTAAAAGCATCCAGATGTCGTCTAACAGATTGATTATTCGCCATTTCTCGCTGAGGCAGCAACTCGGTGTGATTTTAACTGCTATACGGCGTGCAATCTCTTTGCCAGAAATACTGATCTTACACCGACAACATGCTTTATACTACTCAGACACTCCCCCATTACGTCTACCTGCATATCTGCGCATGTGCTACCGTACATCACCTTACTTAATCTCCTGATTGGTCTTTCTGTCCGCTCTGCCTCTTCGTTCAGCTGATATGCTAATTTTTCGACTTCGTCCTTAATTTTTGCACACCAGTGTATGTATTTACCGGAAGCAGGTCTTATACTCAAGATATCAGTGTCAAATTTAACTGGAAGCTTGCCTTTTTATCAAAAAACAAACACTTCATGAATTACTCCAATTTCAGATAAAGATACCCGAAATAAGTATTGTTTACTTCGAAAATAAACAAAACAACACGCCCTCGTCTGGTAAATTGTCTGTACACACTCCAATGAACAAATGTTACAACAAAATTAAGATCCCATTAAATCTTGTTTATTTTAGTGTAACATGAGAGAAAAGAGAATAGAAAGAAAAAGAATGACCTCCAATTTCTACTCGACCCCTTAGGTTCACACGAAACAATTGTTCCGGCAATTTTTTTGTAACAATAGAGAGATAAATTTGGAAAATACTCTCGATGCGAGCTGAATTCACAATATGGACAAAAGAACCGCTGGAGAAAAAAAATGGGTCAAGTAAAGTTTAAACTATAAAAAATTACTTTTTAAAACAAATATTTTCGGAGAAAGGGATTAAGAAACATAAGAGTTAGAAGATTGTTTCGATAAAAATCATTCGTTTATTTCCGTGAATAACGTGGAAGTTTGTTAAAAGAATTTCTGGAAGAAACATAAAATACGAGTAGAACAATTTCAATAAATAAGCGTAAAATAGAAACCAGATTATTTTAAAATAATGTGTATTTTTGAAAAGAAATTACTTTTAAGGCACTAACGCTTGGATGTAAAAACTATTTAAAGTATATTTTACGTTACTAATTAGATACGAGAGCATTAAACGTGTTAAACTAGAGAGTAAACTCTGCCACCTCTCTCATGGGCACCTAGATATGTGGGATATAGAGAAGAAACACTTGCCATGATTCAATCAATCTATTTATTTATCACACAATGGAAACTCACAAATCTAATTAATAATAGTAAGAGAATGTCTCGATGTTAATCACGAAAGAGGAACAACGACGGTAAAACACGAAGGATTAGGAGACTATCAAACCTTACTTTATAAAGGATCTAACCTCTCATCCGATTTAATATATCAATTTAATCTCAGTGAACTATCGTCACTTTAAAGTTTCCTCCTAATAAATCTCTTAATCACAATAATTCAAATATGATACCTTCAATAACAGTCTCATTTGGTTTCTGACTTAATTCCTCTCCTCTACTCTCTATTCAAGTTAGAAAACTTCGACTATATATAGTAAGTTAATTTGAATATCACGATTTTCTTCTTTCGAAGGGTTGGTTGTGAATAACGCGATTTGATAGCCAAAAGATTTCCCAAGAGGATTAACTGAAGGATCGCGGATAGATCCGTCACAATACATCATTCGAAAAATAAAATTAATATCTTGATTTATTTTATATTTTTTTTCAACTTATAGCAAAAATGTAGTGAATATAACAACAATAATTTGTATAGTTTTTTTAACTTCTAATGGGCTTCGAATTGTAGTTTTTCCACTGCAGACCTAGTACATTCATCGGGGTAGCTGGTGTCTCGTTTTAGTGCGGCATCCTTTTGACGCTCAGTTTTCGCCCTAGAGGGAAGCACCTGGGCCCTGACGATGTCGAACCTGTACTAGGATTTAATTTTACCAAAAGCTCCTAGGCCAAATAGGCACTCTAGGCATCTTTTACATGCCGTATAATCATACGACATAGCATCTGTCGATTTTCCGCTTCACGAAAATCCACCGACTCGGGCCGGGGTCGAACCCGCAACCTTGGGTGCAGAAAACAGGCCACAAACCAACCACGCCACCCAGTCGGTATAATTTGTAGAGTTGATAAATATCATTTAAAACTGTCTCCGGTTAATGTTAAAGAATAGGGACCAAATTCACGGAATATTTTTTCAGATATAAAGTACTCAAACATTAATATTATATTCAGACGTCACTATTGATCATAGATTGATGAGAATCAATTATTTTATCATACTAACCATTTTTAACAGAGTTGATACATTTTTTCTTTTATAAAATGTGTTTCGCGTTTTGTTTTTCTTTTTCCTAGACCGTAATGCTAAATTAGTTATTCCTTTACATGTTAAAAGGAAAAACTAATTATTTATTAAATATTTTTAAGTTTTAAAAACACTATACATTATACATAAACAAATGCATGAGTTACAATGTCACAAATTTTTATAAAAATTAAGGCATTTTTTTTCTATCTCGAAATGTGCTCCATGTCAAGTTCACGTCTCGTACATATGGCAAAAACAGCCTTAAATTCATTCGGGTTTTTTTTTTTTTTTGAAATTTTGCATTAATGATTAATAGTATTTAATTTCATACTTATTTTTAATAATTTTTTTTTGTTCTCTTACATTATTTTTATAAAGTCAAATGCAATATAATGAATGATCAGTGGCGCACACAGGGGGGTCCTGGGGTCCGGACCCCCACCCCAAAAAAAACCCTTGATTTTTTTTCCCCGATTGATTATAATTCTAAGTATATAGTACGTAAAATTTAAATAATTATTTATTATTAATGATTAATTTTATTAATTAATGCTAATTATTTATTCAATAATTAGTTTTTTACTGTGTTTTGTTCCCGAAAACTAACAAAATCTAACGGAGCATGATACAAGAATGGTGAACTTTCGACTCCGGACCCCCCACCTCTTGAAAAATTCCTGTGTGCGCCACTGTGTATGATTAATTATAAATAATGTAATAATAGAATTAGAATCAATTTACCAAGATTTTGAGGATTTGCAAAAGAATAATATTGAATACGTTATTACAACTTGCTTCATCAATTCTTTTTAATTTATCTATCACTAGCAGTCACAAATAAATATCTACAAAGCTCTTCAATGTGTTGGAATAATATTGCTAACCTTTAAATAATTAATCATCGACGAACACAGCCAACTTTTTAAACTTAAATTAGTTTGTGTCTTACAATTGTATCTTAGTAAATTGTGCTTTTTACAAATATTTATTAAACTGTGTATATAAACAAACTATTCTTCATTTCCGTGTGTGTTTTTATTAAGGATATAACTATGCATCTCTAATATTTGAATTACATTGAGGGCTTCCTTTATTGAAAAATGCAATATTTTTTTTAAAAAAAAAACTCAATGTATATCATAAATATCGAATAACTGATCCTTTAAATCAGTGTTCTCCAACCTTATAATCGCCGCGGATCGGTCAACGTTGGATAATTTTACCGCGGCCCACTGAGGTGGAGGACGTTGATTGTTTACATTTTAGTGTTTTGATTCCAAGAAAAATATATCACGGTAAATAAAATGGAAATAATTTAATGTTTCTTGTGCGGACCAGCAGTATTTGATCTACGGACCGATACCGGTCCGTGGCCCGGGGGTTGGAGACCACTGCTTTAAATCATTACAACGTTAGAAATTTATTTCGCTTGTTGGAAATAGCAATTTTATGATTTTCGCATTTCTTCGATTTACACTGTCCAGCTTTATGAATCCCAACCATTACATCTTTCAAAGATTTACAGAAAAGACAGCAGAAGATGTTGTAACTTCCAAATTCAGCAAAAAAAAATTGTATTCTAAATATTTGATATAAAAACCTTTTGCTCCGTTCAACTGCAATTCCTGAGTTTCCCATATTTGTATACGACAGGATTAGGAAATAAAATCACATAGAATATTTTCTGCAGTTTTTGTTTTTAAAATGTCTTCTTGATTAAATCAAACCTTTTTCTTTCATATTGTTTGAAACTTTTAGAAATATCTGAGATTTATAGTAATCTATTTAATAAAATAACTACTTTTAGATTAAAAAAAACCAAAGGATATTTCTATCTCAGAAACTTTTTTTAGTTAGTAATAGTACACAAAATTTGATAATTTCAGTGGTGATTGTCTAATTTTGTTAGTTTAACCTAAAATACTCTACATCGTTCAACTGAAAATTTCGTACAATATTTCTTGGCCAAAATGAAAAAAATTGTAATTTTGATAATTATTTGTCAAGCATCCTGAAAAATATTTTTCATTATCAAGAAATAGTGATAATAGAAATCGAAAATACGCTTTAGTCTTTTAATCTGACTGGGCATGCAAAAAAAAACCCTGAAAAATTGAACAAAAAAAATGTTTTTAATTTAAATTGCAAAGTTTTTTATGAATAAAAAAATTTATAAAGGTTTCACTATAAATATTTTCTATTGTTTAATGTAGGTGTTACTTGATGTCTGAAACGCTCATATTATTATAATGGAGATTCAATAGAAGGTAAGTTTATACTAAAAATACATTTCATTTTCAGGAAATAAATATTTTAAAATCTCCTTTTTCCCATTAAAAAATATCAATACTATTTTAATATCCATGTGTGAACCCCGATTAACAATATTTTTTAAAAAATTATCAAAAATGATTTTTGAAATGCCTTGCAAAAAAAAAAATTGAAAAATAAAAATAATTATCATATTTTCCATAGCAATGATTTTTCTACATTAATTAAATATTAATAGTTCTACATAGTAAACGAAAAATTCTCTTCGGCATTCTATTTTTGAAAATATTTAAGATAAGTTAACTCCACAAATGTGAGTCTAACTAGAAAAAAGAAATGTGACTGAGATTTTCATGAGAAAAAAAAAGATTTCTGAGGAGCATTAAATATACCAATCACTAAAATAAGTAAAAGTTTTAGAAATTAAGAATATAGCCTAAAAATATATTTATGGTATACAGTATAAATTAAGTATGAAAATCAAGAACAAACTATGCGTGTAAATTATCGTTATTAGCGACGTATGAATGTAAAAAAAGGATGCTTTAGTCATCAAACTATGACTCTCTGATAATCCAAGGAAATTAAATAATAAATATCAAAGTTAAATCCACACACACACAACAAAATTAAGTTCGAATGATTCATAATAATAGAAAATTTTCACTTCAGTAATGAACTTCCATTAACTATTATATTTAAATTCAATTTAATTAGGCAAATAAATTAAAATTCAATTTATAAAAACAACCGAACTTTAATTTTTGAATTTAATCCTGTATTTTTACGGAATACTCAGCTACACATTTTAAAGCATAGAAATATAAACCGCTGAGAGTTGTGAGTCCTGCTGTGTAAGCAAAAAGTAATTGATACAAACACACACCGGAAGTCTAATAGGAAGTAACATCTCCTGTTGATAACATCCATTCACGTCGCAGTTGAAGAATATCATTTCTGCACTTAGGAATCGTACAGTAAATTGTTCAAAAATAATAGGTTTGAAAGAGATAAAAGGTTTCAAGAAAGAAAAAGAAGAAAAATTAAATTGATAATTTATATCATTTACATGAGAAAGATTTTGTCAAATGAAATAAAGGTAATAAGCTTTGAAATGCTTCAGTTTTTTTCCCCACAATTTTAATGTTGATCATTTTTTTAAACTCCTGTTATAGTATTTAATAAAAATCTTATCTAAAATATGTTGCTAAGAATAAACCTGTCGCGCTCTGTAGTTTCGAATCCAATACACAAGCAAAGTGAAAATATTAATATGCTTTAAAAGAGAAAACAATTAAATTACACGTAAAAACCCGTACAGAAAAAGTTAATTTTTCAGGATAAAATAAAGGAAACTCATATAGTCAAGAAAAAGGAAGATGATGAATATAAAAATAATCTAAAGCAGTTGAAAAGAAAATGTTTAAAATACACTTCAAGAAAAACATTTCAGAATTTCAAATTTCTGATTATGGTTTTACACGAAAAAAACTACTAGAGTACAATGAAATTATTTGAAAATTTACATTTTTCATTAGTTATATGAAAGATACATACATTAAAATAATTTCATCGAGAGCAAAAATAATTAATAAATAAATATAAAATCCTTTTTTCTTTAACATATTTTCATTAGTATGTCAAATGCGTAGTTAGTTCATAGAGAAACCCATTCGGTTATGGAAAAATTTAAGGATAGGAGCAATACCTTTATTTAAGAGAAAAGTGAATTTTCAGAAGTTTTTCTGAAAATCAAAGAAAATTCTTTAGTAATGAAAAATATTATTCTTTAACAATTCATTACAACGCTGAAATTTTTTTTAAAAAAATTGTATTCTTAAGCTAATTACTATAAATTTAATAATACCGCTTTTACTCTAGAACAATCAGCACTAATTTTAAGCATTTCGAATATTTCATTTATTTTTTTAGATGAAATATTGAAAAAATATGGAATATTCTTTAGGGAAAAAAATATCTAAGAAATCAAATTTTTTTCCATTTATACTTCCACTCAACACCGAAAAAACTTCAGATTGAATCAACTAATTATAACAATTCGTCACAATTATTGTATTATCAAATAAAAAAACATATTTATAATAAATTAAAATATATCTTCGGCAAAGCTAAATCCCGAAAAATTCTTTTGATAACCAATAAAACCGTCGTCTGAGCTGAATAAGAGTACGAATAACTATTAAGAACATTTTTTTCAAGGAAAAAAAAGATTCTAAAATCGATGTCGACTAACCAGAGTAACTTTTAAATGTACTTCGAACATTTTCAACGAGCATTTTCTTTTTGATATAATATGCTCTAACAAAATGAAGAAACATGAAAAGACATTTATTCATTTAAGCAGCGGTTAAACTTTTGATCGTCGCGGCCTCCTTTTATGAATCAGGGTGACATCCCGGATCCCCAAGATTTTGAACATCCCACCCCGACTTATTCTTGATCAAAGTTCAAGTTCTATTATAGTAGAGTTTCTTCATTGGGGACTATTTAGTAATCTAGTCTAGTATGGCACACTTTTCAATGTTTCCACGAAGCCTTTAAGAGTCTGTAAAAGAGAGAAATCTCTTAACAATACATGAGAGACTCCGCGAACTCCTTAGAGAGGTGCTATGAACCCCCTAAGAACCACTACGTTAAAGTATTTCTGAATTATTTTGTTGGCTAACTGCCTTAAAATTTTTACATACAATTACAACTTTATAAAAGAGAGTTTGCCACTAATTATAAGTTCATTAATTGGGTAAAAAAAACATTTTCGTAATAATCTGACAAGTTCAAAACAATATTTTGAACCAAAGAAGATAAAAAAGGAATCTTCATACATAACTTCATTCAAAAAACACATGAGCCCATTCCGTCATGGTTGAGGGCAATGCTGACTGCATGAAACGAAGTTAGAATATTAATTATTAATAAAAGATTATCTAAATATTGTTCAAAAAAAGCATCCGTATTTAAATAAAAACTGAGTTAATCTAGGAAGGCACATCACTTCACATTTCCGCATTACGTGTTCATCTTTGCAGCTGAATAAAGAACGAACTTGTGTGTCCAGTCAAAAGTGTCCTAATTTCAAAGGCACTTATGGTGAGAAAAATAAAACTCCAAATCTTAAAATAGATACCCCTCCTCTGCTGTTTATAATTTAGCGTTCTTTATTTTTAATTCCGATTTTTTTCAATTGTTGATCCTCATACGATTCTAGAAAAGAGGAAGCATTGACAATGGGGATTTTAAAAGAAAAGAACAAAAAAAAAAAAAAAAACCACGAGTTGCTGTTCTGTGTTTAAATGGTCCGATTTACCAACACTTTAACTTTTTCCTGCAGCCCGAATACACACGAACTTTTATCGGCACGTGACACACATTGAAACAAACTGGTCAAAGAGAATAAGGTGTTTACTTTTCTGATTCTTCCTGTTCCCATCTCTTAACGGCGCGGTAGACAGGACGGTTCCACTTAACAACAATTATGCAAAAGAAAACGTGTTAAATAAACGGGCAGCGCACTCGACCTTAGAATTGTAAATCTTACACATTTTTCTTTTTAAAAAAAATCATTTTTATTTCTACTGATAAAAGGAATTTTCAAGCAAGCATGCGATTAAGATCTTAGAGCACTATTTATATTTTACTTTCGAATTAAATGTAAAATAGTTTTTTTCTGTTTATTTCATTTTAAAATACAGTTAATGCATTCTTTTACAATGAAAGCACTTATTTTTTCTTTGTAAAATTTTACAACGCTTCTTTTCAAAATATAGTAAATATCCCATTTTTAACGCAAGTAAATTTCTTTTGTGAGTAGAAGACGAGCATTGAAGCAACATACCGTAAAATCCGGCGTATAACGCGCACCTATACTTTCAAGCTAAATTTTTCAATTTTTAGGTATATTCGCCGTATAACGTGCACCCCCTTTTTAATGAAGAAATCTGAAGTATTAATATACATTGTTTTTATCTTTTGAAGTATTTTAATCGAGGCACCGCCAGCGATCAAAATGGTTTGCATTTTATTTCAAAATAACAAAGTTCACCATGAAATATTATGAACTTACGCGAGTGATCTGTCACGTTGTGGTGGGAGCACACTCATTTGTTATTGTTTTGCCTTAGTTACGTCATGGAATACAATTGCTTATGATGCAAAGTTTGTTTAGACATAGCATAATCAATTTAATTGTATCAAATGTATTTTAAAGTTTATTTGTGTTATATTTACGATTTTTAAGCGTTATTTATTATATATTATAAAACATAGTTAGTTCAGCAAAGGAATAAAATGGTAAGATAGTAAGTGTAAAAGAGAATATCAAATTTGATGAATCTAGAAATATGGCATTATTAGTAAAGGCGACAAAAGCGGTGTGCGTTTTATGTTCTGGAATTGTGGTATGCAGAACATCGTATGTAAAACGGCATTTTGATACAAACACCTAATCCTCTCGTCAAAAAAGGGAACCACAGCAAAAATAATTAAGTGCTTAAAATCCGATTGGCAGATGGCTCCAATTAAGCATGCATTCTACTAACAGTAACATGTTACAATCCAAATATGTTATTTGTCATCCAATCTGCTACAACAGAATTCACACTAATGTTACGTTAATTTGAATAACGCGTATAACTAAAACATTTGCAATTATACAGTGCAAAGGGTATTTTTTTTTCGTAGCAAATAAAGAGTTTTGTGTTCTTAGTATTTAGTTTTATTATTTTCTCAATAATCAAAGTCAAAATTATTTGACGGCACGTCTATACCTGGTTAAATACCTTTTTAGAAAAAATGGCACGTAGTTGCATAAAGGTTCGCCACCCCTGTCCTAGAATAACCTATGCCTTTTATAAAATTTATTGTACATCTAAAGAAGAATAGAGTTGATTTTTTTTTATAAATTACACAGTTTGTTTTATTGCATATTAATAATTATAACAGAATTTCCAATATATGTTAAGTGGATGGATCCCCTCGAATTATTCCTACCTACCGTAAAATTTGGTGTATAACACGCATCTATAGTTCCAAGCTGCATTTTTTTAATTTTTAGGTCTATTAGCCCCATAACGCACACCCCCTTGTTGACGAAGGACCTTGAAATGTACATGTGCTTTGCTCTTATGTTTTGAAGTCATTTATTAGAAGTATTATCCGGGGCTTTGAAAAAATAATATACTTCTAGAATTACAACTCTTGAAGTTCTCATAAGGTATGTCAATTCTTTAAATTAAACATTATTTCGATGTATGTAGAAGTCTAATTTTCTTTATGCTCTTCTATTCTTTTTTTTAATTTTAAAGCTATTATTTTTATACCAGGCGTATAACGCGCACCCGTTAATTTCAATCTTATTTTTTGTGTTAAAAGTGTGCGTTATACGATGGATTTTACGGTACTCCATGGAAAAATTGTCTTTTATTCTGCAAAAACCATCCGCCATGAACAAAAAAAATGTGATCGATGTTTTATTGCAAAACTAGAGAATGCTTGCAGTTTAATTAATACCTGTAAAGACCCTGATTTTCAAATTCAGATAGGTTGTTTATCAACCTTGCTTTCAGGGGCAATATAAAAGCTATTGGTGTGACAGACCTTATAAATGTGAGCCACAGCCACAAGATCTGAGGACAGAAAGATTTGAATTTGCAACTTGATAGAAACAACACTGACCATGAGTACGCGACCTTAACTATTCCGCGACCGTGGTCATTCAAAAAGTCACATAAAACTTAGAATATACGATTTTTTTTTAATTTTAATTTCATTTTAATACGATTTTTAATATATAACTTGCTTGGTTTAGAATAAATTTATAAATTTCTAACTGTCAAGAGAGTGGAAAAGTTTTCTACAAAAAATACATAGTTTACGACTGTTTTAAAATAATCATCATTGAGAAAATGAAGAATTTAAGAAATTCGCTTATGAAAGAGCTAAAATTATTCACGCGGTAGCAATCAGTGGCGCACAAAGACTATTTTTATCGGAAGGAAGGGGGGGAAGTATATTTTTTAAAAAGCGCCGAGGCATATTCTTAGTATCGGGTTCTCCAGCGTGTTTTCCTTGACTAACCTCCGAGGCTTCTTCGTGTTGTTTGTTTATCACTTTGTGAAGGAACCGTGATGTACGAAAACTGGCAGATCTGAAGTGAGGGTACGAGAGGATTACCTGTGATTATACAATGAGGCGTCAGCGGATGTTGGTAAAACAATTAGTAAATGTTCTGGAGTTACTAATAGTTTCACAGTGACACTGACTAAGGAAAAGGTCCAGAGTAGATCTATTCGAAGTTACTCGTAATTGTGCATCTTTCAAGCGTAACTGCATGTAAGCTACTTTATATTTCGTAGATACAGAATAAAACATGTGTTCAAACATTTATCATGTATGTCAGAGGTGGTCAACCCAAATGACCTCGCGGGCCGATTCGGAAGAACTTTACAATCCGGCGGGCCGCAGATAAAAATATATATCTTTATTTTAGATTTGGAAACAAAAAAACATTTATTGGAGTGAAAATTTAAAACAGACTGATATATTATTATTGTTTTCATTATTTTTCATGTATACAAACATAGATAGCATAATAATAATGTAATAATCAAATAATGTTTAATTTATTTAATTAGTGAGCTATCAGTTTCTCAACTCTTTCAATCAGTTTTTGCAAGTCGATTTCAATGCATGTGTATTTGCGTATCGCAATTGATGTTGCAGATTTTCGTGCGTTAAGTTTGAGCACGATTTATGTGTCTGATTAATTTCAATTTAGAAAAAAAAAGAGATTCGCAGTAACAGAAGCAAAGTGATAAAATAATAACGGTTATGTGATTTATTTTTTACAAAAAAAACTCTTTATCCAAAAAATATTGTACAAAATAGTTGAATTTTGTAAACTTGTAAAGAATCTCGCGGGCCACATGCGACCCCCGGGCCGGACATCCCTGATGTATGTAGTTACTTCTGATTAACAGTTGACTGTGAGACGTAATCTGTAAACAAGGCAAAACATGCCAACACAAACAAAGCTAAAAAATATATATTTTATTTCAATGTATCATAGTTGTTAATCGTGTACTGCAAATAATTTTGTGTGTTGAATTTGTTCAGCGAATTTTCTAAAAATAAAAACAACATATAGAAAAACATGCTCAGTATTCTAAGAAATCATATTTTTACTCAGGTATAAATACTTAAAAATGTGAAGGGCTTTCCCATTTATGAATATCTTTAACACATCACAGTGCTTTTAAATTCAATCAATTCTTCAAATCTCAACATACTTCAAATTTTCTAAACGTAAATTTTTTTCCAGTTATATATATAAACACGCACTTGGAAATATTTTGCTTCAAAAATATATTTTATAAAACAGTTACCCTTTTCAGTTTCATTACAGTCTAACATTATATATATGTATTTGGTAATTCCTAAGGTATCCATAAATAAACAAACATTCATTCAATTTAGTCTAAAAAACTTTAAAAATTCGGAGAATAACTAACTACATTTTAAAAAATATATGATGACGTAAATAAACGTAATGAATAAAACATGCGAAACAAAAAAAATTATGACATAAAAAACACAATAAACATACTAAGTAAAAGGCTAAATAAATATTTTCTATGCAGTGAAAAACATTGACGAAACTAATATTTTTTTTAAAAAAAATCGTTAATTTTTTTTTTTGTTATTATTAAATGTTTGTAAAAAATAAAATTCATAATTTTAATCTACACTGTACAAAGAAATATTCAAGAATAAGTAATACAGATGAATTTGCTCCTAGATTATAATAAATATCAATGAAAGAAGCTTTGGATCACAATGTTTACATCTTTAAAAAGAAAAACTTTCCCTGGAATTGCCTAAAATACCCTTCAAAAAACATTTTTCTTCTCACCCCCTCATACGACCCAATATTACATCCTAACACTTTTCCCGTCAACAAGTAGTTGCTATAGCAACGCCGAGTAGTAAAAATAACATCTCACCTTCACACATTCGGCATGCTTCAACCCATGTTCATCACACCGCAATCGGTTCCCCACGTTGTCTACGACAGTCCGAATGCTCGATCTCAAATCGGAAACATTTACAAAATTTGGCGGATTGGATGTAAAAAGCTTCATCAAGTTTCCATTTGCACCCACGAGGAAACTACATGTCATTACAAATGTCAGAATAGCACGGCTACAGAGCACCGCCATGTTAAGAAGTTAATACGGTGAATGGCAATGCCAAACGAACACCGGAGTTTTGCTCTACTCAACTCAGGTTGCAATTGGCGCGGAATCAAGAGACCGCGTGACGTAGAAGGTCTAAACTGCGCATGCGTTATTCTTTACGTCACTTTATTAGCAATGACGTAAGATTCGCGCCTCCGCGATTGTTAGAATAGATATTTAGTTCTGCCGCTCTTCTGGATATTTTACCCGCATTTATTGTTATTTAAATGTTTTGTACAGAATGAATTTCGATCTATTCTGGAATCATATATGTTAATTAAAATTATGATTCGTTTCATAAAAGCACGAAAAAATAAAAGTTGTTTTCTGTGGAGTTCATTCGCCACTGTGCCATTTTATTTTAGGATTTTCTCACAAAGATTGAATGATACATAAGTGTACTAAATAACTCAGAAAATATATTGTTTTTGGCGTTACGTCATCATGACGTTACTCCGAGATTGAAGGAAGTGATAAAGAAATTAAATATGTATAATGAAAGGGGAAATATATATTTCGACAAATAAACTAAGGTTAACCATAACAAATATGAAAAAATGAAAATATTGAAATAAAATAAATCAAAATTCAATCTGAATATAACGATTTTTTCTGTTATATTGAATTAGATTGACATGATTTTATTATTTATTTTATCAAATACGTTAAGTATCTGACTCATATTATCTGAAAACAAAATACAGGTATAATTTTTTATAAAAAATTATTTCATTATTTTATAAAATCATTATTTTTATATAAAAATTTAGATCCTTGTAACAAAAGAAAATATTATTCAGTTTTACTTAATATTTATATAAATAAGTTATCAAATGAGTTAAAAAAGTTTTCCAATATAAGTAGCGAGCCATAGAAATCCCAAGGGTTTTTTTTTTTTATTTTCTCAGTTTAAAGGAAATTTTACAGGTTATTATATAAAAAAAAGTTTTGAAATTTTGGCATATTTAATGATATATGTAATAATTTACATCCATTGTAAACAATGAATTTTGAAGGACTGTTTTTTGTCACTCAAAATCTTCAGATAGAACAGGAGGGAAATTAGTAGTGTAAAATATCTTCATCACAATTGACAAAAACCCGACGTCTGTTGCCAATATGTTGATCAGTTTTGAAAATTAAATAGATTCCACAACCTCTACATCTTAGTGCTAAAATTGAAAATTTAAGAAAATTTAACTGTTCCCTCTACTCCTTGGAATTAACGATCTTTTTCTTGGCAGTTGTACCTTGATATTGTACTGTTTCATTATAGGTAAAAAAATATCTTACATAATCGATTTAATGAAAGTTTTAAGAAAAAACTCATTTGTAAAATATGGTTGGTATCGTATATACATATATATTCAAAAAATTTACTAAGAATAGTTTTATAATTTAAAGTAATTTCTCCTTCATTTCATAATGCTTAATTTATTTTTCCCTTTCTAAAGCTTCCCTCTTTATTTAGTTTCTTAAACCTTGTATAGAAACTTTAACGCATACACCCCCCAAAAAAAAGAATTAAAATTCAATTTTTGAGAGAATACTTTTCTACATCAATCTGTAAATAGCTATATTCCGATAAAAATATTTTTAAAAAAAACATAAAAGCAATATGTAAAAAATTATAAAATATATTCATTTAAAAAGAAAAAAGTTAAATGTAATTGATTAGAACTTTTATATGTTTCACACATAGTCCCTTTCAAACCTAAACTTAAGGAGTTTATTCCAATTGCTTTTGAAATATTTAAAAAAGAATATAATAAAACAAAGTGGAGATCTTAAAGGACTCTGTGTCGATTAATAATTGTTAACCTTCGATCCTCTTGAAATTCAATGTTCGAAAAAGGAGTTTGCTTAACCCTACTGCACCACCCTAAGTCGATGGTAGCTGTAGAAAACATTTCCATTTTGGTCAATTGATTTTCTATATATTTGGTTCTTGGTTTTCAATTCCATTTCCCTTCTAAGTTATCAAAGATAAATTATTATGTAATTATACACTGCTGGACAATTGTTAAGGACGGATAACACTATCATCCATAGCAACCACAAAATGAAAGGAAGCAAAATGTGGAAAATTAGAATAAGTGCGGGATATTAGTAAGAAGAAGTATGAGTATGCAAATTTTTTTTCCACGTCTGTTCATCACGTGATAGCGTTCATAAGAGCTTTAAAGGTTTTGACGCGTGTGGACAGTTGTTGTTTCAAGTCAAAGTTTTACAGGAAAGATTTAATAGACGAACTTAAAATTTTTGGCATGTCTTCCCGACATCACATAGATGATTTTATGCGTGGACGAATTATTGGAAAGATCGAAGAAGGGCGAAAAATAACAGATGTTGCCAGGGAGTTCGATATCGCTCACAGCGTTGTTTCACGGCTGTGGAAGTCACTTAAAACTACTGGAATGTGTAGTAGACGGCACGGGGGAGATCGTGTTAGAAGTACAACGCCAGCAGAAGACAGATATATCGTCCTATCAGCAAAAAGGAACAGGCGCACCACAGCTCAGCAGGTCGCAAATCAGTTTCTTGCTGCCTCAGGAAAGCAGATCTCCCGAAAAACTGTTGCCAGACGTTTGAGGGGAGGAGGACTATACGCACGCAGACCTGTTGTGTGTGTCCCATTGACCAGACAGCACCGTACTGCCCGTTTGCAATGGTGTCGCCAGCATCACAATTGGACTGAACAGGACTGGGCATGCGTACTATTCTCAGATGAGAGTAGGTTCAGTCTGTCATCGGATTGTAGACGCCAACTGATCTGGCGCGAGAGTGGTACTGCTTATCGTCCAGAAAATATCCAGGAAAAGGACCGATATCCGACATGCAGTATCATGGTGTGGGCCGGCATCATGATCAATGGCAGCAAGCGCCTACATGTGGTTGCGAATGGGACTATGACGGGCCAACGATACATTGATGAAGTTCTACTTCCTCATGTTCGTCTTTTCCGTGGTGCTGTCGGTGATAAATTTGTTTTTATGGACGACAACGCAACATGTCATCAAACACTCGCTGTTCAGGATGGTCTAGACAGCGAGGATATTCAACGTCTCGTATGGCCAGCGCGTTCTCCAGATCTAAACCCCATTGAAAATGTATGGGATACTTTGGGGAGGCAAGTTGCTGGTCGAAACTATCCTCCGACAAACAAGAGCACCCTCATCCGTGCACTCACAGAGGAATGGGATAAATTGCCTCAACAGCTGCTGGATAATGTTGTGCAAAGTATGGTACGACGTGTGGAATGTTGCATCACACTCCACGATGGATATATCCCGTACTGATACCTTTCTTTAAGGTGCCTGCTGACTTTTAGATGCATTGTTCCATTTCTCCGTACACAGATCAAATGAACATTTTTTTTTCTTTCAGATGTTTCACAGCTTTTGTACTTTCCAGAACAATAAATATTTTTTATTCTAATGTCTGAACAGTGTGGCAACTATATTTTATCCTACTAGGCCTCATGTCTCGTTTAATGTTATGCTACATAGCAATTTGTGATCCGTCCTTAGCAATTGTCCAGCAGTGTATTAATTCAATTCCTACTATATATATTATCTTTCACTCTCTCCATATATTTATTTATTTATATATTTATCTTGTTCAAATTTTCAATCGTTAATAAAATACATTTTAAAGCTCTCAATAGAGCTGAAATTTTATATACAGGATTATTTTGGATGACAATACAGTAATTTAATTATAATTAATAAAAATTAATTGATTAAAACTAATTATTCAAAGAATTACAGATACAGCCATGTTGGCATCATTTTTGGCTACTTAGCGACCATTTTGGTGGACTGGTGTCAAAACTTTTAAAGGTTTTTCCTCACTTTTAAAGGCAATCATTAGAGCTGAAATTTTCTATACTCAATTGTTGTGAGTGAAAATACGATAATTTAATTATAATTAATGAAAATTAATTAACTGAAACCAATTATTTACAGAATTACAGATACAGTCACGTTGGCTTCATTTTTAGTGATTGCGTCAAAACTTTAAAAGAATTTTTTATCTCACGTTTTAAAGCATTCAGTTGAACTGAAATTTTATAAGGATGACAATACGATACTTTAATAATAATTAATAGAAATTAATTGCTCTTAATTTTGTGATTCTGTTATATGTATATATATATATACATACATACATATATATATATGACATGCCCCAGGCCTGCTGGTAAAATGAAGAGGGCATCATCTTCACAATATTCCTTTATTACGCTTTCATCATATATAATCTAACATGGCGGACCTTTTGCCGCGCAACCGGATGTTACCAAATACAACATCGCAGCGAGGAGACACCAGCCAAGTCCTTCCTTAGTATGCGTTCGCCTTCGTCAGCGCTCGTTGCTCCTTTTAACAGGCTTGTTTACTCATAAATCCTTACGCGATGGTAAAGAGTTTGCTCTATTTTCATTTATTACTTCCTTAATTTTGAACCTAAACTTTTCAAACCTGACAAATTTCCCCCCCTCCGCTGAAGTCTGGCACAGCCAGATTGGCCAATTCTGACTGGCAAGTCCCCAGGGAAAAAAAAATTATATTTCAATTATATCAAATTCCCCAAATGAAATAAAAATCTAGAAGATATAAAAATTGTGTAAAAGAGTGGGCTGGTGAATCCCTAACATGTACAAAAAATAGCAATAATGAATAACAAAGTATCAAAAAATTTGGTATAAAACTTTGTGTTACATAGAATTGTTTTCTGAAAAATATCACACATCTAATACTTCCACTATGACTATAATAATAATGAGATTGAGAAAACAACATAAGATAAAGATAATTCACATTAGACATTCAAAAATATAGTAGTACTAAACAACATAACATAGGATCAAGTGAAATTCTCACTAAATGTGCACCAATAGTAAACAATGTTAATAAAGTGATAAATGTTGAAAAGTTACAAGTACTTCAAAATGGTATTGAATGTTGGAATAATGAGTACATAAATACATAGAATGAATAGCTATAGAGTAAATAACATGATTTTAGGAATAATGGTAAAGTAAATACATAACAAAGAATAGCAAAATGATAGGAATAAAGTAAATAAATATATAAAATAAGTAACAGCAAAATGAGTGTAGGAATAATGGTAAATACATAAAAAAAAACATATATGGAGTAACTAACAGCAACATGATTTTAGGAATAATGGTAAAGTAAATACATAAAGACATATATGGAGTAACTACAGCAACATGATTTTAGGAGCTCCCAAAAAGAAAAGATTACATAACTATACACAGAAATTTATCAAAATAAACACAACATCAACATTATATCAAAATATCACTAGAAATATAAAATGCAAAGAAAATAAGGGTATTTCAGATATATCAAGTACAGGTAAAAGTGTAATCAATGTAAGCGTAATCAATCAATGTAATGTTTCACAGTCCTGTCTTGGAAAAATCATAGTTCAATGTTCATCATCCAATTATTGTTTATCTCACAGTTCTTTTGTTTATTATTAGTATCTCTACTCAATCAACTCATTTCAAAAACATACAACCATAATAAAATCTTCATAACATCACATACTATATTTTAACTTTCAGAATATACTTATCACAAATAATCACAATGAAATTATTATAACACAATGTATCGTAAAATGACCTCATCACAATGTTTTCATACAGTCCATAATTCAGTTATTTTTTTTTTTTAATAGTCTTCAATAATGTGTTCATTATGAATAAAGATACAATACAAATTCAATTACATTAAATTTTGATTTTCATAATGTAAACAAGTTTTAAATTCAAATTACAATGCACTTCTTCCCCCCAATGTTTGAGAAAACAAACTCTATAACAAATATAAATAAGAATTTAGCATAATTGGAATTTGGATTTTGAATGAAAAGGTTTTAATCTTGTAGAATGAACAATATCTGTTAATTTTCCTGTATATTGATTTGGTTTATCTATTTCATAAGTAACATTTGAGAGTTTCCTGACAACTTTAAAAGGACCATTATAAGGAGATTGAGTTTACTTGTATTAGGGTATGAGAAATTTTGATATAAGACTAAATCTCCAACTTTAAATTTTGCATCAACATAATGTTTATCATACCGTTGTTTATTTATCTTATGATGCTTAATTGTTCTGTTTACTGCAATTTGTCTAGCTTGTTGTATAGGTGGATAGTTTAATTTTACTTGATTAGGTAATGGCGAATCATATGGCAAAGTTCCAAACATTAAATATGCAGGTGGAAAGCCAGTAACATCATGTGGCGAGTTATTGTATTCATATGTAACTTGTTCTAATAATTTTGTCCAAGGAGTTTTTGTAGTTGAATTAACTTTACATCTTAATTTTGCTACTAATGTCTGATTAACTCTTTCATTCTTTCCATTGCATTGTGGTCTATTTGCTGAAGTTAGTAATTGTCTAATATTATGATGTTTTAAGAATTTCTTAAATTTAGATGAAGTGAATGCAGCATTTCTATCACTTAAAAGTTGTTTTGGGCATTGAATTGAAAATTTGTTTTAAGCAATTTGTATAAGTTTCAGAAGTGACACTTTTGGATGGAAATGTCCAAGCATATCTGGTAGCATGATCCAGAACAATATGCAGGTATTTCTTTTGTGAATTATGATAATTAAATCCTCCTACAGTGTCTAGTGAAATCATTTCAAATGGTTCTTCTGCTACAGGAACTTCTTGCAATAATCCATACTTTTTTTTGTGTAGACTTTTATTCATTTGACATGTTTCACAACATTTAACAAAATTTGAAATGTCTAATATAATGTCTTTCCAGTAGTAAATTGGAGAAATTAATTTTAACATCTTTTTTACACCTGGGTGACCAAATTGTTCATGTGCAGTTGTAATTAATTTTTCTCTCAAAGATAACGGTACTACAATTTTAATTAAATTCTTTTTCTTAACTGTTAATACATCATTAATTTTTATATATTTTGGATCATTAATGTTCTCTGAATTTTGGTATTTAATAATCTCATCAGTATTTAAAAAATGACAAATGGGTGATATATAATGACATACAGGGTTCCTCGACAACATGTCTGCTTCAACATTTAATTTACCTTTTATATAAACTATCGAATATTCATACTGAGAAAGTTTTAAACTCCACCGAAATAAACGTCCAGTTAAATGTTTTACACTTTTAAGCCATTGTAAAGCAGCATGATCAGTATGTATTGTGAATTTGGATCCATGTAGGTAACAGTGGAATTTATCTAAGGCATCTATAATTGCTAAACACTCTTTTCTGAAATTGTATAATTTTTTCATGTTTAAGTAATTGTCTCGAGTGATAAGCTATGGGGGGTAAAAGTGTTCCATCTGGGTGTTGTTGTTTCAAGACTACGCCTATTGATTCCCTGACTTGCGTCACAAAACACATGACATGGAAATTGTGAGTTGTATAATTTAAGTATAGGTTTTGATATTAAACAATTCTTTAACTTTTGATAAGCTTGACATTCATGTGACCAATTCCAAATTGCATCTTTTTTAAGTAATTTATTTAATGGTACTCTAAGTTTTGCATAATCTTTAATAAATTTTTGATAAACATTGATGGAACCAAGAAATCTTTGGAGTTCTTTCACATCTTTAGGGTGGTGCTAATTTTCTAATTGTTTCAATATTTGATTACTTGGAGAATAATGACCTTGTGTTATTTCATATCCTAAAAATTTTATTTTTTCCTGTGCAAACTGACATTTTGATTTTTAAGTTTAATGTTTTCTTTTTACAAATTTGAAATATTGTATCTAAATGAGTTAAATGCTCTTCCCAAGATTGTGAGAAAATTATTATATCATCAAAATAGTTTAAAGCAAAAGTTAACATATTTTTGTAAAATTTGTCTTATAGTTCTTTGGAAAACATCTGGGGAATTTTTCCAGCCAAATGGAAGTCTTAACCCTTCATAGAGTCCAAAGTTAGTTGTGAAAGCCAGTTTCTCTGCGTCTTTTTCATGAATTTTAATGTGCCAATAACCACTTGATAAGTCGAGCGTAGAGAAAATTTAGCATGAGTTAAATTATCAATTACAAAGTCTATCAGAGGAACAGGGGTGGAATCTTTTCGTGTGATTTCATTTAGTTTTCTATAATCGATACATAATCTTGATCTTTTCCCTTCATCCTTTTTGTATGCTTAAGTTATAGGGCAGCATATGGGCTATTGGAGGGTCTAATAAAACCTGCTTTTAACAATTCTTCTATCTGTGTTTGTATTTCTTTAGATTCTTGTTGACTGTTTCTATAAGGGCGTAAACTTATAGGAAGGTCTGAAATTAAATGAATTCTTTGTGGCTCTAAATTGATACAACCTACATCATACTTATTTTGTGAAAATATGGTTTGAAATTTGTCAAGAAGTTGGGTTAAATCTCCCATTGCTCACTAGTTTGTTTTGGTACTGTGTCCTCAACAACCATGGCTGGGTTAAACAATCTTTTCAGATCAGCTTCAGGGCTGTCTGGTACTTGATCTAAACCTTTATTATTCTTAACGTTAATATTATCTTCATTATTTGCATTATAGTAGTTCATATTTTGATCATTATTAAGAGTTTTACAATATGTCCCATGATATGTTCTCAACTCACCAACGCACTTATTTACATATTTAATATTACTTAAATTTTTACCACATTGAAAAATACACATGTTACGAATACTAATGTCAAGCTTAAATAAATGTAAATATTCAAGTCCTAAAAATAATATAAGGCAATTCAGTATCAATTACAAACAAATCTATTTGCTTAGATATACATCCAATATTCATATAAACTTTAATTATACCTTTGGGTTGAATAGTCCCACAAGTTTGATTTATTTTTACATTACTATTTTTTATAATTTTAATGTTTTTTAATTGTTTAGCTAAATTTATTGGAATTAATGACACATTGCTTCCTGTGTCAATTAGAGTACAAAAGTGCTTGGAACATACCATTGACTCAATAATTAGTTGTCATCCTTGCCTCTGGTTAGTTTCGTTTCTGGGTGAGTAAAGATTATGTCGATTCTGTTGTCTCCCACTGAATCTCATCATGTGCGATTGATGTGGCTGTCCATGATTTCCTCTTGACTGAAATCGATTCTGTGCATCAGTTCCTCTGTGTACACTACCGTATGCGTGATTCCATCGGGTATAACTTCCAGTATCTACCGGTTTTCGGTCTGCGCTGTCCGGTGTTACTGCGATTAATTGTCGCATCGTTGAGATCCATTCGCAGGGTGTCGAAATCTTCTTGATAACCAGGAACTTCTGAAACTGTATGGGACTTGATAATGTCATATGTTCCACAATTGAACTGTCATCATAATTTAGTTTCTTCCCCAACGAAAGTTTTTCCGTAAAAAACGAAATTAATTCTTTAGTGTCGTTTAGTTTTAATTTGTGAAATTTTCGAATATCCTCTTGTTTCGTCGCATCGAACACCGTCATTAATAATTCTTTACTTGTTTGGTACGACTTTTCAAATAAATGGTTTTCGTACCAAAATTTAAGATAAACTCCCGTGAGATATCTAGGAATATTTTTGCTTCTTCCATTGTTCGTCTTTTTGATATTCCAAACATTGTTGATCAAAACAGTCCAAAAAACTTTTACAACTACTAAACTTATTAAGATCAAATTCAGGAAAAAAGAAGGATTGATTCTCTTTGGATGTGTTGACTGGTGACTCCTGCCGGAAAGAGTCGTCCTCCATGGTAGTATCGTTTTCAATGCAGTCGCTCGTTCGAAAAAAAAAAATTGTTGAAGTTAATTCGTTTGGTTTCCTCGCATATTTTCGGTTCGTTAATTCATCCTGCCGGCTCTTGACATGCCCCAGGCCTGCTGGTAAAATGAAGAGGGCATCATCTTCACAATATTCCTTTATTACGCTTTCATCATATATAATCTAACATGGCGGACCTTTTGCCGCGCAACCGGATGTTACCAAATACAACATCGCAGCGAGGAGACACCAGCCAAGTCCTTCCTTAGTATGCGTTCGCCTTCGTCAGCGCTCGTTGCTCCTTTTAACAGGCTTGTTTACTCATAAATCCTTACGCGATGGTAAAGAGTTTGCTCTATTTTCATTTATTACTTCCTTAATTTTGAACCTAAACTTTTCAAACCTGACATATATATATGTATATAATAAAATTTTTCTTTGCTGTTTTTTAGTATGAATTGACTTAAAAAAAATTTCTTTTTATATTACTTGCTTTATTATATATATACATACAGAGAGCGGGTAAGTATAGAAGTATTCAAAGAGAAAATCAAGATTAAGAATATATTTTATTTAAATTAACATACAAATAAAATATAAAATAATTAGGAAAAAGCTTTATTTAAACATTTTGTCAGGCAAAACTTCGCAGTTTATACTAGTTTATACTAAGCAATGTGGAAGTACGTCCTTCATCAATTTTCTTTATAAATATGTCTGAAACAAGTTATTTTATTCCAATAAAATTCAAAACACTCCCTATTCCGTGTTGCAACTATTCGGTAAGTAAGGAATTCACACACTAGAAAATCAGAATCTTTCAAGATAAAATTATTTTTAGAAATAAATTAACTCTTTTGATTAAATTAACAAATTAACTAACAAACATCAAAAAAAAATTTTACTGTCATCATCTTTAGATTATTATCAGAGATATCAGTAAAAATTAAAACTGCTAAAATTAGTCAATTTATTTAGTTGAAGATTGTACATATTGATCGAATAAAAACATTACGAAGAGTAAAAGAATGTTAAAATTTGTGTTTACTATACCAATTATTAAAAATGGAAATTTATTAGGTCTTAGCAGCAAATATCAATTAAGAATACTTTTGGAAAAAATACGATTTTTTTAGTGAAAAAGCTAACAAAAAATATTACTTTAAAATTAAAATATTTCTATTACAAAATTCGAATTTATTTAGAATGGCTTTCATACTGAGTGTAAGCATAGCTCTCTTCTAAGTTATGATTAACCTCACGCACATAGAAATTATTCGAAAAATTCTATTTCAAGGCTTAAAGGGGGTAGGGAATACTTATACATTATCAATAATATCAATAAAATAATTTTTTGAAGAATAATTTTTTCAATAAAAATATGAAAAATATTAACAAAAAACTAAAAGATTTATATTTTTAAATGTGAACTCCTTTAGAATATCTTTAACCTGTAGATACTTTAGTAATGGTGAAATAAATTAAAAAGAGTACCCAAAATTTGTTGTAAGAAATGATTTTAAAATATTAATAGATTACATTTAAAACAACTACTGAGTTTTATTTTTGATTCTGGAGACCAGGATCTGTATTAAGACATAAAGTAGTGATGACTACAATGTAGGAAATGGCATCAGAAACTTCATCCTGTTGAAGAAAAAAATAATTAAAATCCGTAATTAATTTCAATTTTTAATTCATCTAGATTTCACATATATTTCACCAACAGCGTAATTTTGAATTCAAAAGCGTTATTAAAAATACAAATACCTAAAAATAAAAATAAAACAACACTATAAAATTAATTTTTATATTGCATCAAGAACTATTTTAACGACATGTTACTACATCAGCTGTCATTCGGTAGCAGTATGATTTATGTGAATAGGGTATGGAAGATTAATCATTCCGTCTGTCCAGTCCCGGATAGTGAAATTTCCCCAACTTGTCGAAATTCAGTTAACATAACGTTAATCTCTGGATTTACTTATAGGTTTGTTCTGCTTCTTTTATATATGCATGCGTCTAAGGCAAGCATATATTATATTCAAAGCACATAAAAGATACATATTTTCTACTTTATATATTTTGAAAGTTTCTATTTTAAATTATGTTTCTCTTATTCCGCAATGTTTTAAATGTGTGTGTGTGATTACTTAAAGATATATAGATCTTTGCTAAGTTTTACCTAAACTGACCTGATAATATCAAAATATGAACATTCTAAAAATTGAATTTGTTGTATTTTAATTGTTATTTCAAGGGATTCATGTAAATGGGATTTACTTGAATAATTTTGCTTTCAATTATTACAAAATGTTTGTTAAATATTTGTAAAAAGACTAAATATAGTTTTCCCTATTCATAATTTATTCTCATTTTTTCTGACGAATATAATATTAAGCTTTTTTTAAAATTTTACTGAGGATGGACTTTTGAAAAGATACTAAATTCGAAAAGGATTTGTCTTGGTAATATGGTAAAATTACTGGAAATTCGGGGAGGAAGGTGAGATGATTCAAATATTTTCCAAGACTTTACCATTAAACTGAAAAAAAATAGCATTCACCGTAAAGGTAGTAAAAGTATAGTTAAGAAGGATATTTTAGACAAATCTCGACAAAACGTCTCGATTTAGACGAACAAAAATCTGAAAAAAATGAATATTTTAATTTAATTTATGTTTATATAATTCAAGCTTTGAGCATTTTATATATTTTTTTAATTTATTTTTACAGAAAATTTAATAAATACAAGTATTGAATATGTAGAATATTTCCTTTATTTATACAGGTATGTAATAACTTATAAAAACATCTTTTATACATATTTCTGTTGAATCTAAGAAGTCATTTATATGAAGATATCGTGCAGAGAACAGGGCACAAACGCCTTTTTACAATTTAGATATTCGTCTAAATCGAATGACATTTTTGTGAGAGATGACATTTAATATGTCTTGAGGTTGATCAATACTTAAACAAAGGACAAAAAGGCATTTGACGATCCTGAATAGAAAATGTCATTTATTGAATAAAATAACAGAACGATTCTATATTATTAAAAGGTCCAATCTACTTATATGAAAGTTGGTTTTGAAAACAATTTTAGCGTCAGCAACATCAATCATTGTCAAAAATTGGATGAAAATTCAAAAATATCATTCAAATTTAATTTTTAAAACATACGATGAGAAATAGACAATAGATGACGAAAATGTTAATTATATTTTGAATTAATTTTTCTGAATGTAGTTGATTATGCGTGTGGGAATCTAATATATATTATAAATGTGAAAGTTTGTGAGTATCTTTGTGGGTCTTTCACGCAAAAACAACTGACTGGATTTTAATGAAACTTTACAGTAATATAGCTTATACATCAGAATAGCACATAGGCTATAATTTATAGCATAGACTATAATTTATAAAGATTTGTGAAAAGTGTCCAAAATATAACGATATTTGTCAAGTAAGTAGGAAAAATTCTGCCATCTGCTAGCAATTCTAGCGTGCGCTGCAAAAAAAGTCCACGTCAGCATATATCTATCTTTTGTTTGTGAAAAACTCTTTTTGTTTTGGCTACGCAAGGTGCTCGCTTCTAATTAATTCCTGTGATCAAAATAATGCCTATTTTTTATTTCAGAATAAAACTAAGTTTTGAAGGGAGAGGTTGTTAGTAGGAAAAATTTCTGCCATCTGCAAGCTTTTCTAGAGTGCCATGTCAACATATTTCTATCATTCATGTATGAAGTAAAACGTTCCCCTCAGTTTTGTCTACGCCAGGCACCACTGCGTGCTCGATTCTAATTTTTTGCTTTGTAATCACAATTTTTTTATTTCAGAATAAAACTTACTTTTATCGCTTCTGGTATTTAAATTAGATAAGTTAAGTCTTTCACACTACACTACATCATTTGGAAAAATTTGCAACTTTGTGGTTTGTAGTTAATTATAACGCTATAGTTTTAACTGAATAGGCAGGCATTGCATTTTTTAAGTATAAAAATAATAACTGCCGTACTGTATTTTTTGGAAGTGTAAAAAAAGCACCTACTAATAATTATGCCGCGAAAGCGTTTTCCCAACGCTCTAATTCAGCTCGAGCTATGAAAGTAGCTAGATTTAAAGAAACGTTTCCGCAAGCCGAACTGCGAAGGCTTGAACAGGTGGAGCGTGATGCTGCTCACAGAGCTGCTGAGACACCAGAGCGGTCCCAAGCTCGGCGTCGACGTCAGGCAGAATATCTGGCATCTCAACGGGCTGCTAAGACACCCGAACAGTCCCAAGCTCGGCGTCTTCAGCATGCAACTTACATGGCGTCTCAGAGAGATATATATTGCAATAGCTACCTATAACTTTTGCATTACTATCAATCATCATATACAGCCGTACATCTATCAACACAAAATATAGGATTTATAATACCTATAAGTGAGATCATCAAAAATACTTGGTTTCAGTTTACATACATTACACAACATGGAACAAGGGTCTCTCAAAGTAACTCTGTCTGTCTGGTACGCCTTCACGACTAAACCGTAGAACCAATTTTGATGAATTTTGGTATAAAGATAGAGAGAGAGAACCTTGGAGAAGAAAATAAATAAAAGCTACTCGAAGGACTAATCCTGCGCAGACGAAGTCGCGGGCACCAGTTATATATTGTATATACGTATCTATGTAAATAAACTGTGTACTCTAATAAACTTAATTTTGTTAAATATATGGGTTTTTTTTAGTATTCTTTAACAAGAAGTTCTTTTAGCACGAAAAAAAATTCATACCCTCTCTGTTTTGTGTTAAACGATTTTCACTGCATGTAAATTTTCTATAAACTATTTTAATTATCCGAACTTAAAGATTCCTTAATGCCATTTGTTTATCTAAAAAGTAAAAATGGATGTTTGCATGTATGCATGACCTCGCTTCACTCCAACACTGTTCAACCGATCACTATGAAAAATGGCATGTATATGTATTTTTATGGAGAAGAGTTTTGTGCTATCTTCTTTATAATATAAGGAACGGAGTTGCTTGCGAATATTACAATTTTAACATAAAGTAAATACAACAGAAAGTAATAATAACGTATTACACTTCTAAATATAAATTATTTACACTACTTTAAGCGTTCATTACACAAAATTTGTAACAATGTTTTGCTTTTGCTAAACAGATATCAGCTTACGAAGGTCTTTTCGAAAATTGACACACAAGAGACTTAAGAGGCGTTATAAATAAAAAAAAATCATTTTTATCAGTTATTAGATCTACAGACTTAAAATTTAACAAACATGTGGGGTTTTTTTTCGTTTAATATGCATTTCGAGTAAAATTAACTCATTAAAAACTTCTTTATCCTTCAAACTGTATTGTTTAATTTTTCAATTCACCCGTGCGAAGAACGGGTATACCAGCTAGTGATATCATATTCCTAACTCGAATTAATATGAAAAACAGTTTAAGACTTCTAAATGTTTTGGTACTTAGGTAATCAAATCTGAAATATGTGAAAAAATCATCATGTAAGCATTTTATATTTATAAATAGCTATTTAATGCTAGAATATTATTCTTGATAAGCAATATTTTTCTACTAAGATTAATTCTGAAAATGAAATTTAAAATGCCCATTTGAATACTTGAGCAAATGTATGATACCCTTGACAAAGAAAGCAGAAAAAATTTATAATATCCTTCCTACGAATTATTCAGATACTTACCCAATGAAAGTGTGTGTATACATATATAAAGGGTGTTTTTTTTAGAGGTATGGAACTTTAAATTGCAATAAAACAACGATGTATTATTCGATTGACATTAATTTTTTTTATTCGAAAGATAATCTTGTGGCATTACATTTTAAATATGGTTTCTGGAACAGGACTGCCACAGCTGGCTCGGATGTAGTCCAATCTGGACGTCCAATTTTCGATGACTTTTTCCAACATTTGTGGCCGTATATCGGCAATAACACGGTGAATGTTGTCTTCCAAATGGTCAAGCGTTTGTGGCTTATCCGCATATACCAATGACTTTACATAGTCCCAAAAAAATAATCTAGCGGTGTTAAATCACAAGATCTTGGAGGCCAATTCACAGGTCCAAAACGTGAAATTAGGCGGTCACCAAACGTGTCTTTCAATAAATCGATTGTGGCACGAGCTGTGTGACATGTTGCGCCGTCTTGTTGGAACCACAGCTCCTGGACATCATGATTGTTCAGTTCAGGAATGAAAAAGTTAGTAATCATGGCTCTATACCGATCACCATTGACTGTAACGTTGTGGCCTTCATTGTTTTTGAAGAAGGATTCCACCAGCCCATAAAGCGCACCAAACAGTCAGTTTTTCTGAATGTACGGTGTTTCGACATACACTTGTGGATTATCTTCACTCCAAATGCGGCAGTTTTGTTTGTTGACGTAGCCATTCAACCAGAAGTGCGCTTCATCGCTCAACAAAATTCGCTTATGAAAATCAACCATTATTTTCGAAATAAAATTGCCCAATTTGAAAGCATTGTTCAGCGTGAGTCTATTCATGATGAATTGCCAAACCAAACTGAGAATAAATCCCTTGACAGCTGTTAAATCGGTCGCCATCTTGGAAAGTAATGCCAACTTAAACTTCTATACCAGGAAAAAAACACTCTGTATAAACTGCTGTTTGTAAAAAATGCAACACCCTGAAGGAATCATCAGAATTAAATGAAATTTACTGTACAAACAACTTATATTAGTACAAAAAATGATGAAATTTTCAAAGGGAAAAAATAATATTAAGGGTCCGAAATCAGTATTTGGTGTAGCCACCACGCGCTGCGATAAGTGCTGCTATACGACGTGGCAATGAGTCAAACAGATTTTGAATGTCTGCTTGTGGAAGATAATTTCATATTGCTTGTATGTTCAGCAAAATTTTGTCATTTGAAACTGCAGGACGCGGATAATGAGCGTGACACCGACCAACCAAATCCCCCACGTGCTCAATAAATGACTTATCCGGCGAATAAGCTGGCCAAGGAAGAAGTTGCATGTGTTGGGCTGAACAGAAGTCTCGAAGAGTCTTTGCAACATGTGGGCGTGCATTATCCTGCTGAAAAACAGTTCAAGGGATGCCTTAAAGGGAGGGGACGACTTCGGGCTGTAGCACTTCACGGACGTATATGTTGCTATTAAGATTACCATCAATTAGTAGCAAATTGGATCGTCCATTGTACGAAATCACACCCCAAGCCGTAACTCCGGGTGTTATGCCACTATGTCTTTCGATAAGGCACTGTAGAAGGCAGCGTTCACCAGCATAGCGTCTAACACGAATGCTGCCATTATGGTCCCACAAATTGAAGCCTGATTCCTCTGAACAAACAACAACTTGGTGCCAATCAGCTTGCTAGGCTCTGTGCTCATGAGCCCATTGCAGACGTAGCCGTCAATGTTTTGCCGTGAGGGGGATCCTGTATAAAGGCATCTTTGCACGCAATCCACGATTTGACGATGCCAACATTAGTACACCTGTAACAGTAGATCAGCGTGCTGCCAAATGCCTGGAAGAAACTGTGCGGTTATTCACCACCATGCTGAGCAGGTGTCGATCGTCACGCACTGACGTCACCTTCCATTGTCCACTGCAAGTTTTTCGAGTAGTTCGGTGCTCGTCGGTCCACTGCTTCCAAACTCGCATCACTGTGGAACTATTCCGCTACACACGAGCTCCTATTGCACGATAGGAAAATCCTTCTTCTCGAAGGTTGATAATCCCCCCTCGTTCAAACTCCGTAAGTAGTTAGAATTTATCCTTATTCTCCGTGGAGGCCTACTTAGGTCTCACTAAATATTTACCACTAACAAATATTCATTAACTTTTTTCAACGTGCCGCAACAGCCCTTTATTTATAGGCTTTCAACATCAGTTTAGAGGGTTCTGCGTCCACCACCGCCAGTGGTTGTGAAACTTTACTATTTTACGTAGCATCCTATAATTAATATTTGCTGCAAAGTTCATTTAATTCTAATGATTCCTTCATGGTGTTGCATTTTTTACAAACAGCAGTATATATATATATATATATATATATATATATATATATATATATATATATATATATATATATATATATATATATGGCAGCCAAAGCCGAGCAGTCTTCGCGCGCAGGCGCAGCTAAGTGAAACAAAAACTGAAACTAGGAGACTGAACTTTTAAGAGAAAAAAACAGCAGAGAGAACAAGAGAGGTGCGCGAGCAGGCGTTACCTTCTGCATATCATCGTCAAACTTATCTGTTAAAATAGCTACCTTTTTAATTAATTTTTGTTTAATTTTAAAATAAATGTGAAGTAAGACAAACGTCTTGGACCCCTTGTTGTCTCCCACAAATTATGGGGGCTCGGCCGCGATCGATAAAATTTCGATTTTGAACCAAAGTCTGGACAATGAACAAAAGCGTCCGTGAAGGAGACGCTCCGCCATTTTTTGGAAACTTCGTTCAACCTGTGTAGAGGTTTGAACTCAGCATGAATACTCCGCCTGTGTAGAGGCCGGGATTGAAAAAAATTTCGATTTTGATCAAAGTTTGGAACGTGAACAAAAGCCGTCCGTGGAGGAGCCGTGTGGAATCCACATCCATAATAGATTAAACGTGAATACTTTGAAAATCAAGAGCGAAAAACAAAATAGCGATGAATTCGCAAATCTACAATACGTAAACATTTTTGTGGAAAATCAGCCCGTAACAGCCTTGATCGATTCAGGTTGCCAGATCCCAGTTTTAAATTCCTCACTAATTAGAGTGCAAACACCTTCCGTAGAGATCATAACATTAAGTTCATGTTTTGGCGAACAGCGTATGGTAGAAGTTAAACCGATAAATCTTTCTCTTAATCAACACTCTTCCGGTCTAAGTGTTCAAACGGCAATATCACTGACCTTGACCGATGAATTTATTATACATTCCAGTGTATATTCTGAAATAAAGAAACTAGGCCACGCAAAGAGCGATGTTTTATTGAGTGAAAGTGGATCCTCTTTGAGTGCAGATTCTGGTGTTTCTTTTCCAAATGTTTCTGTTTCAAGTGTGATAAAAAAACTCTAGTTATGATTTGTCACATGTTAAAAACTTTAATACTAGAAATGATTTGAGTTCTCTAGTTAAGAATTATAAATGCAATAACATTAAGAGTACTAAGTTAAAAAGGTGTATTAAATTGAAAAATGATATTCCTGTGTGTCAGAGAACCAGACGTTTATCTTGTTCTGATAACCCTTCACCTATGAAGAGTAAATATAGACGATTTGCGTTGCTCCGGAAAATCTTTCAGCCCTGGCAGTGGAAACGAAGGAAAAAGAGAAATCGTTTTGAACAGACGTCCAGAACTCTAGAGAGGAAAATATCGATGCGTTCAACCAAAGATCAACTTGTTACAAAAGACGTTATTATGCCTGTGAAATACAATGTTTTCCTGTGGAACCTTCCGGATGTCGAAGAGATGCCTTCACATGATGGAGAAACTGTCTAGTTCAGAAGAATTATGATATGTTTAATCTTTGTATATTTGTCGTATAGTCCTTGTCTGTTCCGTCTTTTTTGTATGTTTCAGATTCTCCTCTGGTCTCGATGAAAAAGGAAAAAAGGAAGACGTACCGCTGCGGACAGCGTACAGTCAGGCTGGCCGATTGTGGCAGCCAAAGCCGAGCAGTCTTCGCGCGCAGGCGCAGCTAAGTGAAACAAAAACTGAAACTAGGAAACTGTGAACTTTTAAGGGAAAAAAACAGCAGAGAGAACGAGAGAGGTGCGCGAGCAGGCGTTACCTTTTGCATATCATCGTCAAACTTATCTGTTAAAATAGCTACCTTTTTAATTAATTTTTGTTTAATTTTAAAATAAATGTGAAGTAAGACAAACGTCTTGGACCCCTTGTTGTCTCCCACATATATATATATATATATATATATATATATATATATATATATATATATATATATATAATTGTAATATAATAATACTATTATTTAATAGATAACCATAATCCTAAATACGGTTAAATGGAAATATAACTAGAGAGTAAAGTAATAAATACTAGCCCCAGTAATACAACAGCAAACTCTTAACCTTAAAAACTTAGAATGCAATTTAAACAATTTTTTCAGGCCAGCCAATCTTCACTGTTAATTTGCCAATACTACTGGTCTACAGGGAAAGAAAAAGTGCTATGCAAATTAGAAGATAAAATACACTAATGTTATTATTAAATAAAATTATTACATGTAAATAAATTAAAACTACTTACTTAATGTAGAAATTGAAAATACTACAAGTAGAAATATTATTAAAATAATTAAACATACACACATACACTCTCTCTCTCTCTCTCACAATGCATCGCCATTTTAAAATTTCCAACCATTACATAACTATCTACGAGCAGCATTGCATAAAAAAAAAATAAGTAAATAATAAGATCAATTATAAATATGACTTTGTATACTGAAAAGCCTAAATATTTTAATTGGTAATTTTTGGAATGTGTGTGTAGAGGACTATCAATCATACATAACAATCGTAATACTACTTAAAAATATATTCAATTTTTTTTTGTAAATATATCTTTTTCTGCTCAATTCCAATCGTCATTTACATTAT
The DNA here is from genome assembly GCA_019973935.1 of Trichonephila clavipes. Lineage (NCBI taxonomy): Eukaryota > Metazoa > Arthropoda > Arachnida > Araneae > Nephilidae > Trichonephila > Trichonephila clavipes. The sequence continues at coordinate 339,985 of BMAU01013597.1, forward strand.
CTTCAGACACGGTGTTATTTACTGTTGATGTGAATGATTGCTTAAAGATTTGTTTTTATCTGAATAAAAAAAGAATTATCTTTCAGTTTTTAGAGTAGGTTTAAGTTTTTCTTTGGTGTTTTCAGTTTTTTCTTTTCAAAATTGTTTACTTACCTATAATTATTCATATCTTACAATTCAGTTAAAAATGCAGAGTGCTTAAGCAAAATGAGCTGTCATATGTTTTTAAATCTGATTAATCAATAATGTTGAAAGTAAACATTTTTAAAACATTGGATATTTTTACAAAAGGCCAAAAATAGCAATAATAATAATAATTTCGAAGTAAAAATCTTTAAAAAATATATATAATTAGATTACTGAAATAGGCATTTTCTTGACAAAATATTTATTTTTGGAAATGTACTTAAGAGAAATGGTTTCCCAAAGAAAGAAAAATACTTTGACTAACAAGCTAAGAAACTGAAGAAATTACGCTCATTTTTTATTGCTTTTGGCAATAAATAGTAAGAAAATTTATTTAAAGCTCCGAATATCATCCTCATAAAAAAATTAATGGCATTTGTAATTAGTCATTAAGAAATTTAACTCAATTAGGTAATTAAAAATAGCGGCCTTAACTTGGTTGCAAGAGAGAAAAGTAAAACATATATGTATTTAAAATTTCTTTTCTAAATTACAAACTCTTTCTTTATTTTTTTACTCACATGCTTATATAATTAACTGCATTTTTCTGCTGAGAAAGGATGAAATCTGCCAGTACTAAGTTCAAATTTAGCAATTAATAAGAAGATAAATTTTTACATTTGTTATTATTATTTTTTTATCTGAACCGATTAAAAACTTAATATAAGAAAATAAAATTTACTGTCCTCTAAAAGAACTGAAATTTAGACAAAATACCAGAAATCAGTTAGAAGATAGTTAATTGCTAAAAACTATAGTTATTAATTTATATTATTGCTTAACATAGCCTACAAAATATATACATTTTTAAAAAATTTGTTTATGAATTAGATTAATAACTTACATTTTTTATTCTCTTCCATCAATCAAACTTATTTATTGTAAACTTCTTTGTCTGAAATTTCTTTTATAATTCAAAACTTACTATACATATTCTAAATTACGCTTTGGAAAAAAAATATTTTTCATTTCTCTTCCTCTTGCAAAATTTTAGATTTACGTATTCAATAATTTTAATGTGATGACAGCCCTTGAATTTGTGTGTGTAACAACTTAATATTTACTTAAAATTTTAGTCTTATATATATTTTCTCTAATTCATAATTCCGGATACCCTATTTCGAAAAGTGTCTCATTTCATCTTGCATTAAAGGATTAAAAATATATTTTGAAGGATTTATTAGTAATCTTCGTTTGAAAGATAAGATCTTAAGGCTACACGGTACCCTTTTTCAAAAAAATCTTTGGAGACAGTTACAGTAAAAATAATTGATGTTTTACATTTAGATCATATTATTAAGCTGATTCTGCAAGCAAAAAGTCAGTTTGATCAGCTATTGTTTTACAATTTTAAAAAGTTAGGAATTTTTGAAGTTTTTTCAAACTCTTATAAAATACTAAATTTTTAAAATTTTTAGTAATTTTAAGTTATTTATGATTCTTAGATTATTACAAATAATATTTAGTATGGATTTGAAAATCTATTCCCTTGTTGATTTTTAATAATTATTTTTCTAGAAAAACCTGGAAAAAACACGAAAATTTTTAAAATATCAACTTTAGCACTTTTTAGAAAAATAACTAGAGTTCTCAGCCCTAAACCCATACTAACTTTTATAGAACATACATTTGGGAGTACATATAAAAAAATCAAAGCTCTATCTTGAACAGGAAAAAAAGCCTTAGGGATTAGAAAACACTTATACCTTCAAAATTAAATGTCTGAGAAAAACACATTTAAAGTTTGTAGAGTCATGAAACAAAAACTTATAATACCCGCAAAACTCTAATTTTTTAATATGTTATTTTTCAATGTAGTTTCTACATTAAAACACTATTTTTATTAAATATGACTGAAAATTATATTTTTAATTCAAAATATATTTTTGCTTAATGTTGATAGCAATTGTTAAGACGTTAGTTTATTCAGCTTTATCTTAACCTAATATTTCACAAAAGTTTTGAGACACGAAGCATTTATGTACAAAATAATAATGATACTAACTTAAACTAAAAATAGTCAGGTTTGCTCATAAAATTTAATTTTTTTTCTGTTTTAAATTGGGGCAGTTTAGGAAGTTTTAGCTCTTGTCGTACGACTTTAAAATACTAAAATATAGTACTACAATATGTTTAGTATATTGTAGTTTGGTTCATCAAGGAATATTCAGTTATATCTGCAGCATTTGAATTCAGAGTACTGTATTCGGAAGTCTAATTGCAGAATCAGCTGAGGACTGATTTTTAGATATATCATTTTCAGTAGTATTCCATCTCTTCGAAATATCGTTTCTCACAGAAACCCAGAACGCATTTGCCATGGCATTTTCTCCACAGGAAAAAATTAATGATAAAGCTTTTAAGTTATATAAACTATTTTTAAAGCAAAAATTTTCCATGAAATTTATCTTTATTAATTAATTATGAGAGCTCAAAAAACTCAAAACGTAATCAAGCAGAAATGATTTTAGTAATGAAAATTGGAATTAATAGTCATTTCAAACAAAAACCTCAAAGATATTTTTAATTAATTCAACTTAAGTGTGAAAAAATGCTTTAAAAGGAAACCGATACCAAAACCATAGCTCATAAAACTTCAAATATCTTAAAAACTAATTTGCTAACAGATCTGAAATTTCGTGGCAAGCATCTGAATGATATGGGCCACCAAAACATGCAAAAAAAAAATTTCGGTCAAAATGAAATTTTTAGGGTACTGTGTAGCCTTAAATTTTGAACAAATATATTGGCAATTCCTTGAAAAAGAATAATTTCTTACAGTTGTCTAACTAAACTGTTGAACACTGGGGAAATATATAAAAATAACTTATTTCCCTTCAGTTGAACCTGTGGTTCAATTTTTTACAAATCCTTTTTCCCTGTTTTTCCTTCATTATTTAAATCTAGAAAACGAATAGTAATTTCTTGTATTTTTGCATCTGAGAGAACAGTCTCATAAAATAAATATCTTGATGCTAAAATTATACAAGAATGATGTAATCAATACCAAGAATCTTTTTTTTTATTGCTACGTCTACAATTCAAAAACTAAATACCTAATCGGTACATTACACACACACACATATGTATATATACCGTAAATTTCGGCGTATAATTCGCACCTACACTTTCTGTTATATAGACATTTAAAAAATCGGATCCAAATTTTTATGATCTCCTTGTGTTGTTTTTCCAATCCCGTTCCATGATCTCAATGAAAGTAAGCACACCGATTCGAACCCGATCTTTTTGAGTTTCGTGATTTGTGGTTGGCAGCAACTGCCATGCAAATCGAGCGAGTATTTAAACTCGGCTCATGTTAGTTTTTCAAAAAGGAAGGAGCAACAGAAATATAAGAAGTGTGTGAGTGGTTTAACTCTTAGAGGGAGAGAATCGGCTGGTTGGCAATGCAACAGCAGGTTGCATCACCATTTTAGATTAGAAATTCATTTTACAATATTAGAAGACGGTTCGAATCGGATGTCTCTGGTAATGTTGCTTTTTGAACTTGTTGTTTTTTTATCGCTCCAGTAACGAGCAAAGTGACTTTATGATTGATTATTAAAGGCCAATTTTAAGAAACTGTTTTTCGTCTTCATGCCTCCTCGACACATAAATTTCACTGCTAGCTTTGCAAAATTTAAATTAGTTTACCAATAAGTGTAACACTTTCAAGCGGTATTTTTTAATTTTAAGGTATATTCGCCGCATAACACGCACCCCATTTTTTACGAAAAAACTTGATATATACGTGTGCAATGCTCTTATGTTTTTTTCCAAGTTTAAAAAAATTAGTATGTTTCTAGCACTATAACCCTTCAAGCTCATAAGGAATGTCATTTCTTTAAAATAAACAGTGTTTCGTTGTGTAGAAGTCTAATTTTTTCTACACCTATCTCTCTCTCTTTTTAATTATTTTTAAAGCTCTCATTTTTATACCCGGCGTATAACGCACACCCGTAAATTTTGACCTAAAAGTGCGTTTCGTGTAAAAAGTGCGCGTTATACGCCGAATTTTACAGTAGTTAAAATTGTATACGTTTCATATATATATATACACACTATGAGCTAAGACTAACCGGAAATGTAGGGTCTCCGATGATAAAGATTCATGAAAATTTAGGGAAATCAAGTTATAATATTAAAAATTAATACGTTTGTTATCACAGATTTACTTAATTTACACTCAACATTGATTTTAGTACAGTTTAAGGGTACATGGTACGATTTACGCAAAAAATTTTAATTTAAGGATTTTTAAAATTTTTTAGTTGCCTCTTATGTATGTATACTAAGTTATAGAGATTTTGTGCTCAAAATTTCATAAAAAGCTAGCCATGTAATTTTTTAAGGAAAACGCTTAACATTTGTGAAGTGATTTAATTTAAAATGCTACTTCTCCCCTACAAAAATTTACTTACATACATGAAATTTAATTTACAAGTACGTCAGATTATGTATAATAAAAGTTGGTATGAGTTTTGCGTTAACGTGATTGGTATTCGTACAATACTTCTATTTATGAATGTTTATTGAAAATTCCTTAAAAAATGTATAAGTTCTGAGTTCAATTATTTTTAAAAAATAAATATTGCTTTGATTCAAAAATGCATTCCAGCTTTTGTTACATGCACTATTAACAATAGATAAAAAAATTTCAAAGCTTTAGGCGCAATAGAAAAAAAAGCATTAGCATTTTAAATGAAGACAAACTAGTTATTTTATCTTTCTGAGATAAGTCAGTTTAAAGTTTTGATTTGCCATAGAGACGTGAATAAAAACGAACGTGAAAGTTATCCTAATTCTGCGATTTTTAAGAGTTTAGAACTTTCAAATTTTATGAGGTTATAGAAAAGTATATAAAGAATAATTTAGGCTAAAAAAATTACATTTGATTTTTTGACCGATTTTGGTCAATTGAATCGTTCTGTGTTTCTTAAGTAATCAAAGCTGCAAAATAAATTTTACATAGCATACCGTTCTTAAATTTGGGCAAATATTCAAAAGTATAATCTCCTGCGTTTAATTTTACGTTTGCTTCGACAAATTTATGCGTTGTATTTAATTCTAGGTTGTATATGTTGTGTTTAATATAAATAAAATGTCTTAGTATTAGTAAAACTCTAATGATTAATCGGTTGAATAAGAATTCCAAACAAATGTTATATTTTTTGGAACTGAATTTGGAGTTCTTAATTTTTTTTAAAAAAAGTGAGACTTAACTTATATTAGTTTGAGGAGAAGGAATTCCTACAACTTCTTGAACATTTATATTGAATGTTTATGGCAACAATTCTCAAGAGCTTCATTTATTACCTTTTATTCGAGCAATATATCCGTGACTGGAAGAATTGGGCTATACCCTTTATATCCCGACATGACTGACTGTCCAATTTGAACAGGTAATCAAGATTTCGCGGAAAATAGCATTGTGAGAAAAATACAAAGCAGGGATGCGCAGAAGAAATACAAACAGATGGTGGGTCAGAAAAGCACTGAAGCGGCGAAGTTGATGTAGTAGCATCTTGATTGACCCATCTTATTTACCTTGGTGACAGGTAATAGTCAAGTTTGTTTTAATTTCCTGGGAGAAATTTATCTTAGAAAAACACACACAAGTAATATAAAAAATATTTTAAGTCAATTCCTAGATAGATCAACAAAGAAAAATTTTATTTTAGCTACTTTTTATTAAGTAGTTACATTTATAATATAAATATGTATATGCATATGGCAGAATCGCAACATTAAGTGGTAATTAATTTTATTGATTATCATTAAAGTATCGTATTGTCATCCAAAACAATCGTGTATGTAAAATTTCAGTTCAAATGAATGCTTTAAAATGTGAGAAAAAAAACCTTTTCAAGTTTTGACACAAGTCACCAAAAATGATGCCAATGTGGCTGTATTTGTAATTCTTTGAATTAATTTTTATTAATTATAATTAAATTACTGTATTGTCATTAAAAATAATCCTGTATATAAAATTTCAGCTCAATTGAGCGCTTTAAAATGTATTTTATTAACGATTAAAAATTCCACCATGATAAATGAATCCATAAATATATAGAGTGTGAATTAATAATAGGAATTGAATGAGCGTTCGAAAACGTCATTTTTAAATGCGGGCAAATTTTCAGTGGCATGAGAATAGTCTAGTATAGAAAGGAAACACATTTCATGTGAACTAATGCGTTGATTCATTTTAAAGATATGTTCCTTTATAATGGGAATCTTGTGATTGTAAATTAAAGTCACAATCGAATGTTAAACAGAAAATACAAGCGCTTAGATTTTTCATAATTGAATCTTTGGTTATATAATATCGACCTTTAATTAAAGGTTTCATTAGAATATGCGACCTCTAAATTTATTTACGGAATTCTAATTTCCTCGGTTTTAATACCTGAGAAATTTTAATCTAAACCATGAGATGTGTGACAGGGGTTTTAATATTTAAAAAAATTTACACAAAATTTCATTTTCCATTCGTTTAAAAATTAAGAACAATTGTGAATAGTTTTATTTCTATGGCTCAAAACAAAAAAAAACCATTATCAAATCAGCATAATGTTGTGAATTAAATTCCAAAGCTTCCAAAAAAGACTTCCCTTCTAATAACAGCAGGGATCAATTTTATACTAATAATTAGAATGGATTTTGATTGTTCTTGCTCATAAAAGTCCTGTTAACGCTCTTTTTTACTAACCCTGTAATATTTGGAATATGTTTTTGTCTCTTCTGTTGGGAGTTTAAGTGTCCATCTGTAAGTGCTCCCGATATCATGTATGCAAAGACATTAACTTTGTTGGAAATCATACAGGTTGAGGATTACTTTTCCATAGCAATATTTTTACCAGAAAGTTGAATTGAAAGTTATTGATTTAGAGCTAATTCTGATATTTTCACTGATTATCAGTAAACTTTGTTACTGAAAAAAATTTAATACAGATAAAACTGTTTTAAACGTGATTGTTTAAATGTTCTTGCAAATACAGGTAAATGTTTTCAATGGATCATTATAAAAAAGAAATAAAGAATTATTTTTTAAGTAATGCGATTTATTATTGGAAATATCTCCATTCAGAAAATCAAAAGGAATAGTTAATTTTTGTCAATTAATTCTTGATCTGCTATTTATAATTAAAATGTTTCGGGTTAAATACAGAGATAGGACTATTATTTGTGTGTGGGGGGGTGAAGCTATAAATCCTTTTTATTTCAAAATAATATGTGTGATGACTTAGCGGGATGATTTTATTATTTGTACGCTTAGGATAACAATTCTTTTTTCCCTTCAAGATAAAAATCTCAGGAAAAATTACGTACTTATTGAGACTTGTTGTTATTGTTTAAATGATAAGAAAGTGTTCTTTTAATGCTTGAAAAATATAATATAATCTTTTTTTTACTAAGGGAAAAAATTATTGTAATGAGAGGATTTCTAAGGAAACGTAGGCAACATGAACTTTTTACCAATATCTCGTTCACCTTTTTTATTGTTACTATCTACTGTTTTAGCAAGTCTTAATTTTATTGTGGATATAATGTAGCATATATATATTGTTCAAAACAATTAAAGGATATTGTAAGTTTTATATAAAATAAAGAAATAAGCGAATTTTTTTTACCGAAAATGGAAAAAGAGAATCACAAATGCAAATTTTTCTGATTTTCAAACTGTGGAGTATGCTAATTTTGAGTTCAACGTCAAAAACGCCGCTTCAGTGGCAGTGAAAGAAATTTGACTTTCAACTGAAATGAAGACAAGGATGATCAGCATTCAGTGACTGCTTTGTTTCGATGAGTGCGATGTCTAAGCGAAGTCATTTAACCGATTCAGAAGCTTAGAGAGTTGTTGGTAGGTTAAAAGGGGGCCAAACTCAAGCTGAAATAGCGCAAGTCATTGGAGTGTCACAAAGTGTGATTTCCAGGATCTGAACCGTTTTTTGGAGACTAGAAGTGCAGGCCGAAGACCAGGACAAGGTCGTAGCCGGGCAACAACAACCAATAAAGATCGTTATTTAGTGTTAACGGCTCGGAGACACCGAAATATGAACGCTATTCTTCTCCAACAACACCTTCGCTCTGCTACTGGCACCATGGGGTTTCAACTCAGACTGTCCGAAACCGGCTCCATGGTGTAGGTCTGTATGCTCGCCGACCGATGGTATGTGTTAGACTAACATCAAGGCATCGTCGCGACCGCAGGGAGTGGGCAACAGAGCATGTGAACTGGAGGAGAAATGAATGGAGCGATGTTCTTTTTTCTAACGAGTCTCGTTTTTCTGTTCATCCGGATAATAGGCGTATTTTCCTCTGGAGGGACTGTGGCAGTAGGAATAATTCTACGTTCGTGCACGAAAGTGTCAGATTTGGTGGTGGGGGAGTGTTGGTGTATGGTGGCATCTCCATTGACGGGCGCACAGTCCTCTACATCATTCGAGATGGACTTCTGACTGCTCGCCGATATAGGGATGAAATCCTCAGACCCTTACGCTGCAGCAATCCGAGATGACTTCATTTTAATGGTCGATAACTGCAGGCCACATCGTGATGACCTGGTGGAGGATTTCCTTTTCGAGGAAGGAATCGTACTAATGGAATGGCCAGCGTGTTCTCCAGACATGAATCCAATAGAGCACGCTTGGGACGCTCTAGGAAGACACGTTGCTGGCCGCCAACCACCCCCACAAACTCTCCAAGGACTGGAAAGAGCTCTTTTGAAAGAGTGGGACAGAATACCTCAACTCGTGATTAATAGCCTCATTGACTCCTTGCCTCAAAAGTGCTCAACGTTGCTGGCCGTCCGTGGAAACCATACCCCCAACTGAAAATGATTTCCTTTGAACAAAAGACCTTTTCTTATTCTTTTTTTCTCATATGCACAAATTGTGTTTTTTCCTTTTGTACACAAATGCGCAATAAAATGCATTTTTTTCTGCCAAACATGTGTAATTTATTCTCATATAACCTACTACGTCTGTCGACCATGTATCAATCAGCTAAAAAGTTGCCAAGCCACAAGGTCCACCTAAAACTGCAATATCCTTTAATTATTTTGAGCAGTGTATATATATTTGAATACAAATCAAATCAATCATGTGTTTTTAAAACTACGAGAAAAAGCAAAGTAAAAAATTATTTTAAAAATATTACATATTGTACTGAAATCTGAAGCTATATTTTCTAAAGATTATTATAAATTTTAAAAAAATGGATATTTTACAAACATTCAAAACTTTTCTATTGGAACTGTATTTTTACTTAGCTGCGGAAACTTAAATTCATTCTTGAAAAATATTTGATAGATTTTTCACAAATTTATCAAAATTGACTCAAAACATGCATCAAATTATCTTTGTGTGTGTATGCAGAAAAGTTGGTCCAAAAAAGATGAAAGGTGGCTAAAAACATGCATGTCTTGTTTCACATTTTTTTAATTATTGAAAACAATTATAAAATCCCCGTGCACCACAAAGTATCTCACGAGGATCACAGAAGTAAGTATTCAGCAAAACATTACAAAGGAATGAAGAAAAAAATCCTTTGAGATTATGAAGGATTACAAATATTTACAACAAATTCACAGGAAATTTTTAAAAGCTCTTCTGGTGGAAAGAAGTTGCTGAAGTTTCGGAGGCCAATTTACATTAAGTCCATTGAAAGCCTGTCTTAGGATGTTTCGTTCTCTTTCAAACTTGGAATACAGAAGGAGCACAGGTTCTACATTTTCCTCGCCACCAATATCACAATCACATGAAGAAAACTAAATAAAGGAACTAAATAAAATTTGTTCAAGAAGCTTTTAAAGCTGTCATGACCTGTTAGAAATTGGGTTATTTTGTAATTAATATAAAATTGATGGCAGGCAAGTCTCTTATTAATGGTTGGAAGACATATCTTTGTTAAGCTCCCTTTATTTGAAATGAGACATTCTTGCTTTCAAGACTTTGCCATTCTTTCTTTCATAATCTTCTTGTAAAATGATTTAGGAATATTAACGGTAATGTTAATTTTGCGCTTGGTTACAGCCTTTCCTAGACAATCGGCCAGCTCATTTTCAAGAAGCCAGTGTGTCTGCGAACAAATGCAAACTCTATTGAGATGTTTCTATTTTTTAGGCTTTTAAGTTGCTTTTGGATCTCCACGATTATCTTGTTAGGTGAAGAAATACTTTAATAGAATCCAAGGAGGAAAGGAAGTCTTGCTTTACATTCTTCCTTAAAAAGATACTCGTAGAAGTCTGTATCAAATTAATCGGAGAAAGCTATTTAAAAAACAACGAGATTACATTTTATTACTTTTGAAATATATTAGAGGTTCTGAATGTAGACGCATACATTTAAGTCGTAACTGATAAGTATAGCATTGACTCTAAATTTATAGAAAAAATAACTAAGAATCATAGAGGTAAAACTAAAAATAAGTAAATTTAACGCTTCTCTCAGCATTAGTACATTCAAAGGTGTACTCTTACAAAAATGTTTTATTTATTGAATCACACATAAATAGAGGTATAAACCATCTGCGAAATAAAATGGATAATTTTTTTTCAAAAAATATTATTAAATAATTTACAATTGGCACTGTGTTTAGATTTAGAAAACGTTTTAAGTTATTAAGTATTGCATCATTTTCTTTTTCTTGTTTGAAGGATGAAAAGGTAGTTGTAAAACTTCATATTTTAAAGGACTGCTCTATGCACACGAATACGTATAAATATAGAAATAATGTCAAAAAATATTGTTATGCATCATTTTCTTCAGTTAAGTGTTAATGAAATGGATCGCGCGAGCGAGAGCATGCAAATTTCTCTCAAAAGCAGACCAGACTCAATAATATTGAAATCTGATGCCTGTGATGGCTATGGAAAATTCATGCCATTCTCTCGCTCAGAAAGTAAGGCATCAAAGATATGAATTATATGAACAAGAATTTTTGTCGCCTTGATCCATGGTACCACCACTGGGGCACACACATTGGAGTGGACCTTAAAATTATCCATGATAAAACATAGCATTGATGTGTTCCGTATAATACTAAAATATGATTTCTCAAATCAATACCAAACCTTCGCCATGTCCCACAATGGGCAGCGAGTACTCCCTGACGTAAGCTTGGAGCAGGGTTCACTAGACGAAAACTCTCCCGGAAGACAGAAACGAAATGAAGCGAGACTCATCTGACCAAACAGCTGATTTCCACTGCTACAAGGTCTAAATTTCATGACTTTGACACCACTTTTTCCTCTAGAGTAATTATTATTTGGGATGAATAGCTTCCGAATTGCAGCTCATTCTAGAATACCTCGCATGTGGAGCTCTTTTTATATTGTCAGGATTTATGAGCGTGACATTTAATTTGGCAATTCCTTTGGAGAATATAGTCTTCTTACTTTTTTCGTCACAATCATCTTTGATGATCATCATAGCTCTTTAATGCTTCTGTCATGATTACTCAAGATACTTTTTCGTTTACACTGCAGTTTTGCAAGGTTTTCTGGATACAGCAAAACATTTGTTAATTGTGTTTCTTGAAACCCCAAAACATTTCAGCTACCATATTTTTGGAATCATCCACTTTACGAATCTCAACAATTTACCAACGTTAGAATTCATTTATTTCCTAAATGATTCATAAAACCTGGCTTGAAGAGAGGCCAGTACAATTTCAAATTGTCGATTCTCAAAATTCTCACGCAGGCCTGATGTGAAAGTTTGAAGAATAGGAATACAGGTCAGATGTCATATTTGTCATTTGAGCGTGATTCAAAATTGTGAAGTCTGTCATCAATAATTACAGTGTCGCTACAAAATGTGACATTGATAAACAGTCAATCAGTTTAGAGAAACACTTAAAGGAAACATTTAAAAGCATGTTAAAGAAGAACAGAAATGAGATATCACAATCTATTCTGTGTATATTTGATGCTGATTTAATTTTAGATACATCTAATTGGATTTAAATGGATATAATTTAATCACATTAGTTCTTGAATATGTTTTAGTTACAGCTTTTTTCTTCTTCTTCTTTTAAGTTAATTTTTCATTCACTCAAATAGCGGCTCATTTCTGTTATATCTCTGAAATAAAAACCTTTTAATAAAATTTGTTAAAGAGAACCTATTCATTTTTTTCAGCTTTCAATGAAGATGCTGTAAATATAGAGTTAGAACGAGAATACAACATCACCACCGATAGATTTGCCAAAAGTAAAACCTCAATTCCAGCGTGCATTCTCCCGAATGCTTGTATATGTTTATCCAATCCTTTTACTTCAGTTTATATATCATTTCTGTATCGTGAAATTAACTAGATATAGAAATTTGGTAAAAAAAAGGTTAAATAATAAAACAATTTTTAATATTTAAAGTTAATTTCCTTATTATTATAATACTAAATATACATTTTTAGTTCGTTTAGGTTACTCTTTTACGACAACTTTTTTCTCATCCTAATCATTTCTTATCTTTTAAGGGGAGTTGGAAACCTCTCTCTTTCTCTATACTGACAATGTTAAATTGGCTGTTTTCTATGTACCTTTTCTCAAAATCTGTTTTATGTACATGCTTGAAATTTTTCATACTATTAAAGTACACCTCTCTTATTATACTAAAATGAGCTTTCATCTAATTTTGAATTTTTTAAGAAATTATGAAATATTTTATCAAACATTGCGAAATTTGCCCCATTTTTTACTTAAAAAATTTGTAAAAATTAAATTTTTGAGTGTTTTAAAAAAAGCTCATTTTAGTATATATTAGACATCATTATAAATAATTCATAAAAAATTTACATACCTGTGAACAGTATTTTCTCAGAAAAGGAACATCGCACATTAAAATTTACATTTTGAGATAAATTGATTTTAATGTATACAGTGAGACTTATAATCGTCTGGGAAATAAAAAAATAAAAGACTCAATTTAAAATAAAAGATACATGTTTTGGTTTATATCAATAGTTACACTTTTAAGCAAAAACAAAGTAATTTGTTTACAATTTTCGCCATTAAAATGGGTGTGGCCCAAATTCAAAGAATATGTAAAAATACATTTTAAAGGCTTCTAAATACCCCAGAGGTTCAAGTAAGGTATTTTTAGAAAGTTTAAAATCTATACAATTTGAAAATGTAAAAATCTCAAATTGTCAAAAAAATAAGATTTTAGCTTTCCAATACCCCTTAATCATTTCTTATCTCATCCTGTTCATTTCATTCATTAAATATTGCAATCTTTCTTCAGAAATGAAATAAAATGATATAAGATCTATGGTTTTTTCTTTCTATAAAAAAAATTATGATACTTTGTATTTTACTTTGGATAGTTTTTCTTAATATCTTCTTGTATTTCAAATTTATTTTTCTAACGATATTTTTATGGACAGAAAAGTTTTCGTATTTAACATGAAGTCTAATAATAATGCAGAATGCAGTCTAATAATACAGAAAAAATATTCATATTACTCTGTGGAAGTTATATAATACCTAAATATCCCTAATTTTCAGTTTATGAAAATTGTGGGTGTGCACGCTAAACGTTATGGAAATAGGATGACTTTTCCGAACAAAAACTGAGGCCGAATTTTCTGTTACACCCAAGAAAACCACAGAAAATCAACATAATCAATCAACGGAAACAAATTTAAATGGTTATGGCTATGATCTCACAACTCCCACAATATAGTTACATCACTTTTTCAAAGTGATGCTATGTTTGATGCACGTGAACTAGCCTAAACCTCATGATGCATAGGGTGTATATGACTTGTGCATTTTTCACTTCTGATAGTAAAGAAACTTAAGTGAACAAAATACTGTATGAATCTTGTTTTCAGGATCAATGTTACAAGACAAATTTTTATCAATTGCTTTCTTCATTTATCGATAATACTCTTTTATCGATCAATTTATCGATTCTTTATTGTTTTATCGTTACGGTCTTTTATTTAAAAAATAGCACCACTACTTTTAGCTTTATGTCTTGAAACAATTTTCACTTTAAAGATAAGCTTAAAAAATAAAGCCTCGGAAAATTTATTAATAAAAAGCCCTTTCAGCTGTATTATTTGAGATAATTCATACTTCAGAAATAAACTAGCAAAAATATAATTGTTTAGGAAGATTTATACAAAAACTTGATTCCCTTTAAAAACAAAAGGATATTACTATAAAAAACATGTTAACGTATAACTTATTAAAAAACTGAAAAGCTCTTATTTAAAAAACTTTATTTTTTATAAAGGTGTGTCAAAGGTATATTGGGCTTTTAATTATGGTGCTTTTTTTTCTGAAGAAAATCATGTTCCCCAGAATATCTATTGAGTATGCTCTCAAAGTTTTCGTTAGACAGCAAACAAGTTTTACACTCCTTTTTAAAATTACAAAGGGTATCCGTAGAAAAATGATTAATAAACAATATTTGCGGTTGGCTTACATAAGAGATTTTCTTTAAAGATCTATATCTATTTTTCATTGGAGTGATCATCAATGACTCCCTCTTTCAAAAACTCATACTGCATCTTAGATTTAGGGGATTGTATCACATTTTGTATCATAAAAACTTGAAAAATGACCATATATATATAACTTGAGAATAATTTTGGGTTAATTTTGTTTTAATGTTTTATTTATATATATTCACTTACATTTCAAATATCAATTTCAAACCGAAAAGGAGAACTAAGTTCTTATTATCCAATGCTGTGAAACAGAAACTAGTAACTTAAAATTTCCTGTTTGAGATAGTGGAAATCTTATATTTCAGATACATCTAGTTCTATAACATTAACTTTTGCCTTCTGAATTATCATTTCATATGAACTGTTGCTCAAAACTTGATCAACTTTTTTTGATATTTCCATTTTTCCATAAAAAAAATAACAGATGCAATTAAAAATAAGGGGAAAGAGATGCTATATTTATCACAAAGATACAATACTTATACGTAAAGGGTGAAGAAATCATAATTGCATATAAATGAATAAAACGTAAACAGAATAACATAAAAGAGAAAAAAGATTTTATTGACCGAACGTTTCGATTAAAAAAACACTATTTGAGAGGGATGAAAAACAAACTAAAGTGTCACTTGGAAAGGGATATAAAATTCCACGAATTGTAAAAGTTACCGGACACTGTTGTAACTAGCGCCATTAGTGTAACAGTTCAAACTCAATACTTGTTCGATTCAACACCGTCTGTTTCTGATCATCACTTCTTCAACTAAACATCGTCTATTCATACTCACTAATAGTTCAACTCAATACTTACTGTTCATAATGAATGTTAGGGCAACCCTTACCACGTGTATTTTTTTGTTAATTTGGCGAGCGCCAAGGCGCCCGTCATTTGGGTTGTAAGAAATAATTTGGCGTGAAAGGTCAGTTGTAGCTTAGCTTAGCAGACGTACCGTCTCAAATTCATTAAAAGTTTTACAAAATTACAGTCCATTGTTGTTTATTTAGTTAAATTCATTCATTCCTCCCCATGAACGAGCTGTTTGTTCTTCTCGATGCCCACTTCTCAATGAGAGTCTGAGTTAGTTATCAGGTGTTCTCCTGAGGATAATATTCTGCAGCTAAGAGTCTTTCCAAAGTCTTTTACACATTATCAATAAGATTCAAGTAAGAGCACAATGACCATTTCATTCAACGAATACCTCCACTTTGTAGAAACTTCTGAGCTACATAGAACATGAATGGCTGTGTTGTCGACCATAAAAATAAATGTAGGATTTAGGCAAATGTTGTCTCGGAAAAGACGCGTGGAATGGTTAATAACTTCATCATTATATATAGCGATCTATAATAAGTCAGCCTCTGTAAAAAATACGAACCACGGGTTCATCATAAAGCCTTCACAATATATGTTGTTGACTTTTCTAATGAAAAAATATTGATGCTCAAGTTATGTCCCTATATAAATTACGAACTTTATATGTCAATAATTCATGATAATATACTCAATTACAAATATTTGAATTTTCAAAAACTATAAAACTATTCTGTTGTTCAAAGCACCGATGATCAATGAATTATACCAAAAATGTTCTACACTTTATAGCTAATTAGAATAAAACAAATTTTTTTTAAGTTTTCATTTCGATAAAAAAGTAATACAGTTGCAAAAAAAAGATTCCTTGTTTCAATTTTGCTTAAAAGCATACCTTAAAGATGTTTAAGACCTATTTGAGACTCTATAAACCATACAGAGTATTTAAATTTATAAGAAAAACTTTTCAGGTGGCTTAAGACTATTCTTTAGCACCACTGACATCCCGGATTTCGCTTAACTACAACCTTCCTGATAAAATTTTTCGCATCACAGCTTGAGAACGCTTAAAGAAAATATTGTTATATCAAACAAACCGCAAAGTAAAGAATAATTTTGAGGCTTTTAAGAAGTCACAAATGTGGCTAAAGCCATTGACCGAGCTTGACTTGGAAAGAAAACCTTTTTTCTGCAATAACTAACCGCAAATGTTAAAAATGTACCATTTATGCATTGTTATTTGTTTTCTTTTCTAATTTTACATGTTATAGTATTTGACTTTGTAAAGAACTTTTCAACTAGTGATGAAATTCAGAAATAAGAGATAAAAGCATTGAAACTAGAAAGCAAATTACTTTCTAATTAGAAAAATACAAATATCTTACTTTAAAAGATTTAAATGCAGCAAGTTGATTTAAAAATTTTATTTAAAAAAATACCTGTAAAATATCATTAGTTACACAATGCTGTTCTTTAATAGAAACTCTTTTCGACTCTAAAAAATAACATAAGAAAGGCACAACTTTAAATTTAGTTGCCTTAACAAAATTAATAAGTGTTTATCTTACATTTAAATACAATTTATGTATTATCAAAACATTTCTTGGATAATAGAAGAATATATATATATATATATATATATATATATATATATATATATATATATATATATATATATAATGAAATTTTGAAAAATGGGCTTATTTTTAATTAAAATGCGTTCGTGCGGTTATTTAATGGTCTCAGAAAATAAATTACTTTCACACTTTCATCAATAGTTTTTCTGGAAAGATATAAAATAAGAGTTGATTTAAACATAGGGGATGTATTTTAATTGTAAATATTTTCTTTTAAAAATGAAATATGCTTATTTTATCAGAAATTAATGTTATACTTTTTCATGTAGCGATAAAACATGGTTAAAAACGTATAGAATAAAAAATGAATGACAGCACAAAATCCAACATCCCGCTGAGAAAACTGAATGAGGAGAGTTAAAAACATTTGTTTTCTTCATTATCACAAATTTTACTTTAAACTTTTATTTGAGTACTCTTAAACTATTCCAATCATACAAGTCCCATTGATGTATGTAAAGTTTACATCCGGGTTTTTTTTTAAAAATAAAATCCTTTTATTTTTATTCTAAGTGTGGTGCTTGATTTTAAAGTTGAAATCTCTATGTACGTCACCATATTTACGCAAAAAGTGTAATCAGCTTTTTAATGAAAAAAAAACTTGATTTTTAATAACAGAATATCTATTATTCTTTCTAGTATTAATTAAATTTCATTTTTTCGCAGTTGAAATTTTTACTCTGAGTGGAAAACAAAAATAAAGAATTCATAAATAATCAATATGATAAATCTTATTTTAAAAATCGTGTGTGCCTATCTTTTTAAAGTTAAAAATTTAGCAGTCATTAGAGATTTTATGAGAGCAGTTCATTAGACTGTTGGAGCTCCTATTGTTAATAAATTTTTCAGTATAGGTAAGAAAAAGAAAACTATATTTGATTCTGAACACATTGAAAATTGAAAATTTTGGGCATTCGTTATGTTTTTTTAACAAAAAAATTATACGCGTGCGTGTTTAACACTTATACTCTTTGTTCCTAAGAGTTCGCTAATGCGTTAATGTGCTCATTTAGCTTAGAGCTTCTATGCTGTCTTGTTATTTACATTAACTTACATTTATTATTCAGCTTTGAATTAGATTTATGACGTGTACATGATTAATAATTTCCAATGGTCCCATCAAATTCATTTCGTACCCAAAGAAGAAAAAAGGTTTTTTTCTTCATCTGTGTGAAGGCTTACCAGACTTCTCCGAAGCATATCTTGAGATGTATGGATCTCTCTGGATATGCGGATCTAATGGATCTGTCTGACTTCATCATCAGGAAGATTAAAAATGGCAACCAGACGCATAAATATTTGTTGCATTATTAGTTATATTTTATTCTGCTAATTTTTATTTTCTAGAAAGATGTCTGATAATCATTTTTGATAAGAAATTATTTCACCAATATTGCATCAATATGGCTCCTGAGCCATGACTTAGGATGTCATAATTATCGGTTGTTGTTTCGTGTATCCCCATCCACATGGTCTTACAAACAAACCACTGGGTTGACATTGTTTTCACTCTGTGCTATGAATATCATTTTAAAAAGGATCTCATTTTTTTTCGTAATTGTCTCTGTCTTTCTGTTTGCCGAGTTTACTGATTTCCCTTCTTAGAGTTCTACTTTCAGTGTCACGTACGGTATCTCTTTCCATATATATATAATACTATAGCCCTGTGTGTGTGGTCCCCTACATTCACATAGATGTACGTTGGTGGGGAAATATCTCTTTTGAGATTGACAGCACTAATAAGGAAAACACACAGCTATTTGGAATTCATTTCTGGTACTGTGTAAGCGTTTTTTCAGCAGATTGTGACGAATCTATACGGAACTTTATCACTAACCTTCTGAACCGACCTTTTTAGGGAAATTTAATTCCCTACCTATTTCCAATCAACTCCAAAGAGCGGACAGGATTCCTTATTATGCAGATTAGATTCAGTATTTAAGTCAAACGAAATAATAAAGTTAGAGCAGTAGGAGATAGACATTGTGACATAGAGTTATAGTAATTTTGAATTGGAATATTGTTGATTATTTAATCTCAAGAAGAATTGAGACTACGAGTGGTAAATATAAAATTATATTTAAAGTCTCATTAAAGTTTTAAGAGTGAGATTAAAGTTAAATGTTCATTAAGAACATTATTGAATATAATTCTGGGATCTCTTATCGTGGTAATTTCTGCGTGATCGTTATTTAATGAATTGATTAATTAGATTATTAATTAATTGAGTTAATTTAAAGATTATTATAATTAAAACCTCACAATATTCGTCTTGTCGTTGTTAATAAGTCTTTGATTCTATTTGGGAAAGATATCTAAATAAAGAAAGTTATTTATAAAAATGGCTACTGGTTCATTTACGTCTCCTAATTATCCTAGTTCTCAAAGTGAGGTCCTTAGGGACCATTACAAGATCATTTCTAACAAAGTGAATTTTTCATTCGTCGAATTTTGAAATATCATCTTTAGAGCAGCGAGCAAACATCAAGTTCTGCGTTTTTCTCGAGAAATGACCTTAAGGAAACGATGCCATGAAAAAAAAATGGCTGTGTACGTGTGGAACAAGCATTTTCGTGAAGGTGGCACAAACATTAAAGATGACCTAAGTATTGCCTCTTCTACCACAAATGAGAATGTTGAGCACTTTCGAGAAATCGTGTGCGTAGACAGACGAATAATCATTGATGTTTTTGCCTCTCAACTTGGAATTTCACATGATAGCATTCTCAGCATTCTTCATGATGACAAAATCGTGTTTGTTTGCCTATGGCTCCAAAAAAATTTATCACCTGAACAAAACGAAATGAGAGTGAACATGTCCAGCGATTTGATTGACATGCTGATACAGTTGACGGCTTTTTGTAGAAAAATTTTGACAAGTGATGAAACTTGGTGCTTTCTTAACAACCCTCAGACAAAAAGTCAGTCAAGCGAATGGAAAGGAAAAACTTAGCTTGGACAAAAGCCGAGGGAAAATGCGACGAAGCAACTGAAGAACCTCTCAAAAAAAGGATTCCAGGAGTTTTTTAAACTATTATACGAACACTGGAAAAATTATGTGCAAATAACAGTACTTTGAAGTCTAATAAGATTTAATTATCGTTCTATTTCTTAATAATTTGTAATTGATCTATTCCGGGAACTTTTTGACCCTCATCTATATGTATGCATATATATATATATATATATATATATATATATATATATATATATATATATATATATATATATACATATATGTATATATTCCTGTTTAATGATTTCCATCATCATTCATTTTGCCAATTTATTATATTGCATATATATTTGTATATACATATAATAAATATATACGCATGTACGTGTTTGTGGGTGTGTTATTACACTACGACATTTCTTTCGGTTGGTCTTTTAAATAGCTATTCTATTACAGATGAGTATCTCTAGTATATTTTAATGGAAATGATGTCCTAATTACCTAACGTTGTCAGGGGTGGAGATTTCATAGTGAAATTACCTAATTACACTTTTTTTTCCCACGCGTAATTGACCGAGCAGTTTAGTAAGAATAATACTGTATATATCCAGCACCTTGGAAAATGTTAATGTCTAAAATGAATTTTCAACTTTAGCTCAAATTATCTTACTCATCTTACAAAAAATAAACTAAATTTTAAAAATTTATAAAATTTCAATCGAACATAATGAAATGGCATCATTGTATACTCTTTGCCAGTCAACAGCTGACGGTGCTGGTTCAGGCGGCGTCTGTATCAACATTTTAGTTATTGATACAACCAAGTTGGATATTTTGGAGATCTCTATCTAGGTAAATTTTCTTGCGTAATATACACACACGCATTCAAACCACCCACCAACTCACAATCGCTCGCACGCACATGTATATAAATATATGCATATGCGTGAGTCCATGCGCGTGCTTGTTGTCTGTATTAATTCCAGCAAAACTAATTCTTTAAAATGAAAAGGTGAATAAATAATTTCATAAGGGCAAAAATGAATAAACTTTATTGTGTTTATAATGTGTTAATAAAATTTTTTTACAAAATTTTTGTAATAAATATAATTTTATTTGTAAGCAAAAATATAAGTTTTAGCGTGCTCTTTGGTTCTCAAATACTTGAGCTTATGATTTATGCTTATATGATACATATCAAAGAAAAAATACTTCTGATTATAGAAAACACAACTTTTTAAATTTCATCAGGTTTATGACTCTCGAACAGTGGCGCACAAGAGGGGGGACCCCCCAAAGCCCTTGATATTTTTTCCGATTGATTAAATCTAAGTATATAGTACTTAAAATTTAATTATTTGTTATTAATGATTAATTTTATTAATTAATGCTAATTATTTATTCAATAATTAGTTTTTTAATGTGTTTAGTTCCCGAAAATCGACAAAATCAAAAGGAGCATGATGCAAGAATGGAGAGCTTTCGACTCCGGACCCTCCCCTCCCTTGAAAAATTCCTACATGCGCTACTGCTCTCGAACATCTGAACTTCATAAAATTTGTTCTCTTTTTTAGATTTAAATGTTTTAGATGACCTCTGAAAATACTTATTTTGACCTTTGCTATTTGGGGTGTATTTATTTCTATTGTAAGATTAATAACAAAGAGATTAATCACAATCCCGACCCATTAAACTAAAATTTTGTTAAAGCGTTCTAAATCAAAATTACAAAAGGTTATATACGAGCGGTAAACTTTTAATACTGGTTTCCAAAAAAGAAAAAAAGAAATGGCGTTCTATTTATGAATGTCACATTTTACGGTAGTGGTCGGTGAAAAGAAATTTAGGGTACCGTTAATGAGTAGAGACTCGCTCTATAAACTTTACGTATATTGAGAAGTGAAGAAGTTTTACGGTTTGGTTACCACCGGAAGCGATAAAAGCTAGAAATGAGCAGTCAAAGAACGGTACCGGCCGTAATTTTTTTCGACATTAAGCCGAAATTAAGAATTGCTTTTTTGACCTGAAGTCCTTTTTTTATTTTTTTAATCAGGAAATGGAAAGTAACTTGTGTGGTGAAATACCAATTGCAGATATCACTTTCACTCGGGCATTTTTCAATGGTTAGTTCCATTCTGATTCCCCAAGAAAGTAAATTAATTTCGACGATTTACGTTTTCTTTTTTGGTGAATAAAAGTATTCTGAACCTTTCTTACCGGTTTTCTATTGTGTAATTTTAATCTGATTTGAATATTAAAAGAAATCTGCATCGCATTTCGTCAAAATTGCGTGATTTTAAGAAGATGCATTGTTTTTGTTTAATTTTCAGTCTATTGTTACAGTAAATGTATTTTTCAGATTCAATGCATGGTAATATGCTTCATTGGTTATGTTATAGAAAAAATGCTTGGCGGTTTCTTCAATTAACTGTAAAGTAATTTCAGGATTCTCATCAAAACCCCAAGAAATGGATTAAAAGCGGAATTGCTTCTTTAAAGCACTGCATTAAAATTTTTCACTTGAAGAGGTATAACAAAAAAGCATCAATTTGAGGAAACGAATAATTCGCTAAGCAACAGAGGGAAAAAAAATCAAGTTGTAACTAAAAGTGTTTCAAGAAATAATTACTAGATTTATATCCAGACTCGATGTAACTAAAACTAAATCAGCATCAGAACTGTGTGTCACCTCATTTAGGTATTTTTTTAATATTTTTTTCAAAATTTATCCTTTAATTACTTTTTCTAGATTAATTGTTTATCAGTATTGTATTTCGAAATGATACTACGGCTATTGGCGATTGACATCGTAATATTAAGTCATGCTGAAGTGACGAGAATGATACCTGAGCTTGCACCAACTCTCCGAACTTCCACATCATGCCAACGTAAGAACTTTGAGTCTTGACAAGTTTAATGTGATTTAGCTTGTCTATATAGTGATTCGGGATTCGAGCCAGTGGCCCGACAGAAATAACATAGCCACTCAGCCAACCATGGCTACTAAGTACTTCTTTAATATGTCCTTGAATAACAATTTTATTTTTAGCCATTTCGGCTGCTTCAGAGAAGAATCTTAAAACATCACTAGATATTGAAATTTCAACTGCTGGAAAGAAAGCAAATAAAATTGTACGTACACAGCATATCGGGAAGAAAACATGATTAAATTTGTACAAAATTTGAAGGGAAACTGAGTCAGCGAAATCAGTACACACAGCTGCTACCTCTGGCAGCTAAAATGGTTTTAATCCAATTAGGTATCGAACCAAACTGGGCTTGAATGACAGATATGGGCAAGTCATTCCATTTTGCTTCAAGTCTATTCCACGCTTTATCAATAGCGGCAAATATAGATAGGTGGTGGTCTAATCTCTCATTAACCAATGACCAGATTTTTTCAATACGTGAGAAATCTAGAGAACGTGCTGCCCAGGGCAGTAACACCTTCTGAGTCCAGACATGTCATGACACAATGCACATAATCTTGCATCATCTTTTTGAAAGAGAACATCTCTGAAGCCTCAAAGAAACAGCAGGGCTACCGGTGCCAAGATCAGAAAAAATATAGCGCTAGGTATTCAGATTACCACCGATGCAAACAAGATGTATTCGTGTCTTGTACACAATGGTTGCCCATATCACCACACCAGGTGTAGGTCCCGTACGAAGATATTGATTGCAAGTAGATCATGTATCTTATTCTCGATGCCTTGGTCTTCAAGTTTTAATGTAAAAAAGTTTTACTAACAGTATACATATATAATATCGATGTGAAGCTGAGATTCCTTTTCCTTATTGTGGCCGTGGCCCTAAAACAAAGTATCCGACTATTGAATTACAACATTTATTTCATTTTAGCATCAGGAGAGTTATTTTGAGCATGAACTTTGCTTAAGTTCCTGCATACAAGGGAGAGAACCACCCGAATTCCAGATCTGAATACTCAAGGCTAAATAGGGAAATACACTACATAAAAAATACCATCGCTTGCTCAAACGAAAAGAACTACTACCCATAGAAACCAAATAATTGTTTAGGGAAAAGTTGGAACCACCCTGCAAGACACGTGCAAGCCATCATGATATTTCCTCTCTAGGAACTGCCAATAAATCTATCAATAATTCAAGATTCAATCCTTTTAACGAGTTAATAAATCCATTAAAATAATGTTTTAATCCTTTAAAGAAAGATCAAATAAATTATAGTTTAAAAAAACTAAAAAACCCGCTTTTATGGTTAATTGAACTAAAAAGTAAAAAAATATTTCTTAATATAAGAATAAAACGATTTACGAGAAAATTAATGCCATTGGGGTAAAAGCCTGGGGTGCTCTATATTAATTGTTATAATTTCTTACTAGTTCTATTCCGAATACGAGAATGATACCTGAGCTTGCACCAACTCTCCGAACTTCCACATCATGCCAACGTAAGAACTTTGAGTCTTGACAAGTTTAATGTGATTTAGCTTGTCTATATAGTGATTCGGGATTCGAGCCAGTGGCCCGACAGAAATAACATAGCCACTCAGCCAACCATGGCTACTAAGTACTTCTTTAATATGTCCTTGAATAACAATTTTATTTTTAGCCATTTCGGCTGCTTCAGAGAAGAATCTTAAAACATCACTAGATATTGAAATTTCAACTGCTGGAAAGAAAGCAAATAAAATTGTACGTACACAGCATATCGGGAAGAAAACATGATTAAATTTGTACAAAATTTGAAGGGAAACTGAGTCCGCGAATGTAAAAATGTAGAACAATGCACCCCACGCTTTTACCCCAATGACATTAATTTTCTCGTAAATCGTTTTATTCTTATATTAAGAAATATTTTTTTACTTTTTAGTTCAATTAACCATAAAAGCGTGTTTTTTAGTTTTTTTATAACCTATAATTTGTTTTTCATTTTTTAGTTCGATCTACATCAAAAGCATGTATTTTTTAGTTTTTTTAACTATCATTTATTCATACACATTTTTTTTTTTAAGTTTTGGTCCGCGACCGAAAAAGTTTGCCCGTCCCTGAGTTAGAATAATTTTTTTTCTTCTATTTTCAGAAAGGCTAGATAACTGCTTATATTATAATAAGAAATTGCCGATGCAAAAAAACGCTTCCGCTCTTAGGGTTACTCTTAATTTTTTTTCGCCTAATCTGAAAATGGGATCTGGAATTAGTCGCCAAATCTGGATGATCCTGTCTCCTGATTATCCTGTTCAGGACAATGGAACAAAATTATGAAATTATTGTATTGTCATCGGTCCTTGAAAGGTGTGCAAAATTTCGAATTAATCTGACCTTTTAACCCCTTCGTGACGGGCAGTGCACATATGCATTCTTCACGGACGCATCTCAGGGACGGGCAGTTCAAGTGTTCATTTTCAGCTGGAACTTTTTTTTAATGACCCCTAGATGGCACCCTTTGTCCATTATATTGAAATCCAACGTAGCTAGAGTAACCTGACCTTCAGTTACTTTATATTCTGCCTCGATTTGATATTTAGCGCATCAACTGAGTAGGGGGAGGGGGTAATTGAAAGGTCAACAAACAGAGCTCGGCTCATAAACTTTCCTCTTGAGATGAAACATTCGCGTTTCTTATAACTCATCGAATACTTTTTTCTTATTTTTTTTTAATACAGTGTGCGGTATTTGAGCTTCAGTTCTGCATAAGATTTTGTAGTTTTCGGATATATTTCGCGTACTTTTCTTATTTCAAAAACCTTGACTTCAGGTTATTATTTGATTGTTTTGAAGGCATTTTCCTAACCTTAATATGAACAAAAAGGGTGAAAAAGCCAAAGTGTATAGTCACAAACCGTGTGTAAATAAAAAACAGTAACAAACATTTTATGCTTGCAAATTGTGCAATGTAGGACTTTGCGTTTCTCCATGCTTGAGATTTTCCACACTCAATCTTCATTTTAATTTTGCTATTTATTTTTGTAAATAACGTTTGTCGTAATTTTTTGTATTAATTTGAAAGTGCATTAATGTGTTATGTCAATGAAAATTTTAGAAAAAAATGAATAGTGCTTACGAAATTTATTTCCCAAGGTAAGTCATATTTTTTTATATAACTTCATGTAAGTTAAAGGAAAAACGTTATTACATTTTAGTTTGAATGTAATGATCTAAAAGGGTACCAAAACTTGACTATAATTTTATTATTTATGCGTTTTTTTTCTTAAGTTAGGCTTAGCGACAAAAACGCCCCGTCCTGAAGGGATCCTTACGCATTCACCCCGTCCTCAGCAAGCGGCTCGCAGAAAATCACCCCGTTTTGAAAGAATTAAAATGGGTAAAAATGGTGTTCAAAGATTCTGTTACATACAAGTGAAACTTATAAAAACGTGTTAAAAGAGTAAAAGGTCTTCGGAAAAGGGTACTTGAAACAGCGATTTAGATATTATGAACAATATATATATATGCACATTTTGAGTAAATATTAATTTAAATAATTCATTGTATGTGTATGTGTCTTAATTGTGTGTAATGTAATCTAAAATGTACCTCAGAAATACAAACAATAAAGTCAATTTTGTTTTTCAAAACTTTACAAAAAACAAGATTTAAAATTATCAAATAGTGATAAATTATATAATCTTTAGCCACATAGTATCACATTAGTATTCATAATTATACAATACAACCGTAATATAAATTATTTTTAATGTATTAGAAGCTTTATAGTCAGACTATTGAAAAAGAAATGTTATAAGGGTACGCGCGCGCGCGACAAAGTTCGTGTAACTTTGATTTTACGTATAAGAACTTTATAATGAAGACACTAGTATTTTTTTAATAACTAATAATGCTTTAGGAAATTAAAACTCATATTTATTATGAAAATAACGCAATTTTTTATTTCGATATCTCTTCATATCTTACAAACTTTTACTTAATTAATTTATTTTATTTTTATTGCTTCCATTGTTTGTGTTATCTTATGCAACCTAATTTTGATTAAAGTTCTTTTTTATTCTTTTGACAATAAAAGAAGACAATTATAGTTGTTTCCATCAGGTTTTGTGCACTCACGTGCTTATGAATAACTTAAGATGTTTTTCTTTGTCACTTTTACTTTACATAATCTTTTTATTGAGTTACATAAATCTTCTATAAAAAAATTATACATTGTCTTGTTACAAAATTATAATAATTTATATAAAATAAATAGTTTGATAATTAAAAAAATCTTGACGTTAAATAAAGACATATAAAAAATCGTTTTCTAAAAATCTCCCATTAAAATATATATTTAAAAATATATCTTAGAACATTTTCTTTTAGAAGATCATGCATTAATTTCGGTATAGAAAATCCTTAATAAAATATTCTTGAATTCCTTAAACATGTAATGAAATGAAAGAAAAACTGGTTCGTTATTATTATGAAACAGTCAAGTGCCATCTAATTTTATTTACTTTATTATTATTTATTTTGAAATTATTTAAGGAAAATTATATTTGAAATAGTAGAAAAGGAAAAAGATATAGTTAAAAGATAACTAATTAATTTCACAGGGGAGAGAAAAATTCTTCTCCCGCCGATTTTCTATTATTTTAATAGTGAATAATAAAAAATAAATATATCTGCCATTTTTTTTTATTCTTTGCAGGTTACATAACAATTACTTATAAAGGTACTTATGTAGATATTTATCAGCTAATTGCATAACATAGACAGTTATTTTTACTAAATCGGTTACAGAATAATATAAATGTTTCATTTTTCTTTTTATCTTTTATTTTTAATGACAGAATTGTTCTAAATGATTGTAATTTACTTTATATGAATATAATGAAATTTAATATTTAATTGTATTATATTGCGTAAAATTATTAAGATGTATGTCTCGATAAAAAAAGTCTGTAATTTATGTTTATGTAGGTTTTGTCAAGTTTTTATTTTGGATACAGTAAAATCGAAATATTTCTATCATGATACTGTTTAACTTAAATTGCAATAGTTCATGGTGACTAAATGACTTTTAATGCACTGGATACATTTAAAGCATCACGTTAGTCAGTATGGATAAATTTCTCCTTTTGTGTGTGTGTGTTAAAATATCGCAAAATATTCAATTTCGTCCAAGATAGTATAACATTTGAATTGTTATGCGGTAATTAATTTTCAGAGCTTTTCCTACTTTTTAAGTATTATTAACAGGGTAAAAATTCAATTCAATAGAACCAGCCTATAATGCATGAGAGTTATGCAACCTAGCATACATATCTCGAAATATTAAATTTGGCGCTATCACGAACTGCCCATATTCATTATTAACAGAATAAATTCACAGTTACGTAAGTTTTTCTATTGTTAAATTGAATCATCACTCGTTTGAAAATGGTGTAGGATAATTCTTTGTTGAAACTTTAACTTTCTTGGTGTTTTAGTTAATGCTAAATTAGAAAAATATTGTTTTAATAAAGTAAATTTTTTTTCCAACTTTATGATGGGAAAGGTTTAATTTATGTGCTAACAGAATAATTCTATGCTAGATAATAGGCAGTATTACGCATTTAGCTAAAATACACGAATAAAATTAAAAGTTTTTAGGATAAAAAATGACAATTTTTATTTTAAAAGACTTCTCACAGAAATCTATATTTACACTTCCGTTTGCAAATTGCTCATCTATTTTCAGTAATATAAATTCATTTGACGCAAAGTTTCATAGATTAAAAGATCTAGAAAACTAAAATACTATAAGACATAAAAACCTAAGCAACGTGAAGGAATTGCCCAATAGCAAAAAAAATAGGTGAATCAGATGGAACAATATCGAAAAGGAAATTATAATAATTTTAAATTTCTATTCAAATTTCACGTTTATTAAATATTATTAAATTTGTTATAATTGTTAAATTTATATTTTTACACCATTATAATCATTGAATTTATACTTATTAAAAAAATTTATATTTGTGTTAATAATTTATTGTTGTTATAAAGCGAAGAAATTATTTCAGTATTGGTTCAACTCTGGATCTTGATATTAGCTGTTATCCGAAGCGGTATAAACCGGTAAAATCCGTAGAGTGTATTCTGCAAGATTTCTTGCAAAATTATTTACTCATGTAAAGAAAAACAGATAACATTTTGAAATTATTCACTTAGAATCTTTAATAGGCACTTGGGGGGAGTAGCATAATTTGCAAATGAAGTTCTTAGCAAGCTTGAGAACAATAGATAGCCATGGGTGTTGTGTGAGGTAAGTTCATTATCTTGTTGAAAATTAATCCTGATGGAGCGTAGAATTTATTTTACATACTATAACTTTCCTGGATATGAGCCTTAATTGAGTGATAATGAAGGTTGAAGAAGAAAAGATCAAGATTTAAGGGGGAAAGTAAAATTTCACTGAATTAGCACTTTGCTCACCAATTCAAATGATTTGTAGAAAAATGGATTCTTAATGATATTATTCGAATTTGAATAAAAAAAAACATATGCTAAATAATATGTTGTTCAATACATTCATTTCCTAAAATAATTCCTTTGCACTTAAAGCTGAAGAAACCCAATGGTTAAGGTTAGGAAATTCATGGCGGGCTATTTTCCAGTCAGTCGTGAGTTCGAGCTCTGAAACTATAAAAAAAATAATAATAGAGAGAAGGGATGGTGAACCAGTGGCACGCATGCCATTGATTGCACGTGACTCAGTATTCTGGGCACGCCACCAATCAAAATGGCTAGCATTTTACTTCAAAATAACAAAGCTCACTATGAAATATTATGAATAAACGCGAGTGATCGGGCGCAAGTTTTAGCGAGATTTTCTCAGATTTTTTCAAAACGATCAAGTTTATTATGTATCTTGATGTGACTTGATTTGTTAAACTGAACTTGTCCCAATTGGATTGGTTGAACATTGATAAAATTTGAAATGCAGCTGAAAGATTGATTTCCAGTCTAGATCAGTATGGATACAAAAATTTATTGAAACAAGGACAAAGTTGGAATTGATTGAAATAGAAAGATTAATAAGAAATATAGGTAAAAATGCTAATACTGAAATTTTGGAAACATGAAAATCGATATTCTAGATATATATAACTTTTTGAAGCTGGATAACATGCTATTTCAACAATATTTTCAACTGCTTATGCCTGCGAATTATTATCTTCAGAGATGAAAAATATTGAAAACTCGCTTAGAAATTGTTTGGCAGATGACTTCAATTCAGTATGTATTCTTCTGAAAGTAACATCTTACAATCCGAATATAAGTTATTTGTCATTTATAATCTGCTACAACACAAGTCCCGTTCTAATGTTCCTTTAATTTGAATTACACGTATAGCAAAAACAGTTACTACTATACAGTGTAAAATGTACTTTTTCGTAGTAAATAAAGAGTTTTGAGTTTTTTGTTAGTATTTAGTTTTATTATTTTCCAATAATCACAAGTCAAAACTCTTTGACGGCACGTTTGTACCTCATTAAACATTTCTTTGGAAAAATGGCGCGTTGATCCTTAAAAGTTCACCATCCCTGATATAGAAGCTAAGGTATAGTTTACATCACCTAAATGAGATATAAATGTTGCTTGACCCTTGTAGTAACTTGTAAGTATTATGCTTTAAAATACACCAACCATTTATTTTTCTGTTAATTTTCTACACAAATAAACAAAAAGTACGCGTAGTATCACTCTTTTTAATGAAACATCATCAACAAACAGTGATGTATAAATATCTAATTAAAAAAGATGTTACAATTTGCATTATAATATACAAGACAAAAAATAATTATCGAAATAAATTCTTATGCTCAATCCTTATGGTAAGTAGTTTTATTTGATTCAAGGATATTTTTTTCAAACAAAAATTGTCATCACAAAATAAACTACGTCAGGAGAAAAAACAAAAACTCATTTCTTTCACAAAAGATGTTTTGCAGTAGTGAAACACGTCGAAGCGTTTTATTTTAATTAATGACATTTATCCCTTCGTTCCGATAAACTTGTTGAGACACTGCTATAGGAAAACGGAACATCTTTTATTAAGGAAGATCTATTCAAGCGATCGGAAGAGGATTAATTATCTAAGACGAGGATAAAAATAGGGTCACGCTTTCGTGTACAATGTCGCAACGACTCAATACCTGATGCACTGTTGAGATGATGTATGTTAAGTAGGTCGGGTATTGAAGAATTTCAGAGAAATGCATTGTAATCACATTACTTAATTCTATCTTTGACACGGATTATGAAACTCTTATATTAATTTTTTTTCATCACTTACATTTTAATATCCCTTCGTAAAAGTATTAATATTTACTTTGAAAATAATAACCTGATTTATGCTTTGTACTATACTGTATGTCAATCGTGTATTAAGATATTTTCAAAAATTAAATCTCACGTGTACTGCATAAAAAAATTAACTACTGTGGAAATTATTCTCTCAATTTACATTCTAATCAGGATCACTGATCGCCATAATTTGTATTATATATATATATATACTATTTTATAATACTTCACACAAGAAAAATTTCTCTTCTCTTTTTTTTTTTAAGTCTCTCCGCTTTTTTTTTCTCATGTCGGCTTTGAAAATGGCATTCTAAGGATAAAAATATTACTGAAAAAGGAATATAACTGAATAAATAAATATTTCATTTTGTAGCTGGTATACCCGTCTTCGCACGGGTGAATTAAAAAATAAAACAATAGAAATTGCAGGAAAAATAAATTTTTTATGTGTTAAATTTAAGTGAATTTCAATTTAAAAAAAAATGGCTTTTTCAGCTTTTTTTAAGCAAATATCGTATTTGCCAAATTTTAAATCTGTAAATCTAATAGTTGAAAAGGGGGATTTTTTTTATCCTGATACCCACATGTGGGTCGACATTTGAAAACCCCCTTTTTATCCAATCGCTGCTCAGCAAAAGTTATATGTTTTCTATATTTCAAGTTTATAGGTTAAGTTATTCATAAAAGGGAATTTTTTTTATATAAAACACCCTCGCAATCCCACTTTTCTCAAAAACCTTTCTTAGCGCATCTCCACTCCATAAAAGAAACATGCTAGCTGAATTTCAAGTCTGGGTTTACTAGTTCGAAAATGGGATTCTCTTTCATCTATAACATCTTTTTAACACCCCGCAAATCCCTCGGATTAAATTTTCATAAAAGACTCTTTTGTAGCGAATCTCTACTCTTTGAAAGGAATATTCCTGCCAAATTTCAAACCTGTAGGTCTAATAGTAACAAAACGTGAACCTTTATCTACATCCCTGCAACGCCTTTGGGGATTGATTTTCGCAAAGTTCGCCCTTAGCTGATCTTTACTCCATGAAAGGAACAAGCCTACTACCTTTAAGAGTTCCGGAGATATCGTGATGAGTGAGTGAGTAAATGAGTCGCTTTTCTCCGTTACATATATAGATGTACTAGTAGGGTACACCCTGCTCACCTAACGGTGTACCAGTCCCTAATATACAAATTATACAGCTGTTCATTCTCAATGCCCATATTGTAAAAGTGACTTAAAAATTTCAAAGATAAAAATATCTTGATGTGAATGTGAGATTTTATGGCGCAAGAGCCAAATCTGGTTATACTGCGCCAAACATTTGTGAAAATCTTTGATCTAGACGGGAAAAGAAAGAAAT
This sequence comes from Trichonephila clavipes, assembly GCA_019973935.1. NCBI lineage: Eukaryota > Metazoa > Arthropoda > Arachnida > Araneae > Nephilidae > Trichonephila > Trichonephila clavipes. The sequence continues at coordinate 372,670 of BMAU01013597.1, forward strand.
GATAAATTGAATAACAAGAAGGTGGGTCGAAAATAAAGAAGGATCATTAGGGTACCCCGGGTTCGTGAGACCCGTGTTTACCAAAGGTAGTAAACCCCTTGGGAAAAGGAAAAGATCACTAGGGTACCTCGGGATTGTGACACCCGTACTCACCTAAAGAAGGTGAGCCCCTGAGGGGAAAATATCTTGATAGTTTTTGCATTTGTTAGTGGGCACACGGAAGTTTTTGGAAATAAGTGGGCTGATTGGCTTGAAAAGGTTGCCACAAGCGCAAAATTAACATTGCCGTTAATGTTCCAAAATTCTTTCACAAGAAGATTACAAAAGGAAGAATGGTGAAATCTTGGAACCAAGAATATCTCATTTCAAATAAAGGGAGCTTGACAAAGAAATTTTTTCCGACCATTAATAAGAGACTGTCATGCCATCATTTTTATACTAATTACAAAATAACCCAATTTCTCACTGGTCATGGTAACTGATGGGAGGTCGCCGGTCCCTAAGGATTGCAACTGTAGTTTTTACATCTGCCCTGTTGTTGTTTACAACAAATGGAATTTGGTGAATGTGTCTCTTACCCCACCGAAAAGGGTGACGCGTTCTCACGCCTGGAAGGGGGCATTGTTCTCATAAATTACATCACGGTATAGGGAGTGTCATTGGGGATTTCCTGCGCTTGGGGGATGTCATTGACCGGGAGAGGATATCCTTCCGCTGACTCTAGACCAATCAGATAAATTGATTGAGTTTCTGTAAATAATCCGCTCCAGAATACAGGAGAAAACTGCCGCGGAATAAAAGCGGATGCACCCCGAATTGACACACACTCGGAGGCTTTTCTCTCACACCCACCTTTTGTCCGCACCTTTTTTCGTCGGTAATCCCCCCCCGCACGTGATCCGGTCAAGGGCGGGATACTGTTTGTTGATTGGAAATTCTGTTTCTTGGTCACTCCTTTTTTCGCAGGGACTCTCCTCCCCGCGGGCAGCAGTTCAGGGGTGGAATTTTTGGATGTCGGATTCTTGGCGCCTTAGGAGGGAACTTCCCCTCATCCCCTGTTGCTGTCGCAACATGAGATAAGGACTCAGCATTTTTTCCAAAGGGTTTTTGTTTTTTTCTCCCCCTTGTTTCCTGTTTTTACGTTAGGGTGCTGTTGCTATGAGATTCCAGTTTCATGAATTCTTTTTTGGTTTGAAAATGTTGGAAGAGGATTGGGTGTGAATTTTTTTTATTGTTTCACTACTTGTTTAAGGAGTTAGATAAGTTTGAGTTAGGGATTTCGTGGAATATTTGAGAAAGTTATTTGAAGGAGATAGATAAAAGTTTGCACTGATGAATTTGTTGAAGAATTGGGAAAGTTTTTTTTTTTTTTTTTTTTCATGGAGATAGATAAGTTTGTTCAAAGTACGTTTATTCGATAGTTGTTTTTATGGAAATGGATAATTGAGTTGAAAAGAAAGTTATATGGTTTATTTGAGAAAATTGTTTGATGTACAGAAGGATATTTTGATTTAAGGATTTTGGGTAAAGGAAATTGAGTTGATATAATTATACGGTATATTTGAGAAAGTTGTTTTGATGTAGAGAAGGTAATTTGAGTTCAGGATTTTGTACGATTTCGAGTAATTAAGTTGATGAACATAGATAAGTTGAGTTAATGATTGTGTGGTATATTTAATAATGTTTTGAGATGCATTTAGGAAAGTTCGAGTTCAGGATTATGCGAGATTTTTGTAAATAAGTTGATGAGCTAAGATGGGTTTTAGTTATTGGTATTGTGGAGAAGTCGATTAATTATTCGGATGTTGCAGATAAGTGTAGTTAGTGTTATTGGGTATGTGAGATTTTGTGTACATAAGCTGATGAGCATAGATGGTTTTAGTTATTGGTATTGTGGAAAAGTCGATTAATTATTTGGATGTTGCAGATAAGTCTAGTTAGTGTTATTGAGTACGTGAGATTTTGTGTACATAAGTTGATGAGCATAGATGGTTTTAGTTAATGGTATTGTGGAGCAATCGATTGATTATTTGGAAGTTGCAGATAAGTTTAGTTAGTGTTGTTGAGGCATAAGATGTGAACGATCTGAGGTAAAGGCAATTTTTGGATTATCGAGGAATCATTTTAAGATTACTGAGAATTTTAGGTTGGTGTTATAGAATTATATTTGAGTTATTAATTAGAGGACTTTCGATGAATTGAGTTAGCGGTATTGTTGTAAATCGAAGATCTTGTGTTTTTTTTTCGTGTTTGTATATTTGATGCGCGTATAGTGAAACATTTTGAGTTTTTTTTATTATCTAGACTTGATACATTGTATTACATAGAGTGTTAAAAAGTTATGTTGATTAGTTTAGCGATATTTTTAGTATCTTGGAATTTATGTTTAATTATGTATAACACTTGAAATAATTTTCTTTTAGTTAAATTACTCTACTCTGTATGTGTCGCCTCATATGACTTGGGTTGCATATCAATTTTATGTTTTTAATTTTTTTTCTGAAATTTTCAACTGCACTTGTGATTTCTGGAATTCATTTCTCAAATGGAAATTCGAATGTATTGAATGTGGAAGAAATTTTTTTTCCCTCTCAAATTTAAATTAAAGACATTAATCGCTATAGTTAATTTTTTTTTACAATCGGATTTGCAAATTTTTTTTTATCTTAATTTCATTCTGTCTCTTGTGCTGGCGTTTGCGGCATGCAGCAAATCGTTTGCGCAAGGAATGGCATGCATTTTTTTTTGTGTTGCATTTGTAAACAGTGGGGGTGCATACTGATCACATGCGCACTCATAGTTTGCAATTCTAAATTTAATTACAGTAATTTTTTTTCTTAATTTCATTTGTAACCAATGCTCGTAGTGAAATTTTCTTTTAAAATTCCTTAGGCTACTCAGCATTCTTAGAGGTTATAGAATTTTTTTTATCATTTATACGATTCGTTAACTTATAGAATTTTAATTTGAAAATCCGAATTAATCACGTTAATTTTTTTTAAACTTTTATTTGTAACCAATGCTTGTAGTGAATTTTTTTTAATTTCTTAGGCTATTAAGCATTCTCCGAGGTTATAAATTTTTTTTTCTCCACCTATGCACACCCATCGTTTCAATCTCTAATTTTTTTTACTTTTACTTAATTATTTTCATTAAATATTGTTATCAATGCTCTTAGTGAACCATTGAAATTTCTTATGCCTTGAGTATGTGAAGGGTTCTGCTAGTATTTTTTTTTTGGTGGTCTGGGACATTCACTTCACATTAGTCGTGTCAAGATTTCGATGCTAAACGATTATGAGGTGTCTGTTTCTGGGTGCCACGCTTGAATTGTATGTAAATGTTTTCCCTAGCGTTTATTTCTTATCAATGTATTTTGTTCAATACTCATAAGTGTTGTTATTGTGAGTTGCGCAGTTGTTAGATACGCAAATTTTGGATTTTTTACGTGTTATTTGTCTTAATTTTTTTATTATTTAGTGGCACACGATTCTTTGTGATTATTTAATTAATTCTATTTGTCATTCTGTGTTTGATGTTTTTGTAAATTGTTTGGGTGATCCATTCAGTGAATTTTTTTTTTTCTCTTCGTACATGAACGTAATTGTAGTTGTTGATAGTTAATTTGTTTTTCCCTCACGGAATTGGGTAGGAACTTTGGAAATTGCTTATAATTTTTTTTAAATTCTTATTTTATGTTATGAGAGGTAAGAGGAGCTGAAGGTTGGTGCTTGGAGTCTTCGACGGCGGTCAAAAAGGGCCAAGTTTAATTTTTTTTTAATAATTGTGGTTTCATTACTAATATGGTTTCCCTGGGAGACAAAGTTTTTTTTATTTTATTTTTTGCAGTTTAGCAGATTTCGTTCGAGATATGGAAGCGCTGATGAAGCTGCGGGCATCATGGACGAGTATGGACAGAACCCCTACAGGATTCAAACAGCACCGGAATACGAACTGTAGTGCTTTCAGCGAGATTACGACGCTCCAGACAATTTTTTTTCTCTACCATCAAGACGTGAACAGCTGTTCGTGAACCAGGAGTCCGTGAATTTTTTTTGGACTTTGATATGGACATTGAATTTTTCTTGTGTTGGATGTGCCGACGCTAGGGTAATTTTGTATTTACATTTACTTACTGAAATTTTTGTTTTTCATTCATTCTAGTTTTGTTAATCTGAAAGAGGGGAGGAGTGATGGGAGGTCGCCGGTCCCTAAGGATTGCAACTGTAGTTTTTACATCTGCCCTGTTGTTGTTTACAACAAATGGAATTTGGTGAATGCGTCTCTTACCCCACCGAAAAGGGTGACGCGTTCTCACGCCTGGAAGGGGGCATTGTTCTCATAAATTACATCACGGTATAGGGAGTGTCATTGGGGATTTCCTGCGCTTGGGGGATGTCATTGACCGGGAGAGGATATCCTTCCGCTGACTCTAGACCAATCAGATAAATTGATTGAGTTTCTGTAAATAATCCGCTCCAGAATACAGGAGAAAACTGCCGCGGAATAAAAGCGGATGCACCCCGAATTGACACACACTCGGAGGCTTTTCTCTCACACCCACTTGGTCTGACACGTCCCTTCCAATTAGTGGACTCCCGGCAGCGCCATGACTCCTCTCACTCGATCTCTATCAGTTAAGTAAAGTTGTTATGTATCTCTTTAGGCTTTAACGTAATTTCAATCTTATTGTTTTAAAAAATAAATTAATAATTATTTAAAGAATGTCTTTTGATTTAGCGTACAGTTTATTTGTCTTTAAAAGATCTAATGTTTAAACTTAAGCTATAGTGTGACGCCAACAGAAGAATAGAACCGGGTTTTATTTAAAATGGATCTAACGAAATAAATTAATCAATTTAACTTAAGTTAAATCGGCGTCGCATTAGTAACTTTAAAAGCTATTTGAACAAATTTAACTTGTTCTGTCATCTTCCTGCGATTGTAATACTGGTTACAATTAAAACGTAGAGCATGTGCTCATTCGGTGTTCCAGGTTTGTCAGAGAAATCAAGATCCTAAGCTTCAGAATTTCCACCAACTTATTTCCACCAGAAGTGCTTTTGAAAAGTTCTATAAATTTATTGCAAATATTTATTAATCTTTCATGGCCTTACATTTTTTTCTTTGTAATGTGCGTTTCACGCTTGCTTACTATGTAAGCTCCGTGGGATGCTTTGTGTTTCACACAGATTTATAAAAGCTTTCGACAAGAAATAAAAAGAAAATTTTAATGTAAAAGTGCAACCACACACACACACAACGGATCAGTAACGAATGTGCTTAAGGAGAGTAAAAATTCACAAATTCGGAGTCATGCTCATTCTTCGGATAAAGTCCAACATCGACCTTTCTGCCAAAATAATAGTCCTTTGTCAAAATAACCTCTAATTCATTTTATTCATTAAATAACTCTAAAAGGATATTTGGGACTTGTTTAAAATGACAGACTATGATCTTAACCTTGCTTTTTAATCGGCATTTCATACAAAGTTCTATAGTTTTTTCCAATTCCTACTAAAGAGTGTTTTTTTTCCAGGAATAGAAGTTTAAGTTAGCATTACTTTCCAAGATGGCGACCGATTTAACAGCTGTCAAGTGATTTATTCTCAGTTTGGTTTGGCAATTCATCCAAACGATCATCAAGCAAGGCGTAGATTCGTCGAATGGGCCCAAAACGAGATGGCCGTTGTTCCCGATTTTCATAAGCGAATTTTGTTTAGCGATGAAGCGCACTTCTGGTTGAATGGCTACGTCAACAAACAAAACTGCCGCATTTGGAGTGAAGCTAATCCACAAGTGTATGTCGAAACACCGTTACGTCCAGAAAAACTGACTGTTTGGTGCACTTTATGGGCTGGTGGAATCCTTCTTCAAAAACGATGAAGGCCACAACGTTACAGTCAATGGTGATCGGTATAGAGCCATGATTACTAACTTTTTCATTCCTGAATTGAACAATCATGATGTCCAGGAGCTGTGGTTCCAACAAGACGGCGCAACATGTCCCACAATCGATTTATTGAAAGACACGTTTGGTGACCGCCTAATTTCACGTTTTGAACCTGTGAATTGGCCTCCAAGATCTTGTGATTTAACACCGCTAGACTATTTTTGTGGGGCTATGTAAAGTCATTAGTCTATGCGGATAAGCCACAGACGCTTGACCATTTGGAAGACAACATTCGCCGTGTTATTGCCGATATACGGCCACAAATGTTAAGATCTCAAGATCTCAATTGAGCTGAATATACAGGATTATTTTGGATGACAAAACAATAATTTAATTTTATTAATAAAAATTAATTGATTAAAACTAATTATTTAAAGATTTACAAATACAGTCACGTTGGCATCATTTCTGGCAACTTAATTATCATTTTGGTGACTTGTGTCAAAACTTGAAAGGTTTTTTTTTCACGTGTTAAAGCATTCAGTTGAACTGAAATTTTATAACACGATTGTTTTGGATGACAATACGATACTTTAATGATAATGAATAAAAATTAATTACCACTTAATGTTGTGATTCTGTCATATGTATATACATATTTATATTAGTTGTAACTATTTAATAAAAAGTAACTAAAATAAAAATTTTCTTTGTTGATCTAAGTATGAATTGACTTAATTTTTTTTTATATTACTTGTTTCATATGGATTTTTATTCATAATTGGCTGTAAAATTTACAATACATCGTCACGTTTAACAACTTAACTCGTTCATACAAAACCTAACCATCATCATAAATGCAAAATTGCCCAAACTGTGATTGTGCTTCATTTTGTTGTGAAGATGTAAAGAGTGTTTTTTTTTCAGGTATAGAATTTTAAGTTGGCATTACTTTTTAAGATGACGACCGATTTAAAAGCTGTCAAGTGATTTATTCTCAGTTTGGTTTGGCAATTCATCATGAATAGACTCACGCCTAAAAAACACTTTTAGATTCGTCGAATTGTCCCAAAACGAGATTGCCGTTGTTCCCGATTTTCATACGCGAATTTTGTTTAGCGATGAAGCGCACTTCTGGTTGAATGGTTACGTCAACAAACAAAACTGCCGCATTTGGAGTGAAGCTAATACACAAGTGTATGTCGAAACACCGTTACATCCAGAAAAACTGACTGTTTGGTGCGCTTTATGGGCTGGTGGAGTCCTTCTTCAAAAACGATGAAGGCTACAACGTTACAGTCAATGGTGATGGGTATAGAGCCATGATTACTAACTTTTTCATTCCTGAATTGAACAATCATGATGTCCAGGAGCTGTGGTTCCAACAAGACGGCGCAACATGTCACACAGCTCGTGCCACAATCGATTTATTGAAAGACACGTTTGGTGACCGCCTAATTTCACGTTTTGGACCTGTGAATTGGCCTCTAAGATCTTGTGATTTAACACCGCTAGACTATTTTCTGTGGGGCTATGTAAAGTCATTGGTCTATGCGGATAAGCCACAAACGCTTGACCATTTGGAAGACAACATTCGCCGTGTTATTGACGATATACGGCCACAAATGTTGGAAAAAGTCATCGAGAATTGGACGTCCAGATTGGACTACATCCGAGCCAGCGGTGGCAGTCATATGCCAGAAATCATATTGAAAAGGTAATGCCACAAGATTATCTTTCGAATAAAAAAAAATTCATGTCAATCGAATAATACATTGTTTTTTATTGCAATTTAAAGTTCTATACCTTTAAAAAAAACACCCTTTATATATAGTTGCTTTTATTAGTCATACCTTTCGGATAAATAAATTTATTATAGCACCACAAAAATCTTGTTTAGAGATACATGTATACATATATACATAATATAATATGAGTTCAACTACATGCTTAGTAAGTATATAGTTACGTTATTTAGTAGTCAAAGCATCACCTCCATCTTTATTAGACTGTTGTCTAATTAGAAAACATCTATCAGTGCATAGCACAATAATATTATTGTAGGTATAGTCTACTCAAAATGTGATGACTATACCTCATTAGAATTAACTCAGTGAGGGAAAAATTGTTTTTGTTTAGCTTTCAACAATTATGAGTATAAAAAAATATTTATAAAATTTTGTTAACGAGACGTTCATCAACTGTAGTTACTTAAAGAATGATGTTTGATTTGTAAAAGTGGAAATGCACCAATTTTGTGAAAAATTAGTGAATATTTATTTTATATAATATTTGTCTGCTGTTAGTTTATGTTATGTTATTATCTAATCTGTATATCTGCTAATGTATATTTGTTTTTGAGAACATAAATATAAAAAAGGAAAAAAAATTATAATATTGGTGATTTACTAAGTTTTAGATAACAATAAACGTATTGTGATGTTTTAATGCAATCTTATTTAGAAACTTTGTCAAATAAGCACATTTTATTAGTATGTAAGAAAGGAAATATAAAGTGAAAGAGAGGAACCTTGTAATAAGTATTCGGAGAGAAGATATAAAGCATTAAAATTTTATAATGCTATACATTAGATATAATACAAACATTTTTCCAGCTATACCGGTAAGTGAAGCCCAATGGTCGAGTGGTAGTGTACCGCGCTTCCACACCATAGGTCCAGGGTTCAAACGCCGGTTTGGACAAGGTCGACTCAGCCTTTCAACCCTTTAGTGAGTCAATAAATGAGTACCAAACTTATGCTTGGGAACTAAATACTGTGGGGGTTTTCGCGACAGATTGGCTATCTGACCGGAACACCTGCTCACACACCTCAGCGCCCAAAGTCACGAAAACTGAGATGGGCACAGTAGGTCTTGGCCCTTATGGGCTGTTGCGCTACTGAATTTAGTTTATATCGGTAAGTATCATCATAATTAATAGATCGATTTAGAAATATTTTTCACGTGTGGTTGTATTTTTTTCATATATGATTTAAAAATGAAAGTCAAAGATCAGGTATACGAAGATATATTAAAATTTAAAAACACGTTTGATGGCGTTTTTTGACGAGTTGTTACAAAAAAATATCTGTAAATTTTTTCGAAAAGTAAATGCTTTCATTAGCGAAAATGGAAAAATATATATAATTTTTTAACTTTATAAAACCTTCCTTCTTTCGTCAAGAATATAATTAAACGCATTTGCTATAACTTATATGTTGATTTTTTTTAATTTACATAATCGAATACTGTCACATTAGCTAACATTTCCTAACGAATAATACAAACCCGAAAAAAAATAGTTATTTAGAATTGAAAAGTAACATTTTATTGAGCATATATAGCATCAATTGGGGAATAATAATAACTAAAATATTTTTGCATAGATGACTATTTGTTAGTGGACTAAAAAGACGAACATTTCATTAAAAACAATCTATTCTTAATACAATGTGAATTCTGACTTGCAAAATAAAGCTAGAGAAAACTCTTTTTAACAAAATGAGGAATAGATTTTGCGAGATTCTATCATTTGACATACATTATTTTCATTTGTCATTGATTCGCTTGTCAACATTTTTCTACAATGAAACACAAGAATAATACATTTTTTGACTAACTACATTTCTTTTTTCCTCTTGCTTCGTATTTGATGAATGCTTCAAGGTGTTATTTCTTCATGTAGTTCTTAATGTGTCAAAATTCAACTGACGAATTTCCATTTCTTAATTGTTTAGCATATTTCTAATAACTTATTTCAGAAATAAGTTTTACCTTATTTCACGTTAAAATCCTTTTTTTCAATTTATGAAATTAAATAATAGCTATCATCAATTTTACTTAATATCCTATTAACCAGTTAACTGTGATTGACGAGTATACTCGTCATGGAGAAGTTACAGGATTTTGTGTACTGACAAGTGTACTCGTCAAGCATAAAAATAAGTGACCATTGGCTATTAAAATCGTAAATTTGAAAAAAAAATAGTACATATTCTCAAATTTTAGGATGTTTAGAGGCCAGACTGGAGTAAATAAAAAAAAAATATGAAAATTTAACGATGAATGCATGCGTTTCCGTATGCACCGGCTGAAACAGCGTATAAGCTCATTATTTATGCGCGAAGATAATGTTTTTTAGATGTCAGCCTAAAAAAAAAAAAAGGCAAAAGTCGAAAAGTTGAATTTTACCAATTTTTTTTTAATTCTTACCTTTTGCGTCTTTCGAAAAATATGTATGTTATATATGTTCAAGCTAACCAAATAAATAAAAATTAATAATAAAATTACCAATTTCATAGAATAAACTCATTTTTTTATTCAATGTTTTAACAGCGACGCTTGCTCTATGATTGACGAGTATATTCGTCATCGCTCGTTTTCCGTGACACACATAGTAACGTGTTCTCAAACGGAGGCGCCATAGTTAATTGGTTAATATACGTGAAACAATAGGAATTTATGTAGAAATATACTTTAAACCAGGCAAAAATAATTAATAACAGGATATATATAATATTTTATGCGCTATGATAGTTGGTATCACATTTTTATTTAAGGTGCTATATATATATATATATATATATACATTTGAACCTCTGCAAAGTGACGAAAATGACAGAAATTTCCTTAATACACTATGAAATAAGTTTGGATCTTAGTTTTATTTAATAAACAACCATCCCTATTATTCGTACGATATAATCATGACTCCAACTCGCGCCTGGACTTAAACATCATAGACCACGAAGCTCGTAATCAGGATCACTTCGCTATGGTAACCGATATTTCTTGGTCTTACGTAGGACAAAATACTCACTTTTTGAAACTTATTTCATTAAAACTCTGCTGGAACTCAAAGTTTTCATATTGCCTTTGTGAGAAAGTTAAAAAAGGGGATGCTAACTTAAGCGTCATATTCATCAATTGATCGTAGCTCAAAATTATGTATACAAACTTCGAAACTACAAAAGTTATGCCACCAGTAGCCCTTATATATGTTGTAACGTTTTCCCGCTTCACAGCTGCAAGGTCGGTTTTTCTATGCAGATAACATTACGCTACTCATATCCACACGTGCACACCTAAAGTATTGCAGGATCGTTTCATCTGACATCACACCTACAGCGAATGGCCATGAGAAAAACAACAGCTGAATTCCACCTGCGAGTCGAACTTCGAGTGAAATTTGAAGTGTAAGAAGGGGCTGTCCCACACCAAGAGAGCAGAGAGGGCAGCCCGCCTGAAACAGACGTTGTGTTTTGTTTCTTCCTTCACCAGAAAAATGTTCTGTAGTATTTAAATAATCAATAGTTTTAATAACTCGTACCGAAATGTAAATATTGCAATTAATAGCTATAAATATAATAAATCAATGATTTAATTTCTTAAGTCTTACGCTACCTATCAAGTTTCCCAAATCGTCACAGTGCCTTCAAGTTCATCGTTACTAAACAGTCAATCATTCAACTGATATTTGAGTCGGTGATAAATTATTACCTGGAAATAGAAAAATGATTTTTTCTTTTGGATATTTTTCTCAAAAACAGTTACGATGTTTTCAGTTGAACTTATATAGTAATACTTTGTTAAATGTATTGAAAATAATGTACAATAACTTAAATGGAACGTTAGTGTTGAAGAATCAAGCGAGCTGAAAATAATCGGTTCAAAAGCATATTTATACTTCTTAGAATTTCTCAATCCATTTTCCTAAGTTATGACGAAATTCTACCAAGAAACATATTTTGCAAAACAGTTGTTTCAAGCAGATTTTTTTTAAATCAAACTCAATGCTGCAGTAACTCTAATCCACAACAAGATAATGTGACTTTTATTATCAATTCAATAGTTAAACACATATTTACATTCTAAAATACATTGAACTCAGTAAGAAATGTTCAATACAGGAAAACTGCGTTTATTAAAACAACATTTACATTTCAATTCATAGTGATTTCCAACATAACAACTTGGGGTTTTACATTGCAAACAAGATAAAATTTGCATTGGTTGGGCACATGTGATTAGTGCTAATGTAATTGTGAAAACATGACATTGATGTTGGAAATAAGGAAAATTCCAGATGGATATGCTTGCATCGCACATTTTTCATTGGTTAAAAAGATGAAATAAAGTTATTTCAAAAGTCTAGGATTTTCCACACATGTAAAATAAGCTGCTGTTTTCTCGTAACTGGCTTGAATGTGAAAAGCGCAATCATGCTATCATAATTTCTTTTATATTTACGTATTGCATGTTTAAAGGCCAAAGCCATTACCAAAGGAAGGAAGAAAAAGTTGTTTTTTTGCTACTTTTTTAAATAAATGCAATAAAACATCATATTTTATAAAATGTAGAGAATAGCTATTTCATCTTGAAAAATTGAATGCAAAAATGATTTTAAAAATTGCTCTATTCCGAGCTTTATAGAAATTTTCATAGAAACAAAATTAACTCGTGACTAATTCCTTTTAAAAAGTTTTTCTTAGTATATATAATATAAAAGCTTATTTATTCATATTCCATTCAAGCTCTTTTAGAAATAAACAGCTTTAAGCTAGCAAACAAGACAAAAAAAATTTACCTAACCTGTTTGCTAGTTTTCAAAGTTCCTTAATGCAGAGCAATATTGACTACATCTATTTTAGCAGCATTACTTTAGAATGGCTTCTATCAAGATTTTTTCTTTTAAAGACATACATACTTAAACATTTTTCCAGTTACTTTTAAATGAAAAATTCAATTTTGTTCGAGTAAATTCTATTTTTGGTTTCATTTTTCAAGTTTAAAAAATTAACATTTTGTTCACTCAATCCTAATGATGTAATAAATCTTAATTTTATAGTGCATGATTTTTTAAAAAAAAATTTATTTACATTATTTTGATTCTTTTGTAATGTAATTGAATATTTAAAATATAATTTGCAAATACAAAATAATAATATTAAGTAACAATAATAAGTAATATGATAAGAATTATTACAGTATTAAGCCCACTTCCATTTAGTATTTAAGTTAAAACTACGTACAGCATTAAAATAACATTAAAATTAAGAAATTAATGCTTTAGGAAATATACTGCTGAACGAATGTTAAAGATTATTATAATTCCACTTTAAACTAAACACTATCATTTCTTTTTATTTTTGGTGGCCGCGGTAGCCGAGTGGTATAGGTATCGGACCGTGGCTTGCTTTGTCACGGGTTCGAGCCCAGTGCCACTAAAGACCCGCCGTGCACGTTAAATCTGTGGGGAGCTGAAACGTCCTCCCGTTGGTGTGGTAGTTAGGAGAGGGGGGTTCCAGCTCAGGTGTCGTCCACGTCACTTGACCATGGTTCAAAATTACGTGGTCCGTCGCCAAAAGCCCTCGTGTAGCTGAACAGTGCGACGTTAATATTCAATCAATCAATCTTAATTTTTGAAATAATTTTCCTCTCCACATTTTAACAGCAGCTATAATGCTTAACCTTTACATACACGCAATTATATTGTGAGTGAACAAACTTACTATTAAATGTAACATAATAAGCAAAGATAATTAAAAAGAATATTTTATTATTAAAAAAATGCCAAAATATAATAAAAAGAAAATGTATTAAATTGCAAACAAATCTATACTATAACAACTTAACTAAAATGTTCTCTCTCTCTCTCTCTAAAGGGTGTTTTTTTAGAGGTATAGAACTTTAAATTGCAATAAAACAACGATGTATTATTCGATTGACATGAATTTTTTTATTCGAAAGATAATCTTGTGGCATTACATTTTAAATATGATTTCTGGCATATGACTGCCACGGCTGGCTCGGATGTACTCCAATCTGGACGTCCAATTTTCGATGACTTTTTCCAACATTTGTGGCCGTATATCGGCAATAACACGGCGAATGTTGTCTTCCAAATGGTCAAGCGTTTGTGGCTTATCCGCATAGACCAATGACTTTACATAGCTCCACAGAAAATAGTCTAGCGGTGTTAAATCACAAGATCTTGGAGGTCAATTCACAGGTCCAAAACGTGAAATTAGGCGGTCACCAAACGTGTCTTTCAATAAATCGATGGTGGCACGAGCTGTGTGACATGTCGCGCCGTCTTGTTGGAACCACAGCTCCTGGACATCATGATTGTTCAATTCAGGAATGAAAAAGATAGTAATCATGGCTCTATACCGATCACCATTGACTGTAACGTTGTGGCCTTCATCGTTTTTGAAGAAGGATTCCACCAGCCTATAAAGCGCACCAAACAGTCAGTTTTTCTGGATGTAACGGTGTTTCGACATACACTTGTGGATTAGCTTCACTCCAAATGCGGCAGTTTTGTTTGTTGACGTAGCCATTCAACCAGAAGTGCGCTTCATCGCTAAACAAAATTCGCTTATGAAAATCGGGAACAACGGCAATCTCGTTTTGGGCCCATTCGACGAATCTACGTCTTGCTTGATCATATTTAAAATGTAATGCCACAAGATTACCTTTCGAATAAAAAAAAATTCATGTCAATCGAATAATACATCGTTGTTTTATTGCAATTTAAAGTTTTATACCTCTAAAAAACACCCTTTATATTATAATGTCAATACAAAATTAATGTATAAAAGCTCAATTTGTGAAATTACTGTTTTGTTTACTACATGTGCTGCAAAATGTAACCAACTGAAACACGTGTCTTTAGATAACAAACATTAGAACAAAAAATATTAACATTTTTTAATAAATCACAAAATACAGATGCGATGCGTGAAAAATTACACACATATATATATAAACCCTATCTAATGACCAATGACACATGGTGCGGTCACTGTTAATCGAGCTACACCGAGACGGACAATCAAATATTTTATGATGAATCTGTCAGATTCTATAATATTACTCTTCTTTTTAGCAAAGGACATGCGCACTCTTTTGAAAATGCTTTAAAATTGAAAAGATGATCTGTTATTCGTCCTCCTGAAATGTCTGAACTCTTATCAACAATTCAACTATTTAAATAGTGATGTGTCCAGACTTTGTGTCATGTTATCTCTTTTCTTTGTAGAAAATTCAATTATCCATTAAAATAAACGAAGCCTTGATTGTTTCGAGACATGATTCAATTATTAGTTACAGGACTTTAAAGCTATGATTATATTTCCAGGAATATATTTCAGATAGAGATCTGCTAGGTCACTAAAACTCTTGCCGATCCAGACGAAGATATTCGTATCACCAAGTTTAAGAAGGCATCTTTTGTTTTCAGAAATGACTCTTCTGTTCTTTTTGTTTTGCACTATGAATAAGTCAGGAAGCATATCGAAGAAGTTGCAATATAAAACGTTATTTGTTTTTTAAAAGAATTGAGCATTATTTGGCATATCATATTCTAATTTAAATGCGGTATTTTCAGATAAATAGTAAAGGTAATTTACAAATTACTCGATTGGATGTATTGTTATATATATATATATATATATATATATATATATATATATATATATATATATATATATATATATATATATATATATATCCTTATCAACTGTAGTCGAGTTCTGAAGGGACCTGATTTTTTTTAACCTAGACGAACTTCAAAATTGCAAAAAAAAAAAGGTATTGGCAAAAAAACACACGTGTCCTTTGAAATAAGGTAAATTTTCTGTTGAAGAAATTGGTTACTTTTAAAAATACTTCCTCATTGGAGAATAAGTCTCCCACATACACATATCTAATTTCCTTAAAAATAACACACAGTGTTTTTTCTGTTAAGTTTAAAACTAGATAACTCTATTTTTTATTTCATTCATTTTTTGCACAGATTTTGTTAAGTTTTTATATCTGATGCATAAAATTATTGCATGTTTCACAAAAATTAACATACGAATTTTATGAAATTTTTAAAATTTATTTTACGCAATTATTCAATTTATTTTAAATAATTTTATTGGTGTAAAACATTTTAGATTGCTGTACGATACTTGTTCTAAAGCATATTGATTGTCATACCGGTTGATTCAAAATAAGTGTGATCAATTTTAAAAGCATATAACTATTTGTGATGAATTTCTATAGTTTTTCTACAGGTTTTATTTAAAAAATTAAACATTTAAATTCTACTAATCTAATCATTTTTATTAGTTCTTGTTGTCCTCGTGTCCATGAATAAATGCAGTAGATATCACTAAATTCCGTCAAAAGTCTTGATCACTGTCTTTGCTATTCGGGGAGCATCAGGACTGTACAGCAGTGGTTCTCAAACTTTCACTACTGGCGCCCCCCTTTTCAATCACAATTTTTATCGCGCCCCCCTTATACATTAATAATGTACTGAATTCAATAATAATGCACTTTGACGCTAAAGCTACAATACGATCATAATTATAAACCGTACAAATTAACAAGATAAGTATTAAATTTTGTATATCTTACTTTTAAGTAATATTTTTTTTTTTTTTTTTTTTGCTTTTTAGTTCGATTCACTATAAAAGCGTGTTTTTTAGTTTGTTTTAAAACTATATTTATTTTATAGTTATTTTTACTATACACCTAAAAAAAACACAATTCCAGTAAATAATTTAATTAAGAGAAAATATACTTACCTACTTTCAAGGACTTTTCAATTTTTCTTAGAAAATTTGAGAAAAAATGCAATAAAACTAAAGAAAATGTTCCAAATAAATAATGCCCTTAATAAAGGACATAAATCACAGACACTTTTCGCTAACAACACAGGAACGTTATTTTCCAGCTAAACTCAAATAAACTCAAACGTTTCATGTCTCACGCTTTTCTGATATTTACCTTCGCTATATGTATATATATATATATATATATATCTTGATTAATATGCATTATTTCAGTAGGTTCTTCAATTGCTTCATCAGTTTCAACTTCCTTCAGTAGGGATCACAGATGCCCATTTTTTTTAATATTCTGCTCATTTACATTTATAAAAACTATAATAAGTCGTACAACACATCAATCAAAACTACAAAATTGTTCATAGGGAAAGTGTAGCATGCTCTAAAAAATAATTGTGTAAAACGTTTTTCATTACGCATTATATGTTTCAGAACACTCATGCTTATCCATATATCATAAAACTCTTTCACATGGAAAAAAAGATGAAACAGAAATATATTATATATATTTACAACTTCCCTAAAAAAAAGACGAAGATAACCATACCAGTAAGTTCGAAGGTCAGCTAAAGTAATATTTTAGGTTAAAAGAAACGTAATAAAAAATCTCTCATCGTTTGATATCGTTAAAAGAAACATAAAAAAAAATCTCTCATCGTTCTCATATTCACCGCAAAGCAAACAAAATATTTGTTTAATTTGGTTATAGGATCAAAGATGGCTAATGAGCGTTTAAAGTGGAATATTTTATTTTTGATGATTACCAGATGATAAAAATAAATTATATCGGTGTAAATGTGTATTTTTTATTATGTCAGAAAGCATCTTGTTTTACTTCATTCCAAAAAATTATTTTTTAAACCTTTTATTTTCAATATGCTCGCGCCCCCCTCGCATGGTTACCGCGCCCCTCAGGGGGGCGCGCCCCACAGTTTGAGAAACACTGCTGTACAGGATTTCCCGCAAAGAGTCTCTTAGAGGGACCATTCCCATTTTTAGTAACTTTATTGCGACGGTTGGGCATTTCAAGATGTGATTGGGCGTGAGTTGAAGATCTGGGCAGTGTTTGCATTGAACATATG
Organism: Trichonephila clavipes; assembly: GCA_019973935.1. Classification (NCBI taxonomy): domain Eukaryota; kingdom Metazoa; phylum Arthropoda; class Arachnida; order Araneae; family Nephilidae; genus Trichonephila; species Trichonephila clavipes. The sequence goes on from BMAU01013597.1 coordinate 390,267, forward strand.
ATCTTGTCTTGTCTGGGTGAATCTTCATGCCCTTAAGGTATTCAGTTCTCAATCTGGCAATTGTGGATGTTATAATTCGGGGACAGTCAAATTCCGTAACTAGGGTTTTTTTTAAAGTGTGATTCATAATTCTATGTTTGGCTACTGCGTTAGCATCATCAATTGTGATGGTGGTGCACTTATGATCGATGTCTCTAGCTTCTTTGGTGAGGCTATATATATATATATATATATATATATATATATATATATATATATATATATATATATATATACACACATTCATTACCCTCAATGTTGACATGTGCGGGTATCCATTGCACAGGATACAGGATTTTCTTTTGATGTGCAGCTGTTCTAGAAGGGTAATAATATCACAGGAGATGTTTGGTATCTCCGTTTCTTATGGCTTCTATAGCTGATTTAGAATCTGAGAAGATTACTAATCCTTCTGTAGAATCAATAACATGTGGGTCTTGTTGGTATAATATAAGGGCCTCTCTAATCGCCATGAGTTTCACTTGTGAAGTTTGAGGCGATTATGCCTGTATTAATTTTGTGTTTGTAGTTATTACCATCTGGGAGCAGGAGGAGGATTCTGGCACCTCCATTGCTGAGGGATCTGTCCGAGGAACTATCGGTGTAGGCGATTGCAAAGTTATCTTGAGAGATTATTTCTATCGTTTCAAGTCATTTTTGTCTAAAAGTTACAGGGTCTTCTTTTTTAGAACATGGCTGTAACAACTCTAATTCGAAACAGGTGTTCTTTGGTGGGTTTTTTGGAATGAGGGGCTCCTGAAGGAACTCTAAGGAGGAATGTTCCAAATTGAGTTCTTTTCTGATTTCACTATCAAAATGGAGAGTCGAAGATCTTTTGAGCCTTGTAGAATTTTTCCATTTATCAAAACCACTTCTAGAGATATGGTCCAAACCATATAAGCGTAGTTTATTAGTGAACTTGATAGTGGCAAGGTTGCACCTGCTTTCTAGAGGAGGCAGGCCGCATTTTTGTTCGGCCTTTTCATTATTGGTTGATGACACTGCTCCAATAATAATTTTGGCAGCTCTGTTTTGTACAGAATCAAGTTTCCGCTTAACAGAAATAGAGGCCGGAGTCCAAGTTGGGGTCGCATATTCTAAAACCGGTCTGATAACAGTACAGAAAGTTCTTTTTAGGGTTTGAGGTCTTGAGCCCCAAGAAGTTCCGCATAGCTTTCGAAGAATATTCAGTTTTCCAAGAGCTTTGTTGGCAGTTTGTTCGATGTGCTTTGAAAAGCGGAGTTCGGGATTTAAGGTAACTCCAAGATAAGTTGGTAGGTCGACTTTTTTTTATTTGAGTGTTCTGTATTTTTTTATATTAGCATTAAAACTGCTTCGGTGTCATCTATAGGTAGAGAAGATGCAGTAGTTTGTTTTGTCTGCGTTGATGGTTAATTTAAGATTCTCTGCCCATGCAGCAATAAATTTCAGTGTTGTGTTTAGGGCCTTTTCCGATTCTGTAATGTCGTTGTGTGAGTGCCATATAGCAATATCGTCAGCGTAGCAGGCGATTTTTGTGTCTGGGTGGATATGATGGTGGATGGTGTTCATAAAGATGAGAAAAAGCAAGGGGCTTAAGACAGAGCCCTGTGGAACTCAAGCCCACATTCTGCGAGATCCTGAAAGTGCCCCGTTAAATCTAACAGAAATTTTCTTCCTCTGAGAAAATCATTTATCCACAATAACACTTTGCCATTAATTCCGGTGCCTTGGACAGTATGGACCAGTTTTTGACGCCAAACTCTATCAAATGCTGCTGAGATGTCCAAAAATACTGCTAAAGTTTTCTTGTGAGGCCTTTCTTGAAAACCATCAATTATCAACTGGCTCAGGTAAAAGAGCTGGTATGTAGTACTATAAAGGGTTTGGAAATCTGTTTGATAGAAGTGAAGTATTTTGTTTTCGATGAGCCATTTCATAAGTCTATGGTGGATTACCGTTCCATGAGCTTACAGAGGGTGCTGGTGAAGGAAATTGACCTATAGTTTTTGCACTCTAAGGCATTCTTGTTTGGTTTCAGAATTGGAATCACGGTGGAAAGTTTCCAGATTTTGGGCAGTTTGCCAGTAGCCCAAGAAAGGTTAAAAATTTCCGATAGTTCTTTTTTTGCAAGATTTCCAAAGTGTTGAACCATGCGGCCAAAAATAACATCCAGATCAGGGGCCTTCCTGGGATTCATTTTAACAATGGCGTCTTCTAGCTCTTCCATTGAGAATGGTATTGTGAAGATATTTTTATTGTTATATCTTTTTAGTCTTGAATGGTTTTCCTGTAGGAACGCAGCAGTTTCCTGTCATTTGCGTTGAAGGTTAGCTTCCTTTGTTTCCATAGTGCTTTGCTAGTAGGGAAGCAGTTTCCTTATTTGTGACTGCATCTCTTCCAGAGGATGATATGATGTTAGTAGGAAGGTCTGCTTTTTGGTGTGTTGATTGATTATTAAGAGTTTTGATGACTTTCCAATGCTGAGATATTTTTGGGGATCTAAAGTTTCCCAGAACTCAGTCCATTTCTTACTCTTGCTGGAGGAAATCACCTCTTCAATTTCGTGAAGAGGTAAGTAGGAGTAAATTATAATCATGAATTTAGATCTTCAAACCCGGAACGAAATTTTACAGTTTCTGAAGGATAATTGTTCAAATTCAGTAAAAAATAAAGCATTTAAAAATCAAAAAAGACATTTTTGTATTGTATTACTATCTACACTCCAAAAAGAAATAAAATTTTGCTCGCAATCAAAAGCCCCAGAAAAAAATGTGAACGAAAGGAATTCCTTAATGAAAAAGAAAAATAATAAGTTGAAAAGAATTATCCCTGTAGAAAATCATTTGCCATAAACTCTATAGAGAAGAAACTATGGATATAGCAATCGACAATTTACCGTCAGATAAATAAAATTGGCTATAAAAAAGTATGTTACGACCCGCATGTGCAGAGGGCGCTAGTAGTCCTCCTTGTTTACATTTAGTCAGTATGCTTGTAATGCATCCTCGGAGCGGACGTTACTACCGTCCTCAATAAACAAACATTTTTAAAGTATACAGTCCACGCCTTTTGCTTGAGCAGTCAAGTTATACATAACTCAAAGTCTGCTCATAATCCGTTATAGACATTTTTAGAATAACCACACCATTTGTGGTTAAAATCAGAGCTATCGACCTCACCCAGTTTTGTGGTCGGTGTCGAGCCCGAGCCAAAAATCAAAATGGCTCCAAAAGAACTATCAGAACTCACCGTGTTTAACAGAAGGAAAGCACATCTGCTCGGTCAGATCACGCGCATTAGAAACTCCTTGGAAAATGTGGATTCACCATTGAATCAAGTTGAAATAAGAACTAAACTCGCATCGCTTTCTGAAGTGAAAGCAAAAATAGACAAACTTCGGACCGAAAGCTACAGGGTTCTTTCGGATGAAGAGCTCATGGATTTCGAGGCCAGTTTGGACACGATGGAAGTGGACGCAGATAATTTAGAGGTGAGTCTCAATACCTTACTTGAATATTCTAATGTGAATACCTCTGAATTATCTGTGAAAAATGATTTTGCTAATTACAATGTGAAACTGCCATCCATTAATTTACCGGAATTTTCGGGACAATATATTGATTGGTTGCGATTTAAATCCCAATTTGTATCATTAATTCATGATAACGCTTGTTTATCAGACTCGCAAAAACTATATAATTTGCAATCTGCCCTGAAAGGCCATGCAAAACAATTGCAAACAGTAAACGATTCTTACTCATCTTTATTTGAAGCTTTAGAAGGTAGATACGAAAATAAAAGATTAATTGTAAATAGTCATATTGCTGAACTTTTAAATCCTAACAAAATAAAATTTGAATCTGCTTTTCATCTCAGAAGTTTAATAGATTTAATTCAGAGTCATCTTAGAGCCTTAAAACAACTAGAATTAGAACCTAACGCTTTGTGTGAATCAATGTTAATTTTTGTTATAACTCAACGTCTAGATGATGAATCGCGTAAACAATATGAAATGGAATTACATTCTAATGATTTGCCTAAGTGGAATAATTTTTTAGACTTTTTAATAAAAAGGAGCCAAGCCTTAGAAAACGTACAAAGAAATTCTTCGTTGAAAAACAAGAACGAATATTCTCCAAAATTCAGATCATTTGTCGTGAAAAGCAATGAAAAAACCTGTCCGTTATGTCCTTCAGAGACACACCCAATTTTTAAGTGTAAAATGTTTCACGAAATGTCTGTTCAAGAAAGAAGCAACAAAGTGAGATCCTTAAATCTATGCTTTAATTGTCTAGGCCATCACCTTATTAAGAACTGTTTAAAACTGAACAGGAAATGTAGGGTTTGTAATGCGAACCACAATTCTCTTCTTTGCAAAACAAATGTCCCCCGAGCGATAAACAGAAACCTCCCCTCTCCACAGAGTTCATCAGGGGTCATTTATGACCCGAGTCCAGAAGCGACGTGCCTTTACAATGAGATTGGGGAGAAATCCGTTTTGCTTTCGACCGCGATGGTCAAAGTTCAGAGTGCGACAGGGGGTTGGCTTGTAATGAACGCGATCCTCGATTCAGGGAGCCAGAAATGCCTTTGTAGCTTGGAAGCGTCAAATTTCCTCGGGTTGGAAAAATACTCTATGAATTCAACTATTGTAGGCTTGAATGGAGCTTGCATTTCAGTGAGGAAAGGAATTTCCGCTGAAATTTCGAACGGAAGTTCATTTAAAAGAAAACTTAACTTTCTCATAGTCCTTAAAATTACTGGGTGCGTTCCTACACAGCCATTGGATTTAACAAAAATAAAATTGCCTCAAAATATAACATATGCAGATGCGGAATTTAATATTCCCAAACCAATTGATATTCTCCTGGGAGGTGAAATATTTTATGAATTATTAAAAAGTAAACAAATAAAATTACATGACAATTCAATAATATTGCAGGACTCCGTATTTGGTTACATTGTAACAGGTTCCATTCAAAACGAACCATCGAACTATTATTTTTGCAATTTCATCCAAGATCAGGTTGATAGAAATTTAACAAAATTTTGGGATTTAGAAGCAATAGGAATTAAAGCAGAGTCTAGTTGTGACCCAGACGACCAAGCCATGCAACATTTTAAATCTTCAGTACGTTTCAATAGTGGTCGTTATGAAGTTGGGTTTCCTTGGAAGGGCCATACACAAGAGTTAAATGACAATTTTTCCGTAGCAGAAAAACGTGTAAAATCCTTAACAAGAAGATTCATTCGTGATCCAACTCTGTACATACAATATTCCGAAATTTTGAAAGAATATGAATCTCAAGGAATAATTGAAAGGGTTCTAGAAACTGAAAAACCAACTGATAGAGCAGTATTCTATTTACCGCACCAAGCGGTCTTTCGCCAAGAAAGCCTAACTACAAAAATGCGCATTGTTTTCGATGCAAGTTCTCATGAAGATGGACAACCATCTCTTAATGACTGTATATGGTCAGGTGGAAATTTAAACCCAAACATATTCCACCTGATAATTTCTTTTCGCTTGAACACGATTGCTATCACCGCAGATATAGAACGTGCATTCTTGCAAATCCCATTACGTGACGAGGACAGAGATGCAGTTAGATTTTTGTTTCCAGACATTAGATCAAATCAAACAGATCCCTACAAGTTTCAAGTGTATAGATTTAAGCGTGTGATGTTTGGAGTCAACGTAAGCCCCTTCTTGCTCTCCGCAACAATTAAGCTTCACATCGAGAATTACCGTGAGCAATATCCAGCAGCAACTGAAATGCTTGACACTTGTCTCTATGTTTTGATGACATAATCAGTGGTGCTGATGACATCTCCCAAGCCTTAAAAGTATCAAAGGATGCTGAAACAATCATGAAGAATGCCAGCATGAAATTACGCAAATGGAATTCAAATGATCAAACATTGATGAGAACTTGGGAAAGGGAAGGCCTTGAGACACATCCTCGTCACCCGGACGACAGTTCCAAAATCCCTTCGTCAAAGGTTTTAGGGATACCATGGGATGTTGTCCACGACTATTTTACAATTGATGTTAAAGGACTTCTGCAATTGGACACGTCAAAACCTATCACAAAAGAATTGTGCTTCAATCAGCTGGGAAAATATACGATCCAGTTGGGTTCTTGTCACCCTACACAATTAGGCTCAAATGCCTATTACAAGAACTTTGGCTACGGAAGTTATCCTGGGATGACGAGCTACCGCCAGATATTCATGCAGTATGGTCACAATGGTGGTTAGAACTTCCATTTTTATCAGAGTTGAAGATTCCGCGAAAGATCCTCGATTCCAGTGGAGATTCAAGTGAAGTCCAAATCCATACCTTTTCCGATGCCAGTCAAAAAGCATATGGAGCAGCCGCCTTCTTGAGAGTCAAGCACAAGGACAGAGTCAGCGTTGATCTTGTAACATCCAAGAGCCGTGTTGCACCTCTGAAAAAAGGTTATCCCCTGCCTAGATTGGAACTGATGGGCGCTCTGCTTGCTGCACGCTTAGCGAAGGAAGTCAAGAAAATCCTAGTTCAGAAGTGTTCAACCAGAGCCTTTTTCTGGACGGACTCTCAGGTCACCTTACATTGGATCAAAGGTCCAAGCCATAGATGGAAACCCTTTGTTGCGAACCGGGTTCGCGAAATCCAATCCCTCACCGATCCTAACTCGTGGTTCCACTGTTCCGGCAAGGACAACCCAGCAGATCTACTTACTAGAGGAATCAGCGTAGACGCTCTTACAACCAACTCCAAGTGGTGGAATGGATCCTCGTTTCTACGTCAAATTGACTTCCAGACCAAAGGACTAGATGAAGCGATCCCAGAAAGGGTGTATTTAACGGAAATGAGAAAGAACTCAAATCCAAAAGAGGACATTTCCTTGACATTGACAGTGACTAAAAACAATTTCCTTGAAAACATTATTGATATTTCAAACAACTATGTAAAATTAATTCGTGTTGTAAGTTTTCTTTACAGATTCATACACAACTGCAGAACCAGAATTACAAAGATAAAGGGACCCCTTACTTCACAGGAGGTAAGTCATGCTGAGAACTGGCTAATCCACTCATTGCATGAAAGGGAGTTCTATGAAGAAATGCGCAAATTGTTGGCAGGTGAGCCTATTCCTATGAAAAGCAAATTAACTCCACTTAATGTTTTTCTTGATGAGAGCAACATCATTAGAGTAGGAGGCAGACTTGCCAATTCAAATTTAAATGAGAAAGCTAAATTTCCCATGATTTTACCTAGTAGAAACGTTTTAACTGATATTATATTGAGCCATTATCATAAAAAATATTTGCATGCAGGACCCCACTCACTTTTATATCTTGTTCGTCAAAAATTCTGGCCACTCAATGGCAGAAATAACTGTCGTAGAATTATTCATGAATGTGTGAATTGCTTTAAGAACAAGCCCATCACTATGAATCAAATTATGGCTAACCTACCGAGAGATCGTGTAACACCGAATTATCCCTTTAATGTCACGGGCGTTGATTTTGCAGGCCCATTCTTCATTAAGTTTAAAAATCAAAGAAAAGGGGCATTAAATAAAATTTATGTAGTAGTCTATGTATGTTTATGTACAAAAGCAATTCATTTAGATTTTGTGACAGATCTCACATCCCAAGCATTCATTGCAAGTTTAAAACGTTTTTTTGGTAGGAGAGGAAAGTGTGCAAAAATCACCACCGACAACGCTAAAACATTTGTTGGCGCAAATGCCGAAATTAAAAAATTGTTCAAAATGATTTAATTACCTGATCACACATTAGCAGAATTTTTGACAAATGAATCGATAGAGTGGAACTTTATCCCACCCAGGTCCCCAAACCATGGACGGCTATGGGAAGCAGGAGTAAAGGCATTTAAATTCCACTTAAAAGAGTCGTGGGGAACGCACATTTAACTCTCGAAGAGTTCATCACAATACTTTGTGAAATTGAGGCTGTGCTAAATTCCCGACCACTCACTCCTTTGACGTCAAATTTCGATGATTTCGAAACACTGACCCCTGGACACTTCTTAGTAGGTAGACCCCTAACATTTCTTAGTAGGTAGACCCCTAACATCCATAGTTGAACCGCAAATAACTAATATAAACGAGAATCAGTTGTCGAGATGGGAAAGAGTAAAAAAAAATTACCCAACATATATATAAGCTTTGGAAACGCGATTATTTGAATAATTTACAAGAACGTCACAAGTGGAAATTTAACAAAAATAATGTTTCTGTAGGAACCTTAGTTTTAATCAAAGATGAAAATCTTCCTAGTACGAAATGGAGTACCGGAAGAATAACTGAAATTTTTCCTGGCACCGATGGTAAGATGCGAGTTGTGAACCTGCGTATGCCAAACGGAAAAATATTAAAAAGGACAATCAGAAATCTTTGTATATTACCTGTATGAATTTTGTTATTAGTAATTATTGTGTATGTGTATAAATTAACTTCGATCGTATTTAAGTATCATAAAATGTATTGTGTATTTTTCATTTAAGTACTGTAAATATTGTGTATTTTTCATTTAAGTACTGTAAATATTGTGTATTTTTTTCATTTAAGTACTGTAAATATTGTGTATTTGCATTTAATATTGTGCATGCCTTTTTGCTTTGTAAATATTGTGTATTTGTGTATTTTGTATGTAAGTATCGTCAATTGCATTATGTATTTGTATTGAAATTTCATTTCAATGGCGGGGACTCTGTTACGACCCGCATGTGCAGAGGGCGCTAGTAGTCCTCCTTGTTTACATTTAGTCAGTATGCTTGTAATGCATCCTCGGAGCGGACGTACCTACCGTCCTCAATAAACAAACATTTTTAAAGTATACAGTCCACGCCTTTTGCTTGAGCAGTCAAGTTATACATAACTCAAAGTCTGCTCATAATCCGTTGTAGACATTTCTAAAATAACCACACCATTTGTGGTTAAAATCAGAGCTATCGACCTCACCCAAAGTAAATTTTCCAGTCTGTCATCAAATGTCTTTCAAGACCGTAGAAAAACGAAGAAAACATTCTTGGCTTCTGTATTTAATGTTATGCAAAGGTAGATACAAAAGATGGATAGCTTCGGATGAAGCACTGTTTCATCTGTCATTCTCAACTGCCAGAAACGAAGAAACAATATATTTCTCGCAAAAAGCGTCGCAAAGACGCAGCTGTCTTGCAAAACGCAAGTTGGCCGTCAGGCGTTATGATATGGATGGGAATGTCCCCTCAAGGCTCAACAAAACCATTTTTTGTAGAACCAAAGTCTAAAATTAATGCTGAATACTATCATAATAAAGTTTTGAAACACTTGATCAGAGAAAGTGAACGTCTTTACACTCAAGGAAATATTAAAAAAATAAATTTTCTCCATCCTGATAAATGACTATCACTATTCCCTGTCTTAATGCCTTGCGATTATTTTTGATGGGGATACTTAAAAAACCAATTAAATAGGCGTAAATTAATAGACGACTTTCCAGGGCTTCAAAAAGCAATTTATGAGAAAGTAGGAAAAATACCCCAAGAATTGTCGAAAAAACTCTTCTAGCATAGCCGAAATATTTGCGTAAAGTGTTCTGTGTTAAAAGAAACCACATTGAAAATTTCATGTAAATGACTTTATTCAATAGAATTTTATGAACCTTTGAAACTGGCCACACTATTTACGAATCAACCGGTATTGGCGCTAGTCTTGTTTTAAATTCCCTTCTAAATTTAAGTTATTCCATTTGCAAAATCAAAAAATTCAAGGGCAAAATCAAAACAAAACATTGTTTTAAACCCTTAAAAATTTCTAAACAGTAAATATGGTAATCATGAGTTAAAGTAGTTAAACAAAGTTGATAAAATAAACTTTGAAGTTCTGCATGCTTAGGAAGAAAACGGAGTAATTAAGAAAGCTTAGTTATCTTATTATTTATGTCCTCTGCATCGCTTACTCAAACTGATACTACTAAAAACTGTTATTTACATATTTTTAGAACAGATTCAATATATAGGGTCCATTATATCAATCTTAACTCTTAGAGTTACATGTAATTTTTTTAAATATTATCTTCAAATTAATAGTTCAATGAACCTCAATAATGAATGTTTCGCTAATGTTTTTGGTCTATATTTTTAGTACTGTTGGTCATTCTGTTTGAGAATTTTGATCCGTATATATATAAATTATCAATGACTTTTGGCATAGCTAAATTGTCTGCACTTTGTACGTGATTTGATTCCAAAAATTATGTGGCAATCTGTGTCTAGAAATATAATGGCTGACCCATGTTATGCGTGTTTTAAACTTAACCTAAAGACGAGAATTTACTGTATAAAGGAAATGAAAAAAATTAAGCATGTTTTGTACACATTTAACTCAATCTAAAAACAAAAATGCTACATTATTGCGACTTAGTTCACTAATTTTGTACTTTTTAAATTTTTAAATTTACAAACATTTGCAAATTTAGACCATTGTATTTATTGCAATGTAAAAATAGTACTCGATTTTAATGAAGCTGCCGAAAAGGCTTGAATTCTTTCGATATGATATTCTGAAAGCAGCTATTTTGCGAATTTGGGCATTTTTGGCCAATAGTTTCGAAAGGAAAATGTTTTTGTTATCTTAAATAAAAATCATGGTTTTATTTTTAAATAGATTAATATAAATAAGTTAAGAAGCGCTAATCAGATTCTGAAAAAATTATCCCCAAATTTAAAGATATTCATTAATATTAAAACGTTAAAAAATTTTCCAAGTTGATCTGAAAATGAAATTAATTAAGTTTGCTGTATTAATTAGCTTAAAAGTTAAAAAGAAATCGCACAAAAACACTTGATTTTTATTAAATTTTTGTGTTGATTCAAAAGTTTTTGTTAGCAATAATAATTTATAAATTATGAAATTTCTCTAAAGAATTTTTACGAGCAGCGTGTTTCAACATATTCATTTTAGAAATATGTTATTGAATTTACGTCTATCAGACTATTATACGAATTTTCTTTTCTAAGAAGTTAACTAAATTAAAATAAAAATATCAAATATTTTGACGGCCATGTATTTTTAAAATATTACTATAACACTCAAATGCTTTTCCTATTTATCGAGAAAATGCATGGTGGACTTAGAATATCTTAATTTTATGCAAATCTTATTTCTTTTCATTGAGAAAAGCTAAAGTTTGAGATATAAGTCTTACTTATAAAATTAAAAATTTCGTCAATCATTCTATTTAAAAGAACTTCTTCAAAACAAAAGGAAATGAAGTGCTAAAGGAAGGATTAAAGAGTAATAAGAATAATGAATTTTACCTTGAATATTGTTTCAGGTTTATAATAAATGGTATTTTCATGGAATAAAAGACAAGATTTATTGCCAGGAACAATTGCTTCCAAAATTCAGTCAAAAAATATTTAAGCTAAGCCTTTCACGTGCCATGACTCACGATTCAGCTCATTTGAAGAGATTTAGAGTAATTGTCATAATAACATTAATGTCTTAAGATGTGATTCAGCTGAATGAAATTGGAATTATCAATACTATATCGTAGGAATAACTTTAAAAATAGAGCAGTAACAGATTTTAAACAATATGCGTATAAAAAAATTAACTTCCCAAAATTTCCGAAATCCGTTTTATGTATTTTGTCATCCATAATTCAGTACAATATTATTTTTAAAAAAATAAATTGATTATTTAAAACTTGTTTTTACTATAATTTTTGTTAACTAAACACTGCTAATCTGCATCTTCTCTTTTATGTATTAATTTATATTATTCCCCTTTTAAAAACTTAGGGGAAAATAACCAGTTGACGACATTTATTTTTTAAAAAAAAGAAAGCAAATTTTTGTTAAAATGTTTACATACTATTCAATAAGATAAAGTATTAATTAATATATTTCTTATGGCTGTCTATAGATTTCTTCATTCATCAACTTTGAGGTCAAAACCTACTCTTGTAATAAAAGAATTTACTGCATCCGGAGAAGATATGATATTAATTTTACTTTACCTCCAGACAGCCACGCAAAGCATTTTAGGGTCGGTGCAGAAAAAATATCATCAAACTACATTTGTGAACTCCTTACAATACAAATAGCCTTAAATGAATACATAAACCTCAGTGAATACAAGTAATATAAAAAAATTCCTTCTTAGGTCAACAAAGAAAGCATTTTATTTTAGTTATTTTTTATTAAACATTTACAATTAATACATATACAGTCGACCGCTTATATAACGAACTTCTATTTTACGAATTTTTCTATATAATGAGCTTTTTCCTGGAACCTTGAACATACCACGATTTTCTTCGTAAAATAACCTCTATATAGCAAAGTGTATTTTCTATATAACGAACTTTCTTATTTTGTGATTCAATTTTTGTTCACTCTTCTTTTAAAGTACTTCAGAAGAAATTTAAAGTTATTCTCTCTTTAACACATTTTATGCTGCTGATAAATCTTGAACTGGTTCTATTAGATCCCAACTCGCCAAGAGCAATAGTGTTCTGGACGTTTTATCCAAGAAGTGAAACATTTAACCTCTATTGCCTAGTTCACTAGAAACATCTTCGATATTCTGTTTCACCCTCAGTGGAGTTGCCCCGTGTTCAAAAAAAATAATATATGTTTAATATTACTTGTATGCTTTAAATTATAGAATGTCCTTAAAATTCATTAATTTTAGTATAAAGTTTTCTTAATATAGAAAATACAGTGAATCTTCGACATCCTTTTTTCTTGTTTTCCTTGCAGTTTTTCTTTCTTTCTTTTTTGACGGGTAAGATATGCAAAATAAACATATATAAATTTTTAAAAAAATTTGTGGATAATTTCTTTTTTTAATATATAGTGCTTATGAATTCAAAATTTGTTTTATGTGGTTTATAAAGTATATTAAAACATGAACCTCTATATAACGAACTTTTTTCCAGGATTTAGCGACTTCGTTATATAGAGGTCCGACTCTGTATATATATATATTTTTATGCATATGACAGAATCACAACATTAAGTGAAAAAAAGAAAGCAATTTTTCTTGCAATTTTCATTTTTATATAGGGTGTTGTGTGGACTATTTTTTAGTGATTACTATATTTATTCATTAATTAAATTTAATTATTCTTATAAAATAGTACAGTAAAAAAGAAATCACATTCTCAGAATTTAGACCATCCCATGTGGAATTCGAACTCATGACCTTTGAAATTAAGAATTCTAACGCGCTATCCATTGCGCTACAGGGGCACAACTAACAATTTTTCTTTCTATATATGGTGTCGGATTATTATTTTTGTTACTATTTATTCATTTTTTAAATTAATGAATTAATATTTGAAAAACTGCATTAACATCAAGTGTCATCTACTATACAAGTTTAAAAAAAGTATTTGAACTTGAATGGATGAATATAAAATATGTTATTAACGATTGAAAATTTGAACAAGATATATAACTAAATATTAGGGTCAGAGAGTGAACTAATAGTAGGAACTGAAAAAAGAGCTGAAGTCTTCAGTGACTGTACAGTTGCTCTCCATGTAATTCATAATGGCTACGCAGGGCTAATTACTAACATGCACTATACACTTCATCAGCTTCTCAGTTTGAAAAAACAGTGCATCGTGCAATGGATCCCAGCACATGTTGATATTAATGAAAATGAGGCGAATGAGATACCCTGGCAAAGCAAGTGAGGCAACTTAACAGTAAAGCCAACACTGCAACCCTCGTCACCATAAGCGATATAAACCCAGTAGCAAAATTAAGACTTTTCGATAGAAAAATCTATGTAAAACATCAGATTTCTAAAATTAACACTGTTAGAAGCCTGACAAGCATTTTAACAAGGCTTAAGAAGAAGGCACTTTAGGAGCATGCAAATTCAGAAGAACTCGACAAGTAAGTACTCTTTCTGCAAACTTGTCAAGAAACGAAACTGAACCCAGAACGTCTTTTCTTCTGCCCTGCCTTTCTGTCAAAATTGCAGCACATCAGCAACAAACCTCCGTGAGAACTTATACGAAGATAACTACATCCAAAATTGCCAATGTGGTCAATAGGATCGTTGGTAAAATTAATTTCTTATCCATGACAAAACAACAACCAATTAACAACATGAGCCTTAAATGTAGTTATTTCTCAACTTTCCCTTAAGGTGTCCAACTACGTTCGGAACCGTGATTTTGCAAAAGCGTATAAATGGATAATGGATTTAGTGTTACTCACATTAGAAAACGTATATAAAATTGTTTTAGAATAGCATTACAATAAAAAGTTATATGTAAGTACATTTTGACAAAAAATGAACATAGAATGACCAATTTTTAAAACATTTTCCTTTTATGAAAAATGCTTCTGTTATACTAATATTTTGCTGTATATATCTCAGACCTCTGTACATAGGCTGAACTAGAATTTTTGAAATATATAACTTAGAAGTGGATTTATCCATATTTTACTAGAACATAGGGGAGAAATTTTAAGAAAAAAAAAGCCGAATATTATATCAATTCGTGGTAAAAAATGAAAATAATGTTAATTTTTCAAAAATCCTAGTTCTCTCAGACTCTCTGAAGAGATGTCTTTACTTTATATAAGCAAAATATTTTTTGTTATTATAGAAATATGTTTTGTAACATGAGAACGTTTTGAAAAAAGGTTAATCTAAGTTTTTTGCCAAAATATTGTACTTGAATAATTTTTTTTTGTCATAATGTCCTTAAAACAATTTTATACATGTATTTTAATCTAAGTGACACTAAATAGCATGAAAATTATCCATTTATGCGCTTTTTTAAAATCACGGTTCCAAACGTAGTCGGATACCGTAAATGGTATAATATGAAAATTGAGGCAACGTTATATATATATATCAGCGCAGAAGTGATCTTTCTTATGTTTGAGATGATCTTTAATCATGTCTCAAAATTAGGATTAATTATCACATTTTCCAAATGAAAAAGAAGAAAGTTTTAAATTAATATTAATTTTAAAAAAACTTTAGAAAACAGCATAAAAAAATTAGCTTTCTGCCATATATATATAATCCAATATAAAAAAAATTTCAATATATAACTATGTACACACACACACACATATATATATATATATATATATATATATATATATATATATATATATATATATATATATATATATATATATATATATATATGTAATAATAAAACTTATTGTGTGGCATAACTTGTCGTGACAAGTGGTTGATTTTAAACGTGGCGAACCAAAGGTAGGGCGTGGCCGATGGCGAGTGAATGACTGTATATTAGATACATTTTCTATGTTGGTTGATGCTACGTATTCAGTACTATTGATGAGGCAGTTTGGAACATTAATCCAGTTTATTAATCCAGTTTGGAACATTAATCCAGTTTATTCACATCTTGAAAACACATAAACATAAAGCAGAGTGGCATTACACATAACAAAGACAACACACAACGCGCGGCAGCCGGCTGGCTACATGACTGCAGAGAGGCGAGCGCAGAAAAGAAGAGTGCGCGCAATAGGCGTTGAATAGGCGTTTACTTTTGGGCGTCTGGACTGTAAAACAGTCCTCAATCCCATATCGTGAGAGTCTATGATGTTGGGCATGGCAAAAGTGGAGTTTAACATTCTGCTGAGTGGCATGATGGCGATTGGTTGGGCGATGGAGTCCGGGAGGCGTGGCTATGGTTCTTCATCTGGGTGAAAAGTTTTTGAGTTTTTTGGCTTGGCTGAGAGCTAAGAGATTGCTCTCTGATTGGATGTTGGGTAGAGTGATCATTGACTCCGATTGGCTGCCCCGGGGGCTGAGATTTAAATTATGGGGAGGAGCATGTCCAGTGGTTCCAGATCTCCGTATTTATAGACAACGGGACGTCACGTGATTTTAGAAGGTGGATGAAGATAGTTTCTTAAGTCCCTGGTAGGCGGGTAACCAATTAAAATAATTACATGGTTGTCCTGAAGGATTGTACGTTAATAATTCAAGAGCTATTACAGATAATTGGAATCATTACATATATATATATATATATATATAATATATATATATATATATATATATATATATATATATATATATATATATATATATATATATTTCCACACTAATTTTGAAAGGATATTGTAACTTTCCTTAATTTCATGTTTAGTAATATTTCTGTAGTTGTTTATCGAGAGCTAACAAGCTATTTTTTTTTTTATTTTTTATTATTATTTAAATGTGTAAATATGTGTACATGTTTTTATTTTATTCAAATCACACGTTACTCATGTGCAAATAAAATTTTAAAAACTTTACAAGTTAAAGGGAATTGTTTTTATCATTTTTTAAAGTTAAAGTTTAAGAACAACGTTGGATACTTATGTGATCTTTTTGTAAATGAGATTCAAAGCGATTGAAACAAAGAACACTAAATTATTAGAATCTGTAAAATAATCAATTTCTACATAGTTAAACTGAAAATAAAAGAAATAAAAATGTAGTATAATTTACAGCATATTATTTGTAGTTTATAATAGTTATAAAGTGTACCAATCTGTTAAAAAGATGTTAATCATCTATATTTAAATTAACTTATCTAAAGTCTTGTTACTCGTCAGTAAATTTCATGTTTCAAACTATCTTTAGAAAAAAACAGATGGGAAAAAAAATAACAACATTTTTATTAATCTTTTTATTATTATATTTAAAAAGAACTGTAAAACATAACAATTACTGAAAACATTGGAAATTCTGACACATTTATCTCAAAATTAAATCCTGCCGTCTCCATTCTTGAAGTGCAAGCATTGAATATAGTTAAAGTATAAATTCATAGATGGCGACACCAAATTAATATTTTTCAAAGTTCAATGAACAGTGAAACATTTTAAAAATAGACAGGAAAACGCTATAACCATTGAGAGAGACTACCAATGCCAAAAAACATTTTGTTCCGAATTTAAAAATCAAAGCTAAGAGGATTGTAGTAAATACCAATATCAAAGCTTTCGGAAATTTCATATAATACAGGATTTTTTTATCAATATCAAAAGTTTTAAAAAATACTACTTTTCTTTATGTATAACTGAAGGAGGATTGAAAACTTTTTTCACGAGTCAAAGAATTTGTTTCATTGAGAGAGGGAAAAAGTACTGATTTCATACTTTTTTCCACTTGTTTCAGCCATGAATGAATTATATGAAGTTAATCATTATGCGCCCCAAGAAATTATCTAGCCAAGATTTTTCACAGGGACGTAACGGAGAATGTTAGCCCCCTTCCCCTGCAAAGTCAGGCTTAGCTTTTAAAATTTTATAAATTGGTTAAATGCGTATTCGGTGTCAGTCAGACTTTGAGCCCCCTCGAATGCTCGACCTCCCCACCATTCGGGGGTGTACTTTACACCACTGACTTTTGACTAAATAAACTTGAGAGAATCATGAAATGAAAATTTTTCAAATGTGTTGAAATTTATTGCATTTTGCACTCCAAAGTGCAAGAAGCCTCATTTTAACTGGCGTAGATCCTCATTGACTTTTTAATAAATATGCAAAATTAATTATAAAAACTCGTTAAAATAGTAATATATTATTTAGAAGTAATCAAATTACTCACTATAAACAATTAGATGTCTTATTTGCTTCTAATTTGTTTATAATATTTGTATAACAATTCACCACACAAATAAATGAAATTTTCAAAATGAAGAAACCTGCAAAACTGTAAACAAATCAATAATCAGAAATATTTTGCAGATATTCATACGCTTGCAATGCTCAAAGCGAGCAAACGAAATTTTTACATTAAACTATGGGATTATATATCAATAAAAAAATTCCTGAAGAAAAGTTCCGATTAATAAGATAGAACAATAACGAAAATATCAAAATAATTAGAATACTAACACCAGAGATGTCTAACTTATTTCTAGTCACGAATCATTTTTTAACGTATAAAATTTACTCAGATATTATTCACAGGTAAGATTCGCACAATATTTCAGTAATCAGTGGCGTACACAAGGGGGAGGTCCTGGGGTCCAGACCCCCCAAAGCCCTTGATTTTTTTCCGATTGATTGTAATTCTAAGTATGTAGTACGTAAAATTTAATTAATTACTTGTTATTAATGATTAATTTTATTAATTAATGCTAATTATTTATTCAAAAATTAGTTTTTTACTGTGTTTTGTCCCCCAAAATCGACAAAATCAAAAGGAGCATGATACAAGAATGGTGAACTTTCGACCCCGAACTCCCTCCCCCCTTGAAAAATTCCTGTGTGCGCCACTGTCAGTAATTGTTTCTCCTCTTAACAGACTACTGCCAATCATTTTTACTCTCTCCAACACTGGTAATTTTTCTTGTTTTAACATGCTATTACGTAGTAACATTCAAAAGTTCCCGGACTGAGTCTATAACTTAAAAAATATTACCAATTAAACTGCTGAAACACATTCTCCTTTTCGAAATAAGACCCTTGAGTAACAGCACACTTTTGCAATGGCTTGTAAAAGTCATCGAAACATTTCTGGAATCCATTTTTAGCCATGTTCTGTAATTCAGCCTGAGATGCACTTTTAACTTCCTCTGCAGATTAGTCTTCGTTTAACATGCGGGAAACGATATGTTGACACACCCAATGCATGTTAAGGTATCCGACTACATTCGGAACCGTGATTTTAAAAAAGCGCATAAATGGATAATTTTCATGATATTTAGTGTCACTCAGATTATAATACATGCATAAAATGGTTTTAAGGACATTTTGACAAAAAAAAATTTATTTAAATATAATATTTTGGCAAAAAAATTAACTTAAAATAATCTTTATTTCCAAATGTTCTCCTTTTGTGAAAAATGCTTCTATTATAATAATATTTTGCCTGTATATAGCTCAGACCTCTCTACAGAGACTCAACTAGAATTTTTGAAAAATTCACATTATTTTCAGAGTTACCACCAATTGAAATTATTCGCGTTTTTTTTCTTAAAATTGCTCCCCTCTGTTGTCGTAAAATATGAATAAACCCACTTCTAAGTTATATATTTAAAAATTTTTAATTGAGCCTCTGTAGAGAGGTCTGAGCTATATACAGGCAAAATATAATTATAATAAAACAATTTTTCACAAAAGGAGAACAATTGGAAAAAAAATTATTCTAAGTTAATTTTTTGCCAAAATATTGTATTTAAATAAATCTTTTTGTCAAAATGCCCTTAAAACAATTTTATGCATATATTCTAATCTAAGTGACACTAAATATCATGAGAATTATCCATTTATGCGTTTTTGCAAAATCACGGTTCCGAACGTAGTCGGATACCTTAAGATCTTCTGTTAGTATCCATTGACATGTGGTCGAGGATATCCCAACTGATTCTGATATTGTTTGAAGCCTGTTCTTACGTACCGCCGCAGAAACGTTTTCGATGTTTTCCGCTGTGTGGGAACTCTGCGAACATCCAGAGCGTTTGTCGTCTTCGACACTTTCCCTGTCCTCTCTGAAACGTCGATGACACTCAAAATCTTGCGCTTGCGATAGTGTATCACTGCCTTTTACATGCTTCAACATTTCGTAAGTCTCCGTAGCAGTCTTACTCTAACGAACACAAAAATTAATATCCATTAACCGCTCAATAAATGCCATTTCTTTCAATCACCGACGACTAAGTACGTCCGCCCTCAAAATATGACGGCGACCCACCGACCACGAGATTTGGAACAAACTTTTTGCAGAAAAGGGGAAGAATGCAATAACACAGAAATATTGCTGTAAACGCGCTACTGCAAAAATTTTCCATGTTACAGGTCAGTCCGAGAACTTTTTAATCCTACTATGCATTTTTAATGTATTGTTTTTTTTTTATATTGGATTTAATATCTCTGCTTTTGATTTAATCTGTCGGTTTTGATGACACCATTCTGGATTTGATTTTAGTGTCCTCAAATTTCAAGCAACTCCACTTTTATAAAATAGAATATTTTTAAATGTAACAAAAGGCACATTTACGATTTCTTATTGTAAGAAAAATGTTCAGTATCTGTTAATTAATTAACAAATTTTAACTGTCACAATTGTTGATGTTTAGCATATCTTCCAGTATCAAAACTGCTTCAGAAGGCGTTCTAATCATCAAAAAGTTGTTGGTCAAATATGCAATTCAAGTAAAAGTACAGGAAAAGAATTTTAATACAATTCCCTCATGTGACTGCTGTTTTTATCCAGTTAAAATAGACATTAATTATTTATTTTAGCTCTTACTAAGTTTGAATGACCTTTATTTAACAAAAACGTCATTGATTGAAAAAATCTAACGAGGTATTGCTAACCGCAAAGCAATAACTTATTCTAAGAATGTAGGATTTGATAGCTATGGAATTTCAAAATCCATCACCAACCTTTGCTCGAAAGGCTGATAATTCTAACATCGCGTCATTCGTTAGAAATTATTTGGAATTTGTGTTGCAAACGTAGTTATTACTCGAAAATCTACTAATTCATGAAACACAAAGCCTATTCAGTCTATGTATTTATTGCACAAGGTGAAAAAGAGATAAAAATAGACTGTAATTTCCTTCTAATTATGTTTACAAAATATAATTGTGCTTATTTATATGTTTGAATACGTCAAATTGATTAATTTAATTGTTTTTTCAAAGTTTCTTAAATGCACAAAATTGATTGTTTAGTTATTTTCTTTTTCAAACTATAAGTATAACAAAATTTGTGTGCCTTTTTTCTTTATCTACTAGTTTTAAATTGCATTACTCGTTTATCTTCCTTTTCGCTATTTTTCGTCATTTCTGGCAAAGTCTGAAATGAATAAAAGATTTAAATGTAGCCAACATTCTAATCATTAAGAAAATAGTGTCGATTATTACTTACATTTTTAGCACTCGGTTTTCTGTTGTAAAAATATTAAATAAGTTGAAAAAATATTTTTTTAAAAAAATAATTAATCTCAGAGATTGCTTTAATATAATTCTAATTGTTCAGTCCGTAATTGTATCTATTTTTTGTCGCGAATGCCATCCACCGACTGAGCATCTCCACAAATGTTTTGATGTAACCCTCCGCTTCAGTTGTTGTTGTAGCTTCCATCGTGGAACAGCGTGCGAATAGCACCATCTCGTAATAAACCTAATTTACAGTCCAAAGGTCGCAACGTTTTAGTTAAAACACGAACCAGCATTTGACAACGAACATTTGTAAAACAACACTACATTTTTGAAGCGACTAACCGGAGAAAAAAAAAAATGGATAAACTTAATAATTCGAAGCGTGTTATCAAAGGCACCATAACTAAGATAGAAACTTTCGTAGAAGAATCAGGGAATCATACTCCGACAAAACTTGATATTAAACTGAAACGTGTCCAAGAAATGAACAGAAAGATTGATGAATTAAAGGATCAGTACTATGATATCAAGGATATTAGTGAATCGGAACTACAAGTGATAGAAGCTGACATACAAAGTATGGAGGACAGACTAGAGGAGCTGGAGGTAAGAATTAGAGATATTCTCAATTCTTTAATTGCTAAATCTTCTGTTATCTCTGTTCATAATCATGAAAATGCAATATCTCAAACTAATTCTAAACTGAAATTAGAAATAAAACTGCCAGAAATACCTTTACCGGTATTTAGAGGTAGATACGACGAATGGCCTAGCTTTAAATCACAATTTGATAACATTATAAGTAATAACAATGACTTGAGCGAGTCACAAAAACTTTATTATTTGAAAGCGTCATTACAAGGTGATGCCAAACTACTTGAAACAGTTGATGATTCCTTTGAATCGCTCATTACAGCATTAAAAACTAGATTTGAAAATAAGCGTCTCCTTACTGAGACTCATATTAATGCTATATTAGAAATAGAAAAGTTAACAAGCGAATCAGCTCGAGATATTAGAACCATGACAGATATTCTAAGCAAGAATATCAGAGCTTTAAAACTCTTAGGTTTTGAACGCAATAATTTATCGGATCTTATATTGCTTAATATCATTCTGAAAAAAAAATAGATCGAGAAACTCGTAAACAATTCGAACAATCCATTGATTCAAATCAAATTCCTGAATTAGATAAATTTATAATGTTTTTAGAAAAAAAAAGAAGCTAAACTATAGATAGTATTAATCGTTCTGCTCCTATTACTCATAAACCAAAACAAGTACCCTTCCATAAAGGTAAAAGCCCGTTGGTGTGGTGTGGTAGTTAGGAGAGGGGGTGCCAGCTCAGGTGTCGTCCACGTCACTTGACCATGGTTCAAAATTACGTGGTCCGTCGCCAAAAGCCCTCGTGCAGCTGAACAGTGCGACGTTAATCTTCACTCACTCACTCCATAAAGGTAAAATCTTTCTAATCGTCCCGTATATTACCACAACATCTATCCATCGCATGGATGCAACTAAAGTAAACATTCCTTCGAACATTGATCTCGCGGATAAAGATTTTGGTATACCAGGAGAAATAGATATGCTTATTGGGTGCGAGCTCTTTTTTGAATTATTAAGACCCAATAAATTTCGATCGCCATGCGAAAAATGGCTGTTTCAAGAGACTGTTTTCGGGTACATTGTTGTAGGGAGTTTCGATAAATTTGAGGAAAAATCATATTGTGGCTTAGCTATTAATGCGGAAATAAATTCAGATAATCTTAATCAACAATTGCAAGCATTTTGGGAAATTGAAAAGGTAGAGGAAGCCTCATTAGATCATAGTTTAGAAGAAGAAATTTGTGAAACCCAATATCAAAACACTCATTATCGCACTGAAGAAGGACGCTATGTTGTACAATTACCCCTTAAAAAAGATCCATACTGTTTAGGTAATTCAAGGTTCTTGGCTGAAGTTCGTTTGAATCAACTTTGGAAAAAACTCTCGAAACATTATGAATTACAAGCCCTTTATAAATCGTTCTTACAGGAATATATTGATTTAAACCACATGCAATTAGTAGCTGACCCCCTGGAAACAAATATTTCCTATTTTCTACCACATCATGGAGTGTTTCGCCCCGATAGTAAAACTACCAAGCTTAGAGTAGTTTTTAATGCCTCTTCGAAAACAACATCAAGTCTTTCTTTGAATGACATTTTGTATAAAGGCGAGATTTTGCAGCAAGATTTATTTTCAATTCTTTTGAGATTTAGGCAGCACACATTTGTCTTTACAACGGATATTTCAAAAATGTTTAGACAGATTTTAATTAACCCCGGTCATCTAAATTTACAGATGATTTTATGGAAAGACAGTGTTGATATAGTCCTGTACAAACTTACAAACTCAACACTGTAACTTACGGAACTACTTGTACACAGTATCTCGCTACCCGAACCATTCAGCAATTAGCTAGGGACGAAGGAGAACATTATCCCTTGGCTGCATCAGTTACAATCAGAGACATTTACATGGATGATATTTTAACAGGTAGTTCAGACTTTCAAGAATTTCAAAAACTACAATTAGAATTAATTAGTTTATTTAAAAAGGCGGGTGTAAGCCTACATAAGTGGTGTAGCAATACTCCAGAAATATTGAATTCAATACCTAAAGAAGAGCAATCTTGGGATTTCCATTGCTAATCATCAGACCAAAAAACAATTAAAACTCTAGGAATCATTTGGAGTCCACAATTTGATTATTTCTCTTTTAAAACCGTTGTGAACTGCCGTGAGTCGTATACAAAAAGAGAAGTTTTATCCATTATTGCACATTTATTTGACCCCCTCGGATTCTTGGGGCCAATTCTAACTCAGGCCAAACTAATATTACAGAAACTTTGGGTTCTCAAATTAGAATGGGATGAACCTCTCTCCAATCCAATAGCTAAAGAATGGAACGACTTCGTGTCTACCCTGCCAGTTATTCAAAATATCCATGTCCCTCGACTCGTAATAGGAAAAGGCAGAATTATTATCCATGGATTTGCCGACGCCTCAACAGCAGCATATGGTGCTGTACTATATGCTCAATCGATCTCAGAAGAGGATGTATCTACAAGACTCTTGTGCAGCAAATCCCGTGTTGCACCGGTGAAACCAATCACTATCCCTCGTTTGGAATTGTGTGCCTGTGTGTTATTGCCACAGCTCCTGGAAAAGGTTTTACATTCCTTGACGCTACCTATACAGCAAATAAGGCTATGGACTGACTCTAACATTGTGTTAGCCTGGATTCAGTGATCCCCTGAGCAGCTTAAGACGTTCATCGGCAATAGAATAAAAATTATACAGAGACTAACCCAGAACTGTCAATGGAATCATGTATCCTCTAATGAAAACCCGGCTGATCTAGTATCACGTGGATTGAATGCTTCGGACATCTCTTCTAAACAACTTTGGTGGCATGGTTCAGACTTTTTAAGGGAAGAACTTGAAGCAAACCCAATTGACTTTGAAAGGATAACTTCTGACAGTGACTACTTAAAGGAACTTAAACCCGCAAATGTGTGCTTTTAACTTCTTGTAAATTCTCTCTTATAGATGATCTTTCAAAACGTTCTAATAACTATACTAAATTGTTGCATATTTTGAGTTATATTTTCAGGTTCCTCCACAACTCTAGAAATCCTAGTGTAAAAAGGTCTGGTCAATTAGATTATAGTGAAGTGAATGAAGCAGAATTATGCCTCATTAAAAATCTTCAAGCCTCTGCCTTTCAAGAAGAAATCGAGTTTCTAGCTAAGAGTAGTTGTAGTTCAAAAAAAAAGGTAAACTTTTCTCTTTAAATCCATTCCTCGATGGAAATCAAATTTTGAGGGTTGGAGGACGTTTGCAAAACTCGGATTTAACTTATAGTCAGAAACATCCAGCTATACTCCCAGCGGATCATCTTCTCACCAAATTAATTATGATAAATATACACAATAGACATTTTTATTTAGGCCCTCAAGCTTTGCTTTATTGTACAAGACAAAGATTTTGGCCACTTCGTGGCAGATCAATAGCGAGGAAAATTGTGCACGAATGCGTAGTTTGCTTCAAAAATAAACCTATTGTAGCAAACCAACTTATGGGATCTTTACCTCGAGAGAGAGTAAACCCTAGTTTTCCTTTCCTGCATACAGGAATTGATTATTGTGGACCCTTTTTCATAAGGTATAAACACCAGAGAAAGGGTACTTACCAAAAGATATATGTAGCCATTTTTGTTTGCTTAGCCTCAAAGGCCGTCCATCTCGAAATTGTCTCGGATTTGACCACAGACGCCTTCCTTGCTACATTGAAGCGTTTTGTGGCTAGACGCGGAAAATGTGCTACTATATCATCAGATAATGCCAAAAACTTTGTTGGAGCTAATAGAGAATTAAAAGATTACATAATCTCTTAAAATTTCCCGAAGAAAAACTTTCTTCTTATCTTTCTTCTGAAGGGATTTCTTGGAATTTCATGCCACCTAGAGCACCAAATTTTGGTGGACTTTGGGAGGCAGGAGTTAAATCATTCAAATTTTATTTAAAAAGAGCTGTAGGAAACCTAAAGTTGACTTTGGAAGAATTCTTAACCATAATAACACAGATTGAAGGAATTCTGAATTCTAGACCAATCACTCCTTTGTCAGAAGATATTGACGACTTGGAAGTGCTTACTCCAGGCCATTTCTTGATTGGAAGACCCATTACTTCCATTTCTGAACCTAATTTGTTAGACAAGACAGAAAACACACTTTCTCGGTGGCAAAAATTAACAAAAATAGTTCAACATATTTGGACAAAATGGTCTCGCGATTATTTAAACAATTTACAGCAACGAAACAAATGGCAATTTCACAAAGATAACGTGAAATTAAATGCAATGGTCCTAATAAAGGATGATAACCTTCCTGAAATAAATGGAGCTTAGGTCGCATTACCAAGCTAGTTCCTGGTATGGATGGGAAGGTTCGCGTAGTGGAAATAAAAACTAATAAGGGCAATATTAAACGTAGCATTGGGAAGGTGTGTGTTCTGCCCTTGGACAATTAATATGTAATTTGTGAAATTGTTTCTTTCTTGATTTATGTAAAGCATTATTTGTTTATTATGTTTTATATCTTCTTTGATTTATGTGATTCTGTATATTGATTGAATGTAATTCAACGGGGGAGGATGTTCAGTCTGTAATTGTATCTATTTTTTGTCGCGAATGCCATCCGCCGACTGAGCACCTCCACAAATGTTTTGATGTAACCCTCCGCTTCAGTTGTTGTTGTAGCTTCCATCGTGGAACAGCGTGCGAATAGCACCATCTCGTAATAAACCTAATTTACAGTCCAAAGGTCGCAACGTTTTAGTTAAAACACGAACCAGCATTTGACAACGAACATTTGTAAAACAACACTACACTAATTATATTTCCTTTTCATTTTTTTATAAATTTTATTAATTTAAGATACTTAAAAATCTCTCATAATTAATTCTAAAAAGTTAAAAATCCCATATTTTGTGTAAGTTTTTACTGAAACTATACTTTCTTTTTGCCTATGGCTCTTAGTGAATAAGATTCATTTTTATGAAAATTTTCTGTGAAATTTTTATTTTGATTGAATTAAAGGTACTAGTAATGAAAACAATTCCATTTTAGCTTATTAAAATTTTGGAGACTGACTTCGAGTATTTTTTTCTCTTAACAATACTAAATTAGACACGTTATGAGTATTGAAATAAATTTAAAAATATCACGAATTAAAAATGTAGAATGTATTTTATCACGCGAATAAAATTCAATAATTATTTCCAAAATTACATTTTTGAAATTATTTTATATTTGTTTACATGTCAACGCGTTTTGTCGAATATTCAACCTTGTATATACCCAATTAATGCTCGGTACTGAACGGAAGATTAACAATTACTATTTTCTATAAAAAAAAAAGAACGAATCAGTCTTTTTTTATTCTAGAATTAGGAAAATTAACAATTTTCTATTTCCAAGTTTTCCAAAATTCTTGTCAAAGTTTTATTTTTATTGTGATTATGTTTTAAAAAATGCTCAAGTTCTTTGGAGTTCACCACATACCTATTATTAATGAATATTTTATAGCAGATAATCACCTAATATTTTTAGAGGAAATTTATTTATTTCGAAATCTTTTCAGTCAAATTTCCTGGGTTAGCTCAGGTGCAAAAGAAGATAAAGATGTAAAATTGCTCCAAAAATGAGAGTTAATAAGTACAAAGGAATCGTATATATTCAGAAACTTATTTAAAAAACAGCTAATATTAGTGTAAAATATTTACCTCCAGTTAATTGTTAGTCATATATATAAAGGAGGAATTTTTCTTCAAAAAATAGAAATCATTAGTTCAAAATGCTAAAAATAGATAAGATTTTTAGTAATTTTTTTGAATTAACGACTCCTGTTGTGTGTGTTTTTTTATCTAAATGTATTTGATAAAATTAGGAACATTTTTTGTCTAAATAATAACAATTTTATAAACAGAAACAAGTATTATAAAAAAATGAACTACTTTGAATGGATGAATAGAAAGTATTTTTTTAACACGCGATTAAAAATTTGAACCAGATATATATATATATATACATATATAAAGAGAGAGAGTGAACTAATAGCAGGAATTGAAAAAAGAGCATGATTTATCTTTATCTGTATTGTTGTAACCATGCATACCCGGTTTGGCTAGTTTGGCAGAAAAACCGGTTTTCGACGCCAACTTTTGTCATTGTTTTGACTCTTACATTGTTACGACAATGGAGACGAATCTAAGTTGGAGCCAAAAACCGGTATTTAGTTAAATTAAATTAATACTTGAAAAAACTGCATTAACCTCAAGTGTCCTCCACTACAAGTTTAAAAAAAATTATTTGAACTTGATTGAATGAATAAAAAGTATTTTACTCTCGATTGAACATTTGAACAAGATAAATATATATATATAAAGATCGAGAGTGAGCTAATAGTAGGAATTGAAAAAATAAATTATTTTTATAACATCTATTTTAAAGTAAGTAGTTTTCATACCAGAATCATTAGTCTGTATGTTCACAAGTAAAGGTAAGTGTCCTTTTTTTGTATGTTGATGAAGACCTTAAAAAACGACTTGACTATTTATTTTATGTGAACAATGTATATAATTAATTTTACAGTTGAATTTGTGGTACTTATAAGTATCGACAGCACACTTAGTTTTTTTTCGTCCGTGCAGCTTGTTTTTAGTTGTTTTGTGGAGTCATCACTAAAGTGCAGTGGACTTACGCTTTTTTTTTTTTTTTTTTTTTTGGCATTTCTTTTTAGCTATTTATTTGTTTTGCTTTTTATATTGCCTTATTTTAAAGTTTTCAAAAAATTTTGAACTTTGAATCTGAGGGGTTTTTTCCCCACACAACTAAATGAAATATCTACCCATAATTTAAGAAATAACGGTATTTTAATTCCTTTATGTGTGACTGAGATTTGACAATAATAGGAGATTTTCAAGGTGATATTTTTTATTATTATTATTTCCTTTTCTTAGAATGCTGAAAAAAAGAAGCTCAATCTTCAAGAAGCTTTGCGTTTATTACAAAACATTCCATCTAAAATTAAATATGTGCTGACAGATATTTTTTCAGATGAAGAAGTCCCAGCAAATAATCTGCTGTAATTTCGTTGATTCTTAAAATGACAAGCAAGAGTGCTGAAGGCCTTCGCAACGAACTATCTCTATAAAAAGGGTCCATTGCCAGAACTACGGCTAGGAAAAAATGTCCTCATTGGTGATGACATCAAAAAATGGATGCATTGGCCTTTAGCTAAGGTCATTCGGCTGATTCCTGGAAAAGACGGCAAAATTACAGCTGTGGAGCTAAAGACTCGATCTGGAACAATGTTACGACCCATTCAAAGAGCCTATCCTTTCGAAGTACAGTCGACAGAACCCCCGATTATCCTTTAAACGATTGTACATTTACTAATTTTATTTCTTCTATTTCTAGTGATATACTTTCAGATCCTAACGAATCCAGCAGCGTATTGTCTAGAGTATCCTGGCATGGGCGGATCATCAAGGCACCAGAGAAACTAGACCTCTTCAACCAAGCCTTATATATTTTTGAGTCCAAGTGATGTTGACTCAAAAAGGGGAAGGATGTTGAAGGCCACCGCAACGAACTATCTCTATGACGCAATACTTGGGTGGATTCAACGAAGAAGAGACTTTTGCTGATTGGACTATTTTATTATTAGAACCTTTGCTTTATGTTAACTGTAAAATTAACGGAGAAATCCTTTTGTTAGATATAGTACTGCGAGGGACTTTGTATGTATATGTTGAATGCTGCTCTCGTGAAATGATCTTCGTATTAAAATTGCTATAGAATAATCCCTGCTGTGATTATTACTTGAACCTGCTTGTTGTAACCCTGTGAATTCAACAAAGAGACTGAACAAGACTCTAGGTGCAGTAGTTCATGTTAAGAAAATACAGCATTTCCTCCCCCAGGATTAAAAAACTTTCATTCATAAACTCACTCAAAAGGCACAATGTGTAATGAATTTTCGTGTATTAATGAAAAGAAACACTGTTTCTTTGAATATCATCAAATTTTGTTTATGTGTAAAAAAAG
This sequence comes from Trichonephila clavipes, assembly GCA_019973935.1. Lineage (NCBI taxonomy): Eukaryota > Metazoa > Arthropoda > Arachnida > Araneae > Nephilidae > Trichonephila > Trichonephila clavipes. The sequence continues at coordinate 419,842 of BMAU01013597.1, forward strand.
GAAATAAATCTTTAAAACTTTATAAGCTTTAAAAATAAATATTTTGTGTTTTAAAATATTAGTGTTCTCGGGTTATTTAGTATTTTAAAAGTTTAAACTACGTTAAAAAAGTTACACGGTCTTTTGGTATTATGGGGATATTTTAGAGCTTTGCGATGGTACTTTAAAGTACCAATTTAATTAATTAGCTCTAATGGGTTAAACTTCCCAAAATTGCCTATTTTATTTATGTATATCCTTTAATTTTCATTGTTGTGGTTCAAAAAAAAATATATTGCATGAAAAAATTGCAGTTAATTATAATGCGGTAGATAAAGGTTTAAGCGACTTTAATATTATTCAGATAATTTGTATTTCAGTGAAAAGGATACTTGAAAAAAAATAGAAAAAAATGCAAAGGATTTTATTTATTCCCATCTATTACAATATCATTTTCAGAGTTAGCTTTTCATCACTATTTTCAACACAGATAGAAAAGTAATTTAATTTTGAAAACTTATTTGGGTTATATCAAAATTTGTTTAGTTTATTCCCTCTTCTAAGTTTGTCAAGAGAAAAATTTAGTTAAGTATAGTTTTTTATTATTACTATAATTTATCTTCAGATTTCTAGAAAGCCTTAAAATATAAGGATAAAAGTTGACATTTTATAAATAACTTTACCAACACAGCATACTCATTTATTTTCCAAAATCAATTCATTAACCAATGATTGATTTATTGAAACTGAAGGACATCTTGAAAGCCTTTCAGAGGCAGAATATTACTCATGGCAAACACAATTCATTACTTATTTATACAATTGAATTAAAGGCAACGTGCACTTCAACACAAATTTGTAACGCTATCGAAACCCTTAGCGTATCGAATGTCACTTTACATATAGCGTAACAAATGCTAACATCTCCATTGAGGCAAAACGCTGGCTCGGAAACAGCCGCTCTTTGTACAAGCACGGCGTGGGAAAAACGTATCCTGGTCCATACAAACCAGGGCTTTTTACAATTACATCACCTCGAATATGTAAACAGACATCTCGTTAGACATTTAGCACGCTTTTCAGGCTCCATGACTTAGGGTGACTATGCTTAAAACATTCGCCTGAATTGTTTCGAATTCATTTACCATTTTGTTGAATGAATCGTCGCTTATTTTGTAGGAAGTGATTCATAACATACAATTATCGTAATAGGGGATAATTTTAACAAATAAATTATTTATTTTTTGTTCGCTTTAGAGGGGGTAAATGTTCTAAAGTACAGTAAAAGATGCGTTGGAAAAGATTGACCATTAGAAAAGATTTTTAACCTTATTAATCATTGAAAACAAAACTACAATATCCATAAATTTATCTGGATTGAAGTATATGTGTTTTATTAACGATTAGAGAATCTGTAAATTCTATCTATAGAATAATCTACTTTTAGTTATATATATATCGAACTACAAAGATGATGATACTTGAGGAAGATGGAGACGATTTGAACATCAATTTTATCTTGATTGTAGATAATAAAAACTCGGAAGTCGAATTTTTATTAAAAAATAATATCCCACACAGCAGAAATGGATATCCCTAAAAGCTGAAGAGTCAACACTGTCTTGAGTAAAAAGTTTAAGTAAAGGCCACTTTTATTAATGCAGTTTATAAATTATGTATATATATGTAGTCGGTTGGTGTCTTGCCATGGACAATAATTAAATATGACCAAAGGTCCTATAGACAGTATCGGGAATCTAGATATGGTTATCTTCACATAAGTCATCCAGGGTAGATATATACCGGGTGGGCAAAAACGTAAAAACTTTAAAAATTCATAAAATAGAAATGAACGAAAATAAAAACTGTTTGCAGGATAGCATTAGTATGTCACGGGATTTTTTTAAGCTAGAAAAAATAATTCGAAAATTATCCGGTAGGTGGCGCTGTTACAAGTGTCTGTGGTGTAAATTCATTAGACGGCTATAAAAACCTTTGCTCTCAATGAATCCACATTCATTTCCCCATTACATACAGTGAATGTGAACAAGGACAGTGCGCCGGATAAAATTTTTACATGAACGAGGAATCAGCGACCATTGCGTAAATTATCAGAAAAAAAAGAATAACAAGGTCTTTAAAGTTTGTTAAACATTTTGAGGAAACAGGAAAGTTGGAGGATCGAGCACGAGCCGGACGTTGAAAGGCACGTGTATGCATTGCTGTCGAAATGGAAGCGATTGCGTCCGAAGCAGCTTCAGGAACCAAAGTGCTCTAAGAAGCTGCCAGATGATTGGGCTTACCACCATCATCTGTCCGCAATATTCTTCGTCGAATCCTTACCCGTACAAATTGCAATCGTGCCATGAACTTTTGCCAGCAGATTTTTGAATTTCTAAAATGGAACAGGACATTTCTCGCTTCATGGTGACGTTAACAACCATAACTGTCCCATTTGGGCGACCTCTAATCCACGTGAGTAACATTGCATTCCCCAAAAGGGACAGCATGGTGTGGTTTCACGGGTTCATTTATCATAGGAAGTAAATGGATGGATCTGTAAAAGCGTTATCTGTTAGTCGTGCCATGTTTAATTCAATCAGCGAATGTCACATTCATGCAGGATTTTAACCCGGTTAAGCATTCCTGATTTATCGTTAGCGAGGCGGTAATGGCCTCCTCGGTTTCCAGATTTAACACCGGCAGACTTCTGGTTTGAGGATATTTGAAAAATCTAGTCCATCAAGTCTGTCGGAACTGAAAGATGCGATAAAGTATCCTCCATACACGGAGCACTCTGCCGTTGCTGGATTTGTTCGTATGTCTTCTCCCTGTGGTGGTGGTGTAACTTAGTGGTGGTTGTGAAAGTTTTCTGTTCATTATGTATGCATTGTTTCTTTTACAAATGATGATTTTCAGTAAAAAAAATCCCGTGACATACTAATGCTGATCCTGCAAACAGTTTCTTTTTTCGTTTATTTCTCCGGATTTTATGAATTTTAAAATTTTTACGGACTTTTAAATAATATGATTTTAATTATGCATAACCAAAAAATTCATGATACTATCATATATTCTAACATCGAAAATTTCCTAATCATTAAGTTTATAAAAAGAATAATTTAAAACACAAGTAAAAGTTAAGGCATATTACCATAAAACCTGGCGTATAACGCGCACTTATACTTTCAAGCTGCATTTTTTTTGAATTTTAGTTATATTCGCCGTATAACGAGCACCCCCTTTTTTACGAAGAAATCTGAAATGTTAGTATACAATGCTTCTTATGTTTTAAAGTTATTTATTCGAGGAAGTATCCCAGACTTTTGAAAAAAATAGCATATACTTCTAAAACTACAGCTCTTTTAGTTCGTAAGGTAGGTCATTTCTTTTAAATGAACAGTATTTCCATAAGTGTAGAAGTAAATTTGTTTTTGTGCCCATCTCTTTTGTTATTTTTAAAGCTATTACTTTTATACCCGGCGTATAACACGCACCCTTAAATTTCGATCTTATTTTTTGTGTTAAAAGTGCGTGTTATACGCCGGATTTTACGGTATATACTAATACTGTAATAATAATATCATCCCAGAAAGAAGGGAAAAGCAGTATTGATAAATAGAATAAATAAAATGGGAAAAGTATTTTTATAATGCATTACCAAAATTTCAAATATATTGGCATAGAAACAAAACAACAAAATGACAACAAAAACGAAAATTTAAATTTTTTTAAATTATAATATATTAACAGTACATTTTTTTTATTTAATAAAGGGGTTCACAGATGAATTTGAGACAGAGTAAGAAAGATCAAAATGTGTGATGAAAGATATCATTGAATGAATATAAAAAAATCATGTTGGAGCAGTATAGAAACAAAAAATATGAAAATCAAGAAAATACACTAACTATTCGGTTACATTATTTTAAACATCAATATATATGTATAAAATTTTAATATTTTGTACCTCTTACGTATTATTTTCTTAATATTTAAATATTTGCTTAGACCAAGTATGCCCCAGGGACCATCGACACGCTTGCCACAATGGGTCACGACTGAGTTGTAAAGGCGTCATGCGAAGACTTATCTGAAAAACAAAATATTTGAAAAGATAATAATAAGTATTAATTTTTTTTACTGTTTTATTGAAAGATTGTTTTCTAGGACACAACAAAATATCAAAATTTATGTTAAATACGTTTTATTAAATTACAATAGAAAACTATAATGTAGCCAACACTTCTTCATCGTTGTTTGCGTTGGTTTTCCAAAGGAAATGGACTCGTGAAATTCTAAAATTTTAGGGAGCGTGTTTCAAAATATCTGTAAGGAAACATTGAATTGCCCAGTGAGTGCTTGCTATTTAAGAATGAAGATAGGCTTTGAGATTTAGTTTTTCATACCATTACTATAAGATATTTAAATAATTTAAATTTAAGATTACAAGGAAAAGATTTTTGTAAAAAAATATTCCATAATAAGCTTATAAATAACATTTTCCCACCTTTTTATATTCCTTTGTTTGTTCGAAAAGTTTGACATGACACGCATAAATTTTTACCAGATAGTCCCACTCTTCCCAAAAAGGTTGGCCACCCTTCGCTTGGATGCTCGATACATTTTAAAGCTGCCTTCTCTCTCTCTCTCTCTCTCTCTCTCTATATATATATATATATATATATAGATATAGATATATATATATATATATAGATAGATAGATAGATAGATAGATAGATAGATAGATAGATAGATAGATAGATATGTAGGATTTTCCGTTTAATCATTTTGTAAAAGGTTGAGTCATATCCTTTTCAGAGGACTATTAATGTCAATTTTGTTTATTACCCCATTCCGAAGCAGCGCCGTCTGGTGAGCTCTCGGAGTGCCGGCTTGAATAATTTTTTGGCAAAGGGCTTCTAACACCAGCCAGTTCAACACGTCACGTTTTTTGCGCATTTCACACTCAGCGCGATTTCAGTCCAAGCATGAGAAAGGTAATTAATTTCCCCGTCTTCTCTAAAGGTACAACTCAACTTTCAATTAATCTAATTTCTGAATGTCTTTTTCCCTTTGTAAATATTCCCTTTGTAAATTTTCCCCTTTAACTGGAAATAAATTCTTTTTTACTTAAATAAAGTATCTGTGTTTAAATGATTTTGATTCAATTAATTCATCACTAACCCTTTAATACTTACCCCTTGACAACCACCTCACCAATTTAAAATCCCGACTTCTGAAGAGTCTGATTTTTGTTCGAAGATTTTATTCCGACTCCCACATATATATATGTTACCGGCAAAGTATGAAATGCCGGCATTATATAGAATGCCTAGGCATTGTATAGAATGCCGGATGTTTTTAGGCAAAGTATGAAATAAGAGAATTATTTCATACTTTGACTAGGCATTGTATACAATGCCTAAAGCTGTTTTGGCAAAGTATGAAATAAGGTCATGGTAAGGTTACTATATCAATGACGTACATTTCTAAAAAATACAAATGCTATTCTGACAAAATAATAAGAGTGCCATTAAAAAAATATTCAAAATACGTAAAGGAAAAAGAAAGTTTTACCAAACAAAATTTATGTCTATCTTTTATTAAGGCAAACAAAATTTTCAAATAAAAATATAAGAACTTAAAATTAATCTACTTATTGCAACATGGAAGGCTTGAATGGCATTTTGAATTACATTTCATTACATTTTTCACTCAAAGACCATTCTTATTTTGCTACTTTGTTTTACACATACATTTGACGAATCATTTGCTGTTTCCACTGAAATGAGCAATTGCAAATGACAGATGAAGATGTGACATCTCACGCGTCTTTTCTTTAACAAGTCCTTTGGGTTCTTTGGGCCAGAATTAATGGCAACTCTTTTCCAACCAAATCCAAGAAATGAAATGTGAATAAGAGATGCAATTAAACGGACTTTAAATATCGGATTTTAGAGTAAGCGAGAGGGCAATGTAAAGGAATGTTAGACAATTGATGTGGGTTGTGGCAGTCGATGGTTACTACAGTTCGTGTTTCAAGTTTGAATGAGTTCTGTGTGACGTGGATACATATATTGGTGCTCGATTAGAAGGAAGCCGTACAGTTGCATCTCATTGCATATAAAGACAAGAGCTACTATAATAAGGTAGGATTGATTACTTAATATTAGAATCGAGGATTAGGCGATTCGTTTACTGATATTGGTCTGAATTGGATTAGGTCTTATTATAAATATATATATATATATATATATATATATATATATATATATATATATATTATATTATATATATATATTATAAATAAATATATATATATTGTGTGTTGCGTATTGCGTTATCGTGGATTCTCTCATATTAATTATTATAATTGAAATTGTTAAAGGTTTAAGTTGAATATCTTAATAAAGTCATATTAAGATAATGTTTGATCCTAGATCTTTCGTTAATCCTACACCTCTAGCTCACGCTGATATTTCGAGAGATGTACTTCCAAGGGGAGGAACATCACAAAGAATTTCATGGTCAGGAATATCTTTAATTATAAGCAATTTTTTAGGGCACAAAGTAATTTGTGGTTTAAATTCCTTCAGAAGTTCCAAGTCGATAGAAATCATTTTTCCCACTCGTTACAAGCGTCAATATATTGGCATTCAGAAAAAAATCATAAATTTCACAACAATGCCTTTTTTTAATTAATTCTTCTTCTTTTTATGTACAGTTCAATATCATAACGTGTAACGTTTTTGTATTTGGTTGAAAGTTCTTTCGGAATTCTATCACGTCCTCCGTGTGCAATAGCCAAATGCTTCAGGAATTACTTTAAATAACTTAGAATCCATGATGTAATACTGAATAGAAGTAATTCCCCACCTTTATATCCCCGTGGACCGGTCACCATTTGATAATTTTACCGCAGCCCGCTGAAGGTGGAATGTTGTTTATATTTTTAATTGTTTTGATTTAATAATTTAATTGTATTTAAACATGGCTTCAGAATGAAATTTAGTTACTCCAAAAATGAATATGAAGTGATTTTAGATTAAATATAAAGTTACATCCATGGAGAGTCAAACAAACACCAGAGAAATGTACTCCAGTAAATAAAATAGAAATAATTTAGTATTCCTTGAGTGGTTCGATACCATTTGATCCACGGACCGGTGGTTTGGAACCATTCAGTATAGTACTGACGCCTTCTTTAACACGTTACATAAATTTACTTTTATTTTCTCCAAACATCACACCATAGCTATTCAGCAACCAATTAGCCCTGGATTCCTGATTCCTTTTAGTAGTCCTTTTGGCTTTTTGTATATATCAGTTATTAACTTCTTGTACGTAGTTTCAATTAAAAGAAATGCTTTCTTTTTGCAGCCTTAACTCGAGTTTTGGGAAGCTCGTCGTCGAATAGTTGCTTCATGCCTATAAACCGGAGTCGGCAATCTTTTTTAGCTGTGGCGTGTTAAAAATCAATCTACCAATTATGATTCAGCGTGCTACACAGTAGGATATTTTTGAAACAATTCTATTCCCGCGAGATAATGTATGCAGAGTTAGAGAAAAGAGTTCAATTACATAGATTTTTTTACCACTGTATCTCACATTCATTTTGCATCAATTAAAAATATTTCCTAACATAAAAATAAACAGTATAAAATATAATTATTTCTTCAACAAAAAAATTAAAAATAAGTTTAAACTACCCTCGAAATTGTACCTATATTGTGTTTTTTAAACATATTTATTAAAATAAGAAATAGACAAAGTAAAATATAAGTATTTCCCCTGATTACAGTTAAATAAGATTTTTAATGTGAATCTAGTGCAGCTTCGCTCTACTTTCATACCGCAAAAAATTTAGTGTAATTTTTGACTTTTACTTTGACATATGATTCTGAGCATTCAGTTGTTAAACAATTTCTTCGTAGACTCGAAATATTTTTGTATGATGAAAAACATTTTATTTAGATATGTAGAACTAAAATACATATGCAATTTTCTCTCTTCAAACAATTAAATATCTCCAGCTACGGCATTCAATAATTTACAAAAAAGCTGTAAATTTACATTTAGAGTTATCTTTCAAATTTTTTCATAATTCCTTAATTGTCTAAATTCTGGAGATGTTTGTCACACACACACACACACAAATAAGATTTATTACAAATTTATGAAGTTCATTCAAAAATTGACAAATTTGTTGAGCTGTGCTGAGTGCCACTGATAATTGTACCGTGTACCATAGGTTGCCTACCCCAGCTATAGACCATGACTCCTTCTCCAACACTACAACTTGCTTCTCCATTTTCATGCAGCACAGGAAAAAAAACAATTTTTTGCTGAATTAGTTTAAGTAAAATTGAGTATTTTGAAACTCCCGAACAAGAGAGCCACAATGTCAAATTCTGAGCCTTAGGTACGCGTTAAAAGTCTTGTACCTTGTCATACAATATTCGAAATGAATCGGAAATGCATTTCATACTTTGACTGTTTCTCATTAGGTCTAGGCCATGTGTGAAATAAGTATCATTTCATACATTGCCGGCTAGTTTTAGGCATTCTATACAATGCCTAGGCATTCTATAGAATGCCCGATTTCATACTTTGCCGGTAACATATATACTGCTTGACAATTGCTAAGGAACAAGTGATTTATGCAAAATTGCGTCTAAGGCAGTTCACCAATAAAAATACATCCTAGTTCCAAGGGTGTGGTAGACCAGGACTCGTTATCTGTATAAAAGAGAGTGCATACAAGTTCATGGTGCATACGAAAATTCATGCTGTTTGATGTTTGTCGAAAATAGTGTTGGATGTTATAAAGGTTTTTTTTCTCTGAAATTCTGTTTGGTTCTTGCAATAATTAAGAGCAAAATATCAGCAAGACATCATTTGAATGACTAGGATCATGGACGAGTAGTTAGACGATTTAAGGTAGGTCAAAGTGTTGCCACTGTAGCTGCTACAATGGATGCATCAAAGAGTGTTATCTCGCGATTAAAAATGGCAGCTGAAGGTGGAAATGCTTTGCGAAACCATGTCCGGGATAGTGAAAGGAATACCACACCTTTAGAGGATCATTATGTAGTCTTCGTGGCGAAAAAGGGGACAAAAATTCAATCCTGGCCAGATAGCTGCAAACCTTTGCAACCGCTACTGATACACATGTTTCAGCAAGAACCATATCACAGCGATTAAATCAAGTTGGTTTGTATTCATGGAAGACTTTTTATTGCATCCCTTTTCAACCACGCCATCGTCGAGAGAATATACGCTGGAAAAAGGAACATGGTTGGGATCACCAAAATTGGTATAGAGTGAGTCCAGAGAATATCATTTCAGTGTGACAAGTGATTCTTGCAACCTATTACTGCGGAGAAAACGTGGAACACATTATGCGTAAAAGTTTGTTTGTGAACATGATCGGTACGGCCCGAGAATGATGGTGCGGACAGACATCATGCACAATGGCAGAACACCACTTCACATCTTTGAGCAAGGAACCGCTACATCGCAACGGTATTGCGGAGAAATTATTCTGGATCATGTTTGTAGATTTAGGGGTACTGTAGGTCCAAACATTCTGTTTATGGACGATAATACGCGGCACACAGAAGCGTTGAGGTATCAGACACACTGCAAAGTGAAAATATTCTACGCATGCAATGGCTTACTTACTCTGCCAACTTAAATCCAGTTGAATATGCCTGGGATGCTCTTAAAAAACCATCCCTTCTCGAACAGTGCCAGAACTCAAAACCGCCTTGAGAGCGGAGTGGGACAATATCCCCCAAGGACTCATCGATAGTCTGGTGAAGAGCATGGAGAAAACAGATGCAAAATGCGCATTAGCGTCCGTGTGGTCAACACACATTTTACTAAGATACTCATGTCTGAATCATCCTGACCTGAAGATAAATTTTTGTGGCAGTTTGGAAATCATCCAAGGAGCTGCTTTTTTTATTTTTAATTCTTTGATGGGGTGATAACTGTATCATTTTGTACTATAATAAATGTACATCGTACTAAAAATTTTTAGTACGTAGATTCTTTTACCTCAAATAAAGATTCCAACATTTATCCAAAATCCAGGTACAATAAAGTCACTACTTCTTTAATGGCTAGAGAGTTTTATTCCAAAGACAGCCACGCACACACAAATAAACATAAAAAGAAAAACAATGTACATTCGATTTTAAGTTGTAACACCATTTTGTTACTATCTTTCTCAACGTAATCACTATATCGCTCCTTCTAGCATGTTCTCTCGCTCCACCTTCCTTCGTTCTTCCCTTTCGTCCTCCTTCCTCCGTCTTTCCTTTCTCCTCGATGGCCGCGCCACCTATAAAGATTTTTAAACTTCCGGGCGAATCTTACAATCGTCCTTACTAAATACGTACTTAGGATTCATTTCTTCAGTCTCTGTCTATTCTTAATTATTCCGAAAAACGCAACTGTTCCTTAGCAATTGTCAAACAACATATACACTGCTGGACAATTGCTAAGGACGGATCACAAATTGATATGTAGCATAACATTAAGCGAGACATGAGGCCTAGTAGGATAAAATATAGTTGCCACACTGTTCAGACATTAGAATAAAGAATATTTATTGTTCTGGAAAGTACAAAAGCTGTGAAACATCTGAAAGAAAAAAAAATGTTCATTTGATCTGCGTACGGAGAAATGGAACAATGCATCTAAAAGTCAGCAGGCACCTTAAAGAAAGGTATCAGTACGGGATATGTTCACCGTGGAGTGTGATGCAACATTCCACACGTCGTACCATACTTTGCACAACATTATCCAGCAGCTGTTGAGGCAATTTATCCCATTCCTCTGTGAGTGCACATATGAGGGTGTTCTTGTTTGTCGGAGGATAGTTTCAACCAGCAACTTGCCTCTCCAAAGCAGCCCACACATTTTCAATGGGGTTTAGATCTGGAGAACGCGCTGGCCATACGAGACGTTGAATACCCTCGCTGTCTAGACAATCCTGAACAGCGAGTGTTCGATGACATGTTGCGTTTTAGTCCATAAAAACAAATTTATCACCGACAGCACCACGTAAAAGACGAACATGAGGAAGTAGAACTTCATCAATGTATCGTTGGCCCGTCATAGTCCTATTCGCAACCACATGTAGGCACGTGCGGCCATTGATCATGATGCCGGCCCACACCAGGATACTACATGTCGGATATTTTTATTATATTTTTCTTTTCCTGGATATTTTCGGGACGATAAGCAGTACCACTCTCGCGCCAGATCAGTTGGCGTCTACAATCCGATGACAGACTGAACCTACTCTCATCTGAGAATAGTACGCATGCCCAGTCCTGTTCAGTCCAATTGTGATGCTCACGACATTATTGCAAACGGTCAGTACGGTGCTGTCTGGGTCAATGGGACACACACAACAGGTCTGCGTGCGTATAGTCCTCCTCCCCTCAAACGTCTGGCAACAGTTTTTCGGGAGATCTGCTTTCCTGAGGCAGCAAGAAACTGATTTGCCACCTGCTGAGCTGTGGTGCGCCTGTTCCTTTTTTGCTGATAGGACGATATATCTGTCTTCTGCAGGCGTCGTACTTCTAACACGACCTCCACCGTGCCGTCTACTACACATTCCAGTAGTTTTAAATGACTTCCACAGCCGTGAAACAACGCTGTGAGCGATGAACTCCTGGCAACATCTCCCTTCTTCGATCTTTCCAATAATTCGGCCACGCATAAAATCATCTATGTGATATCGGGAAGACATGCCAAAAAATTTTAAGTTCGTCTATTAAATCTTTCCTGTAAAACTTTGACTTGAAACAACAACTGTCCACACGCGTCAAAACCTTTAAAGCTCTTATGAACGCTATCACGTGATGAACAGACGTGGAAAAAAATTTGCGTACTCATACTTCTTCTTACTAATATCCCGCACTTATTCTAATTTTCCACATTTTGCTTCCTTTCATTTTGTGGTTGCTATGGATGATAATGTTATCCATCCTTAGCAATTGTCCAGCAGTGTATAATATATATATATATATATATATATATATATATATATATATATATATATATATATATATATATATATAAGATAAATATAATATTATAATAGCAAGATAAATAAATATTCAAGCTTTAATAACTAAGACGGAGTTATCAGAAGGGGTCAAAATTGTGAATAATCTAATCATATGGAATTATTTCCTGAAATTTCATTTTTTTTATAAAACACAATTTATTTTCTATTCTTTAATTCAATTTTTTTTTCATATATTTAGTCTATTTTTTAACAATTCCAGACAATTTTAGTCTAATAATTCTTACTTAAAATTTATACAATGAAGGAGTGATTAATAAGAATGATATGATTTGGTGATGGTATTTATTACATCATATTAAAGTAATATTTTTGAGTTAAATAAATTGAATATCTTTCATCGGGACATTTTAATTAATAGGTTTTAAATTTACTACATGCTTTTATGAGTTCTAAATATCCATCGATAACTCATTTTATTGCTACATTTATTGATAACTTTTATATAATTTTGCAATAATACATTTAAATAAATGAATATTTGAGAAAAATATCCATAAGCTTACCTTGATAAGTTTATCGATGGATTTCATATAAATATCGATAAGTTTACCATTATCTGGAAAAATTACTGATTAACAAAATTTTTTTCGATATGTTTGAGAACAAAGTACTCCCAAAAATAAATTATTTAAGTAGCTTATGGAAGGCGCTTTTTTTAAAATTATATATGTATTGCAGGAAGTTTCTGCTGTCACTAACTGCTAGTGCTTATAATTTCAAATTTTAAATGAATCTGTCATGTTAATCATTAATTTTTTTTCTCACTGACTTGCATAATTTAATGACAATTTCTGAGAGACGGTGGAATCTTCTAACTATAAAGAATATTTAAATATATCTATCTATATACATATGTTTATATATATATTTATAGGAGAAAAGTAACTCACTCATTCATTCCCTCCCTCTTCACGAGACCTCTGGAACTATTTGACCTACACACTTGAAATTTGGCAGGAATATTCTTTTTTTGGGGGATAGAGATACGCTAATAATAAGTTTTACAGCAATCAATCCCCAAAAAGGTGAACGGGAATATTTTCGATAAAAGAAAATTCCCGTTTTTCAGTTATTAGTCGTACAAACTTGAAACTTCGTTGTCATGTTTCTTTTGTTGAGTAGCAATCCGTTTAGAACGGGTTTTGTGGAAATCGACTCGAGGGAAGGGAAGTACAGGGACGTAAGAGATAAACATACTTCCGTTTTAGAAATCTAAGTTCTATCCTTCTTAAACTTAGAGGTGAGGGCTATAAGAAAGATTTTCAACGCGATCGAAGATCTGATGGTAAGACTTAGATATCAAGAACTTAAAAAGAATACATAATTTTATAACAGTGAAATGGGCCAGTAACGGCTAATATTATATAATCTTCTATTCCAGTGAGTAATCTATATTTTTAGAATCAATTAGAATTAACATGATTTTTAATTAATTTGTAGAAAGTAATGGCATAAACCGTCTAATCCGTTTACAATGTAACATTTTTCTCAAATAGTTCAGGTTTCACATCTGTTAACTTCACTAACAATTTAATGAACACTTAGAAAAAATATTGTTTTTCTCTAAGATCTCTGAGGGGTAGCCCAGTGGTCAAGGTATCGGATCGCGGCAGGCCTGTCATGAGTTCGAGCCCAGTACCACTAAAGACCCGCCGTGTAGGGCAGTGATGCACGTTAAATCTGTCGAGAGCTGAAACGTCCTCCCGTTGGTGTGATGTGGTAGTTAGGAGCGTACGGTGCCAGCTCAGATGTCGTCCTCGTCACTTGACCATGGTACAAAATTACGTTGCCAGTCGCCAAAAGCCCTCGTGAGTGAGTGAGTGAGTGAAGATTAACGTCGCACTGTTCAGCTACACGAGGGCTTTTGGCAAAGGACCACGTAATTTTGAACCATGGTCAAGTGACGTGGACGACACCTGAGCTGGCACCCCCCTCTCCTAACTACCACACCACACCAACGGGAGGACGTTTCAGCTCTCGACAGATTTAGCGTGCATCGCTGCCCTACACGGCGGGTCTTTAGTGGTACTGGACTCGAACTCGTGACAAATCCAGCCACGATCCGATGCCCATACCACTCGGCTACCGCGGCCGTAAAAGCCCTCGTGTAGCTAAACAGGGGGTGACGTTAATATTCCCTCACTCACTCACACTGAGATTACCTTTAACAGATAAAAATCAGGTGCAAAAAAAAAAGGAATAATTTTAGTAAAAATAGTGATTAATAAAATATGTGTCTGAATAATAATTCTATTAAGGACTGGATAACAAGATGAAAATTTTTTTTTGAATGTTAAATATCCCTGCACTACTGAAACTTTCATTACGATATGATCCATATCAACAACAATATATTGTTTTGAATCACTAAATAGGCTTATTAATATATACTTTAATAAGTTACATTTTTGCTACACATTTACTCATACTAGAATATAACCAGGACAAAACTATTATTATTTAGGGTATCAGTATATAAAATATAATGATAGATTATATGCTGTAACTCAGTGTTTCTCAAACTGTGGGGCACGCCCCCTAGGGGGCGCGAGCTTATCAAAAACTCTCAAATAAAATATTACTTTTTTTAAAAAAATTATTAATTTACTGAAAGGAAGGGAAAGAAAGCGTTCTGACATAATAAAAAATATAATACACATTTGCATTGATATAATACACTTATAAATGTATCAGTACTGTACAATGTGTTTCATAATTAATTTAACAATACTATGTTAAGAACAGGTTTAATAACTATCAGTGATTCTATGGGCATGCCATAAAATTATACACAAAATTTAACATTTATCTTGATAATTTATATGGTTTATAATTAGAGTAGCATTGTAACGTTTCTCTTCAAAGTATAATATTATTGAATTTTATATACATTGTTATTATATGGAGGGGGCGCCAGGTAAATTATGATAGAAAATTGGGTCACAAGTATAGAACGTTTGAGAAGCACTGCTGTGATTTGTATGAATGGTAACCTAGAATCAATGACGAATGAAATGACTTTCTACTGCTGATAAACGCCCTTTTCAAGACATAAAACAGCAAAAAACATAAAAAGACATAAAAAGAGAAGCACTAAGGAGTTTTCCGAATAAGACGGTATTGCGTATATACATACCTGACATAAGAAAACGTAAATTATTTTTTGGTGGTCCGAAATTGATAAAGTGGGGTTTTAACGTATTACAACGCAGCATACGGATGGTGTGCTCTGTTGATCGAAGTGGACTGAACCAATATCTCACAGACGGACTCGTAACCAATGTAAGTAGATGTCCCCATTTGATAGAGAACGTGCAATTGGACTGAACGTGGCAAGATGCTGAATTAGTAAGACGACTAAGTATTTGAGAGTAGGAGTGAAGTTATCATTAGTCGATTCTGTCAGCAATGGAGGAACCATGGCCGTTTGAAGGATTCAAAAGGTACCAGTGGATCATGAACAACAAAATGCGAGACCAGAGTGATCATCCAAACAACGCTCACAACCCCCAGATCCTCCGTGTTAACGATCCGAGGTGGAAACAAGTAATTGCAATGAACAACAAAACATTACTCACACACACACACGCACATCAAATGATAATTGAAATCATGAAGGCCATTACACCAGCTAACTATTGCTGTTGTATACCGTGAAGGTACAGCGTCCGTTCTCAAAATGACCCCGATCGATCAGTGAAAACTTGTCAGGAAACGTTCATGACAGTGATGGGATACTCCAGTGCTTCTCAAACTTTCAATATTCGCGACTCACTATTCAATCATTATTTTCCTCGCACCCCCTTTACACATTAACAATGTATTGAATTCAATAATACTATACTTTGACACTAAAGCTACAATATAATATATATATATATATATATATATATATATATATATATATATATATATATATATATATATTCAACTTTAATCCTGTATGTCCCACCGACGTATATAAACGTCTCACTCAACCAAGGCATTAACTTTCTGGACGTATATATACGTCTTTCCGAAGTACGATCTTTTCTGTGCAGTGCTATCCATAAAATTATTCCGAAGGTCTTGGAGTGCAATAAAAGCACCTTAACAGTGTTTTCGAAGGATTTACTTATTTCAGAGGATTTGCTGATTTATTCATTTTCTCTCCCCCATACATCATATACGTGCACCTACAAGGAAAATGGTGGCATTGGGAAGCAAATCGCGTAACTTTAAATCAGCAGTTAAGGAATTAGTTATAAACCGTACACACAAATGATCAAGATAAGTGTTAATATAAGACAATGGGGGGTCACTGATAATTATCAAACTTGTTCTTAACTTAGTATTGCTAAATGAATGATAAAAAATACATTGTACAGTACTGATACATTTATAAGTGTATTATATCAGTATAAATGTGAATTTTATATTTTATTCCACAGAAAGTATTTTGTTTGTTTACTTTCAGTAAATTAATAATTTTTTATAACCTTTTTTTTTCGACTTTTCAATATACTCGCGCCCTCCTCGTAGAGCTATCACGCCCTCCAAGGGGGGCGCGCCCCACAGTTTGAGAAACGCTGGGATACTCACTTGACTGTTATCCACAACACAGCCTGACACCCAGAAGTGATGATATGGGGAGGGGCACTTCATTTGATAGCTAAATACATTTGGTTATCATTTGCTAAATTCCTACAGTACATCAATCATCGACGTGATTCTACACTCCGGATTTCAATTTTTTTTTCACGGATCACTGGGCTCATCTTTCAACAAAATTCCTGACTTCATATAATGTGCCTTTTGACTGCTTCGAGAGTTTCTTCAAAACTAATATGGCTAGGACGATCATTAGAATTCTTCCAAAGAGGTCCAATTTTAGCAAATGTTTCCATAGAAATATCATAGAGTTATGATATTTTGAAGATATATATATATATATGTCAGGTTTGAAAAGTTTAGATTCAAAATTAAGGAAGTAATAAATGAAAATAGAGCGAACTCTTTACCATCGCGTAAGGATTTGTGGGTAAATAAGCCTATTTAAAGGTGCAACGAGCGCGGCGAACGCATACTAGAAAAGGCTTGGCTGGTGTCTCCTCGCTGAGATGTTGTCTTTTGTACCACCCAGTTGCGCGGCAAAGGGCCGCCATGTTAGATTTTATGTGATGGAAGCGAAATAAAGAAGTATTTTGAAGATGATGCCCTCCTCATTTTACCAGCAGGCCTGGGGCCAGACATATATATATATATATAAAGATATTATTAGTGTAATAAAGTTTTTTTTTTACAAATTTGTTATAATTATGGTCTCTTAACTGTGTTAAAATATCTTTAAAATATGGATCTCAAAAAATTGCAATAATTTTAGTTGTATCAATTAAAAAAAAGATTAAAGGCTTACCAAGTAGTAAACAAACTAATAACAGCTTAGCGAATTAACATTAAAATTTTTATGTAAAAAAATATTTCTAATAATAATTTTTATCTATACAGATGTATTGATGATCGAATTATTTTTTATACAAAAAGTGCGTGAATGTCAAAAATTATTTTCATCCTACTTATGCGAAAATCTCACATTAAAACTAACAATAATCAATTTAGTAAGGATTACCTTGATATAACTTAACAAGTAAAGGGTCAAAAATTAAATAGCAATAGTTTTTCTTGTAAGAGATACGTTTCTAATTTTAGAATTATATTAAAATTTCATTCTGGTGAGAGTGAATGAGTGTGTGTTTATGAACGTTGCACTACAAAACCAATACGAGAGCTATTTGCGACGGACCTCGTAATTTTGAATCTTGGTTAAATGACACGGACCACATAAGGTTCCATTTTATAAATTTCTTTGAAAAGAAAAATTATTTATTTGTGTACAAAATACTTTTGGGATATGGGAAGAGAGAGAGACGAAAACAGAAATTAATTTTTGTGGAATAAATGAGTATTATAGTAATTAATATCATAATTATGGTATTTAACCCCTGTACAGTAAAATTTATTCATACATACATTCAAATAGGTGAACATGAGTTGTACTAAATAACAAGTTTTTTTTAATTGTGGTGTGTACTATTATTTATTTTAATGTACTTCTTTGCTCCACATCAATATGTTTGAAGAAAAAATAATAGCGTAAAATCCGGCGTATAACGCACACCTATACTTTCAAGCTGTATTTTTTAATTTTTAGGTATATTTCCCGTATAATGCGCATCCCCTTTTTTACGAAAAAAAACTTAAAATCTACCTCTGCAATTTTCTTATGTTTTGAAGTCATTATTTATTGGGTGAATCATTCATGACTCTCTTTTGACAAAATAATATACTTCTACAATTATACAATCCTTAAGCGCAAGAAGGGAGGAGATACCAAATCGGCGCCATGGTTGGATTTTTCTCACGCTTTTCTATAAACATTGATTCCTTTTTCCCCTTTCGTGTGATGTACGAGACGGACGATTCATTTTGAAATAAATTAGAACAAGCCTGAGACTTATTACGCTCGCTGTCTGTAGTATATTCAATACTAGGAATACTATGAATAATGTTGAATACGCTTCAAGCAGCGAGCAGTAAAAATGGGTCCTGGTAAACGAAGCAAACACAGTCAAGATCAAAATGATTCAAAAAATTTGCAAAAAAAATGGAAATCGTGCTGCAGCCAAGGATGTTTGATTTTGGTGAAAGCTCCATAAGGGAGAGGAAAAAAATGAAATAACCATAATTAACATGCTAAAGAAGAAATGTGCTTTACGTAAGGAGCTTACGTAAAGGAGTAACGAAATGGCCAATTCTAGAAGAAAGTGTTGCGAACTGGGTCCTAGAAAATCGCCAGAATGGATTAATTGTAACAAGAAACAGTGTACGTTTATTCACCTTAAAATGGTTAAAAAAGAATGCAAATGAAAGTAACAGTTTTAAAGCAACTTTCAGTTGTGGTGTAGCCGATTTATGGCACGCAATAATTTAGTTCTGCGAGAAAAACAAAAGTTTCACAAATGCTTCCTAAAGAGATGGGCAACAAATTCCAGAAGTATGTCATTGGGTTTCGAAAGCAAAAGAAATATTTACTGTTACATATTGGAAACACGGATGAAACTCCAGTAACGTTTGACATGATAGGAAATAAAATTATAGATATGAAATGAATAAAATGATTCACATTAAAACAGCAGGACACGAAAAATCTCATTTTACAGTACTCCTGCTTAGCGAACGGCACAAAATTAAAACCTATTATTATTTTTAAAAGAAAAACAGTGCCAAAATCCAATTTCCCGAAAGGCGTTTTTATTCATGTACACGAGAAAGGGTGGATGGATGAAAATGGTGTGAAATTGTGGATAAAAAATACTTGGCAAAGGCGTCCAGGGGTCTTACGGAATCCACAAAATCTATTAGTTTGGGATATATGTTCAGATCCCATCTAACAGATAATACGAAAAAATTGCAACCTGAGTGCAATACAGATATAGAAGTTATTCCTGGCGGATTAACGTCATTAGTTCAGCCATTAGATGTGTGCATCAATAAACCTTTCAAACAAAATTTAAAACGACAGTGGAATACATGGATGCTAGAAGGAGAAAAATCATTTACGAAAGGAGGCCAAATGCATCATGCCAATCTGGAAATAGTGTACGAGTGGATAATAAAAGCGTGGAATGAAATTAAATCTGACTTAATTCAAAAGTCATTTAAAAATGTAGTATATCTAGCAGTCTAGATGGAACAGAAGATGATTATTTATTTATGGAGGAGAGTAACAATGATGGTGAAAATGATACAGATTTCGATGATGTGTCTGAAGATATAACGGAAGACGAATATGCCAACCTTTTCATTTTATCCAACAATGAAAATTCATAAGGTATGTTATTCCTTTAAAATAGTATTCGATATATATATATATATATATATATATATATATATATATATATATATATATATATATGTCTAAATTTTTTTAATACTCATTTTTTAAAAGCTCTCATTTTTATACCCGGCGTATAACACGCACTTTTAACACAAAAAATAGGATTGAAATTTAAGGGTGGAATTAAATTAAGGATTAGGATTAAATTAAGGGCACCCTTAAATTTCAATCCTATTTTTTGTGTTAAAAGTGCGTGTTATACGCCGGATTTTACGGTAAATAAAAACATATCTTAAAACAATAGTGCAAAATGCAGCGAATGTAACTTTTCTGCATTATCGGAGAATATATACATAAAATGAAATATTTTTCTGGAATAGGGGATGTGCAATTTTATCAAGAGAAAGAAAGAAACTCAAAATAATCGGGATCTGAATTTTTATGAAATTATCTAAGTTTTTTCAAAAATTTTGGTGTTAAACAGGATTTATTGTTACTTCTATAGCAACTGTGTTACCCATGGCTGATGCCCAAACTGTATTTACAATTTTTTGCAATCCCCCCCCTTAAATTAAAAATTCATAACACAGTTTATCATTTCAACTAATAAAATAGCTTATTTTTTTAAGAACATTTATCAAAAAGTCAATTTTTGAATATATTTTGCAGTTTTACATCAAAATTGTTCATTTCAAAAATTGCATTGTATTCCCAGTTCCAAAATGGGGTATTCTAGATTGAGCACCCCTTTTCTGAACTTTTCTCTATAAATCCCACAGCATCCATCTACCTATTTCATGCACCATTCTCCCCCTCTTACGATCAAAACCAATTCTAAAACTCACCTGTCCAATCACGATCCACCAATTAGACACCACACTCCAATGGGAGCCCTGGACATTGAATTCAAAGTGGGAGGGGGCGTGGTCAAACACGTGTTCGCGCGAGGGAGAGAAAGAAAAAAAAAAAGATGCTTCCCCTGAATGCCTACCCTTCTCCACTGTGGAAAAGATGCTAAAGGAACACAGAGATGAGGACCGGATGAGAGAGTTTCCGGTTCCGAGATAACAAAGCGGCTATCGAAAGAGAAGTTGTGATCAGGTGTTGGAAGAGTTAAATCTGTTGAAAGGTTGTGAGAATTAAATACTTCCTCTCTCTCATCCCCTTTTTCGTTTTGACGTGTGAATGGAAAAGGTAAGTGATGGGCTTAAATATATATGCGTATAATTTTTTTTGAAAAAAGTGAGAAGTTGGGGACTTATGTACATTAGAAAAACGAAAATAATGAGAAAGTACTGTATCAGTGCTATTGACATTTTATTTGATTAATTTCATTAATTAATTTTAGTATAAATACCCTTTAATTATTTATCTTATTTGATTATTTATCTTAGTATTTTTTTATTTATCTAGGCTCTATAAGATATTTAAAAATGATTAGCTACATAGCGTTTAAAAACACAGAATGAAATTTATTTCATACAAATAATTTGTATGCAATAATTTCGAAAGCTAGGACCGCCAATCGAAAGATTTTCTTAATACTTACACATTATAAAACGTAAAACACATGACATTTTTTAAAAAATACATCTCTGTTTTAAAATTTTTTAAACTTATTGCAAGTTGAGGTACACTACATACAAAAAGTTTTAAAAAATACTCATAAATACTGGAAGAAATACAATAATTTTTTTTTGTAAAAATATACATGATTAATTTAAAATCAGTCACATTATACGTTTTTAATGTATTTTCTTTTATCCATCTTCTCAAAGATAAAAAAGAACTATTTAAAGGAATAAAAATTCATATGATTAGCCTTATTTGGGTATTGCTTATTATTTCATAAAATAAATAGTTTTATTTAATGTTTACCATCTGTTTTTATCTTTTTTTTAAAAAAAATTCATTCTAGGTAAAATATTTCACAATCTTTTTTAAGTTTAACTGTAGAAAAATAGCACAAATCCATTTATTTTTTTAAATACGAAATAAAAACTGATAGACTTAAGTAGATTATTATTTTTTTGGGAATTGTGAAATTAATTATAGGATATAAATCATAGGATAATAAAGAAATTTATTATCAGTGCCATAATTCATATTTATTGTTTTATGAGATCAATCATCATGAATACCATTAGTTTTATTGAATAAGAAATACTAACGTTATTCTGTACTTTTGAAGAAGTTAATTTCAATCTAAATTTTAATGTATCCCTTTTTAATTTGAATTGTCTTTTGGATTTATGTTTTATACATGTTTGACAAATACTTATGAAGTTTTCTCACACTAATAATTTAAAAAGAAGAAAATATATGCAGAATTGTTTCTTCTTATTTTTTACAATTCTTAAATTAATGTTTTAATGTAGACGATTTATGTGAAACTTGGTGCTGAATAGAAAGCGCATTAATTAAGAGTTTTGTATGTTTTTCTGGAACAAAAAAAAGTATTTTTTAAAAGTGAAATAAATGTTAATTTTTCATACTTTTTTCATAATCAAAGTAAACAGAAACATGAATGAAAATTATTTTTATAGATGCATGGAGCTGAAGATTTTTTGTACGACCCTATAAGGAAAAAAAGTTAAAATCTTTTGAAATGTCGAAGGTTATATTTTGATTGTAAAATTAAAAATTAAGCCTCCTGGAACCATTTTACAAAAGCAAAGTTGTTGAATTTTTCAAGTTTCATAAATAATCATATTTATGTATAAATATTTGAAAGTATACTAATAAATTTAAAGTTGTAGCACATTTCTTATAGCGTATAAAAATTATTACTAAATCCTTTTTAGATTTTCATAAAAAAAATGCCTTGTACTTGCATTTTACTGACTTGCACGTAGAAAACATGATTAAAAGTTTAGTAAGAAAATGAGCTATTCAGGCCTTTGATAAATAAAAGATGAAGGAAATCTTAAATGTTTACTTAAAATGGAATGTTTTCTGCATTGAGTGAAATTAAGAATAAAATAGCTCCCTGTTTTTAAAAAAATTGCACTCTAAATTTTTATACATTTAACTGAATAAATACAACGTTTTTTGGTATAATATATAACTTTACTGTCATAATATAAATAAACACACCTGTCTATATTAATTATTCAGTGTGTGTGTGTGTGATTTGAACTAAATAGTGTTTTTATCATCGTATACTAGTTGCATACAGTTGCACATGTGTATCTGAGACTTACATTTCTTTATATTTCAAGTATTAAAATTCGAAAAACTTTTATGAGTCTATTATGTGCAGAATGTTATTTCTAAAGTTTACATCATTTTTGCAATCAACAGAAGTAATAAATAAATTTATTATATTTACTTTAAAAAATTAAGGCTTCTAGAAATAAGAAATTAGATAGAAATGTGTTTTACAATGTCCTTTTTTTGTGTGTAAATTCTTTCTAAATCACAGAAATGTACCAGATCTCTGTGATCAATGGTAGTTAAATGTAAAATAAAATGTCAAAAGTACTACGTACGAAAAGTAAAAAAACTTCGAATACGATAATTTCTTTCATATTCGTAATATTTTGAAAAATATTCATTAGATTACTAAGATGACCTTTTATTCCAAAAAAAAATTAAAATCATCATCTGAAATCATTTCATGTACATCTGAATGAATGGTTATTTAAAATTTATTTGTACAAAGCTGGTACGGAGTAATAACTAATAATGATGAATATAATTTTAATTTTGTGTGATAGAGACTGATGTAATTACTAAAATATTTCTTTAAGAAAATATGTATTCAAATGGTTTCAAACTCGAAAAGAGGGATCATAAATGGTTGAATTCTAGAATGCACAATATTACTCGATTTGCCATTCTTGGCAAACAGGTATGAAAATTCTGAATAGATCATCTGTATTTTACTTGGTATATTACTTGGCAGCATAAATTTTTATCGGATTTTAGAAATCGTTTTCACTTACAATATGAAATTTAAGAAAGCGAAGGGAAAAAGCTACTTTTCTAGTAATTATTAATAATAATTTTTGATTTGGGGAATAAAATACAAGTAAAATTACCAGATAATTTAAAGGAAAAAAAACGTGAAAGAATTGTTTTGTAAAAAAATGTAGAACTAAGTTTGCATTCCTTTTGAGTTTGAAAATCATTTGTTCATTATATATTTTTTCACTCACAGTATAGTTTCTTAAGACTTTAATGATATTACTTAAACTCTTTTTAATGTAAGAAGTAAATTATTTATATTCTAAGCAATACTTTTGTTAACAATATTAATTCAAATTAGCGTCGTATATATATTCTTCGACAAACGGAATACATTCTTCCCTGAATATTGAGGATTTTATGCGTGCAAAAGATGGCATGAAGTATTTTTTAAAAAGTGTACAATTGGATATTTTCTGCAGCAAATATTAGATAATGGATTCTGAAACAATTTCTTACTTAAATTCATTGATGGCCTCGTGTCTAAACTTTCATCAATTACAGTAAAAATTATGAAGTTTTGTAAAAAATATAGATCAAAAACAAATATATTCATTTAAAGGTAGTTTAACTGCACGAAAAAGCTAATATCAAGCTATAAGATCCAGTGCAAATATCGTATGAGAAATTTATATGCATGAGTAATTGTTATTCAAAATTTTTTCATCACCATTAAAGGACAAATTACAGAGAGCTCTTGGTATTCTACCACGTTGATAAGATAACTACATAAATCAAATTACACTTATAGAACAATGCTCTTGCGAAAATATCTATGAAGGGATATAGACCAGGGGTGGCTAACCTTAATGGATCAACGTGCCATTCTTCTAAAAAAAGTTTAATGAGTATAGACGTGCCGTTAAATAATTTTGACTTGTAATTATTGGGAAAATAATAAAACTAATTACTAACTCAAAACTCTTTACTCACCACGAAAAAATACATTTTGCACTGTATAGTAGTGAATGTTTTAGTTATTCATCTATCTCAAATTAAAGTAACATTAGTGTGAATTTTGTTGCTGCAAAAATAGGATTGTAAGATATTACTTTTTTGTAGAATGCATTTTGAATTGGAGTAATCTGTTAAACGATTTCTAAGCGAGTTTTTAATATTATTTATTACTGAAAATAATGACTCGCAGGTATAGGTAGATGAAAAATGTGATTATAATAGCATAAGTCAGCTTCTTCAAAAAGTTAAATGTATCTGGAATCGAATTCCACATTGGCATTCGATGGATTCATTACTGGCATTTTTACTATATGTCAATTCCAAAACATTTTCCATGTGCTCCAATAAATTTTTAAATCCATATTCAACTACACAGGAAATCAATCTCAGTCGCATTTTAAATTCAATTTCAAACCAGTCGAAATTGGACAAGTTTATATAAAATGAAGTCACATGAGGGTACGTAATGATACACTCGTGCATTTCCGATCATTATTTGAACTGAGAACATTCCGCTGAAAATTTTTGATTAAATAATCAATTTCGGAAATACATTCTTCTAAAACTTTTCCTTCTTCTGGTTTCTCATGCCATGAACTTTGATTTTTTTGTTATGTTGGGGTAGTACTTGTAGCTTCTTGTAACAATATCATTTATGAAAACACGTTGATTAGCATCGGAAGTGCGAATGAGAACCCTCGTGAGCTCCTTAACTAACTTTGTGATGCTGGACTAAAGTGCAAACCGTTTTGATTAAGGAATCCGACTACGTTCGGAAACGTGATTTTGCAAAAGCGTATAAAAGAATAATATTTATGATATTTAGTGTCACTTAGATTAGAAAATGTATATAAAATCGTTTTAAGAATAATATTGCAATAAAAAATTATTTAAGTACAATATTTTGACAAAAAATTAACATAGAATGACCCATTTTCAAAATATTCTCCTTTTGCGAAAAATGCTTCTATTACAATAATATTTTGCCTGTGTATATAGCTCAGACCTCTGTACAGAGGCTCAACTAGAATTTTTGAAATATATAAATTAGAAGTGGGTTTATCCATGTTTTACGACAACAGAGGGGAGCAATTTTAAGAAAAAAACGCCGATAATTATTTCAATTGGTGGTAAATCTAAAAATAATGTGAATTTTTCAAAACAAATAGTTCAGACTCTCTGGAGACGTCTTTAATTTATATAAGTGAAATATTATTATTTTAGAAGCATTTTTTTTGTAAAAGGAGAGCATTTTGAAAAAGATTATTCTAAGTTAATTTTTTGCCAAAATATTGTATTTAAATAATTTGTTTTGTCAAAATATCCTTAAAACATTTTTATGCATGTATTCTAATCTAAGTGACACTAAATATGATGAAAATTATCCATTTATGCGCTTTTTTAAAATCACGGATCCAGACGTCGGATACCTTAATGGCGTGCCCAAAATATTGTGTCGCGTGCCATCAGTGGCACGCCTGCCACCGATTCGCCATCCCTGATATAGACATATGAAACTAATTTCCTTAGCGACGCTTTTAAACGTCTACATGAAAACCCCAAATCTGTAAAGTGTAATATTAATTAGCACACATGTGATAATACTATTACTAAGATAACACTTCAAAAGCACAATAAAAAATTGTGATTGAAATTATTTGGTTGTTAAGAATTTACCAAACTAGCCTAAAATTGTGAAATTTATTCGCAAGTATACAACTAATAATTTTTTAAAAATATTTATAGAGCTAAGAGTATTACGCGATAACCAATATTAATTCGAAGAAATACAAAAATCTTAACACGCTAACACTCATTGATTTGTTAGATCAGTAAGACTACAATAAGTAATAAATAACAAGTATACAAGTATTAGTTAGAAAAATAATTTTCTTAACTCTACAAAAATTGTTATTTCAAAGATGTTTAATAAGTGTATATAATAATAGGAAAATATTAATGACTGTTTATCTTTCGTAAAAGAAACAAGAGAATTTAAAATAGCTTCAGACAATTATTATTCGCTAATTTTTTGTAATTTGTGAAGGTCTCCTTGGACCTCACTTTGAGAACGAGAATAAGAACCAGTAAGAACCAGTAGCCATTTTTATAAACAACTTTCTTTATTTGGTTATCTTATCCAAATAGAATCAAAGACTTTTTAACAAATATATCTAACTAGTATTATGAGGTTTTAAAGGTAATATCCTTTAAATTAACTTAATTAATGATCCAATTAATTAACAATTAAATAGCGATCACGCAGAGATTACCACGATAAGAGATCCCAGAATTATATTCTATGTTCTTACTGAACATTTAATTTTAATTTCATTCGCAATAATAAGACTAATATTTACCACACTACAGCTCAGCTCAGCTCAGCTTTTATCTGAGATGAAATCTTCAATTTAACTTCACTATAACTTTCTGCTTCTATCTCCTACTGCTCTAACTTTACTATTCCGTTTGACTTAAATACTTTATCTAATCTGCATAACAAGGAATTCTGTCCGCTTTTTGGAGTTGATTGGAAATAGGTAGGGAATTAAATTTCCCTAAAAAGGACGACTCAGAAGGTTAGTGATAAAGTTCCGTATAGATTTGTCACAAATTGAAATAATTATTTTATTTAGTAAATGTTTATAAGTAAGACTGAGCATATATATATATATATATATATATATATATATATATATAATATGCACTCTAAAATAGTAAATAAATCCTATGGAGATGCTCAAATTTAACGAACAAGATTCTCACTTTTATTCTTTACTATTATTATTAGTTATAATCTAAATGAATAAATTGAATAAGTTAAAACTGACATTGTTAATTGACAGTTTTGTTATTAATTTTGTTCGTCAATTTATATTTTTTGTTCGAAAACTTCACTTTCATAATTAATAATTTTTTCTAAATTTTCTGTTAATATTGTTAAGTTATTATTTTGTTTCTTTTTACACAAAGTTTTGCTTATAAATTTGTGATGCATTTGCATAAAATGCAGCAATTTGATTTCATAAAGTGGAACGCGAATCCTTTTGAGAGCAAAATGTTTATAATGTGATTTATAATAACGAGTGACCATTAAGACATTCTAATATTAAGAAATTCCACAGATGTTTTTCTGGTTAGTAACGTAGATGTTCGAGATGAACATATTGTAACATATTATTCAATGTTCGAAAGGGAAAGACACTAATGTGTTTTTTTATATAAATGAATTACCAAATACAAGCAATAATTAAAATATTTAATTTTTATTTAAAAAAATGCTTTAGTTCTATTATTTTATCGCTTATAGAACTGACTGAGAGACCATAAATATTTTTTACCTGAAAAAAATCAGCAGACATATTTAAAAATAATTATCCAACTAATAAAAAATAAGTAAAAGAGGAAAAATAAATTGAATCTCGGGATTTCTTTTAATACTACAAGTAGAATGTGAAGAACTCTGTAGTTTAATAATTTTTAACAAACATATATGCATGTGTGTATTAATGATTATATAAATATAAAGAAGGGGTAGAGTGTGGAGGAGTGACTAATCACGTCGCACTATTCAAATACTCGAAGGCTATTTGGTAACAGACCTCGTAATTTTGAACCATGATCCAATGACGAAGACGATACATGAGATGGCACCTCTCTAACCTAACTCCCTCACCCCAACATCAGGAGGGCGTTTGAGCATCGACAGATTTAACGTACATCGTTCTCCTACAAGGCGGGTCTTCAGCGGTACTAGGCTCGAACTCATGACAATGACGAGTCCGTTATCTTGACCACTAGGCAACCGCGGCCACGAAAGAAAAAGCGAGAATGGTATAGGGCAAAATATAATAGTAAAGTTATATTTATTTCCAGATAAAAATAAGTTATGATTAGATCTTACTAGAAAAAATAACGAATTCCGTGTTTGTTTCATAAATTATAATTTGCTGTATAATAACTAAATTTAAGTAAATTTATATATACCCCTTATTATATTTACAACTTTTTCAACCATGTAAGAACAACTACTTGATGCTTAACGTTATATTTGCGCGTAAGAAAAGTGTTGCTTTTGTGAAACATAGTTTTCTTATAGAACTTTCAAATTTTTAATAAAAGTAAAAACAAGATTCAAGCTTATTTTAACTAAATGATTAATATATTATCTACCTAGAAATATTAGTTAAATGTTTCCTTCTAGAATAAGTTCTACTTTTAAATATTTAATTTGTGAATCTCCTCTTCATTCTAGAGAATACTTCCTATTCCATTTTTAATACATATATTATCTATTCAACATCTTACGATTTTATTTACATTCATTGTTTCAAACATTTTTTATGACCTAATTATGGGGTGCATTTTATTCTTTAAGGAACAACAGTTTTTACAAAGAAATTTGCCGTAAATTCCTACTACAAGTTCCCTTCTTTACTTCAGCGGCTTTTCCAGAGGAAGAAAGGAGTCATATTTTTGGGATTATAAGGCTGTTATTTGAAAACAAGAATTGGAATCTGATTCTTAGATAATTCTCTGCGCAAATGCGATATATAGATGTCGAGAAAAAGTTTTCATTTCCTTAACATTTTCTGTACTAGAATTTCATAAACATATTTTTTTATTAACTACAATACAAAAATAGATATTGATATTTAAATAATTTATGGTGGTATCTTTATTTCTAAGAATTACATGTCAAAATTATACGAGTATGAAAAATAAAACAAAAAAGGATTTTTCTCCCTATTATACATAGATATTTTTTTTTGTAATAATCGACATTGTGAATATTTTTATGCTTTAATAATTAAAAAATATAGCTGAAAAAAGGTGTATATTACTTTTAAAATTCGATAGTAATTCGAAAAGAAATGTTGCCATTAAACGAATCTCAAAAAAATTTAACTTTTACTCTGAACTTAGATCAGTAGGATGACATATTGATTTTTCAAAAATTTCAGGACTGTATTGCACTTGGAAAAATGCCATATTCATTAGGTGTGTTAATATTAAAAAAAAAAATAAAGTTCTAACTTCTCCAGTTTAAATCCTTATATTGTTCTACGTTTATTAATAAAACTACATTAATATTGGGAGGATCTAGAATTTATATACTTGTTTAGTCCAAATAATTATATATTTTGTACCAAAAAGAACATTTTAAATATTTTAAAAAGATAGCTCTATGCTTTTAAGGCATCCTTATTTGACACACACAAAAATGTATATTATTTCTTAAATTAACGTAGAAATTATTTTTGTGGTACGTAGTTTTATGTAATTCATAGTAAAATATTAATTTTGTGAGATATCGTTATTGTTAAGGCTGTTTTAGCCATATATACGAGAACGTAAAAATTAAAACGGAGCAAATTTTCGGACAGAAAAAAAAATGCCTTAATTTGTAATAAAAATTAATGACATTGTAACTCATGTATTTTTTTAAAATAAAGTGATTTTAAAATTTCAAAATATTTAATAAATAATTAGTTTTTGCTTTTATAAAAATGGATAGCTCGTTTAGCATTACGATATAGGGAAAAATTGCGAAAAACATTTTATAAAAGAAAAAATGTGTCAACTCGAATAAAAATGAATAAATATGATAAAATAAGTGATTCTCAATAAGATAGTGAAGCCAGAATATAATATTAATGTTTGAGTACTTTTATATCCCGAATTTGGGTCCTATTCTTTAACATTAGCCGAAGACAACCTTAAGTTAAATTGTGAATCACATACTTGTAAAGTTTTCAAATGAAAAGATTCCAGGTAGGGAAATTTGAATTAATTGCATAAGTATATTGTTATAACAAATGAAGTTTAACAAAACATGTTATCTGCAAAAAAATTTAAACTATCGTAAAATCCGGCATATAACGCGCACTTATACTTTCGAACTGCATTTTTTAATTTTTAGATACATTCGCCGTATAGCGCGGACACCCTTTTTCTGAATATTTGTAATATTGAATCTGAAATATTTGTATACATTGTTTTTATGTTCTAGTCATTCATTCGAGGTTTTTCCCCAGATTTTTGAAAAAATAGCATACTTCTAGAATGGCAATTTGTAGTAACAGGTGTTGATGGATGAAGGAAGACAGATGAGCTTCGATGTTATTATTCTTTCAACGAGAGCTTCGTTGCGAGTAGTGTATTAGTTGTATTTGTCAGAGAAATAATTTATGTCTATATTTTTAAGTTTAGATTAGTAGTCTTTTTTCCTGTTGTGTCTGGCAATGAAAAAATATATGATGGATTTAATGAGTTGCCTTAGAACTGTAGAACCAGCTTGGGAAATAAAAATTTAATAATGGAGTGAACGGAATAAAGATGTTCAATATTTTCACCTACTGGAATAAATGTAAATTTATTTCATTTTTAATATATTTTAATCACCGTGCCATAATTAACACCATAAACTCTTTTACTTAATAAGGCAAGTCGTTTCTTTTAAATAAACTGTGTTTCGAAACAAGAAGAAGTGAATATTTTTAATGCTCATCTCTTTCATTATTTTTAAGGTATTCAACCACGCTCGGAACCGTGATTTTTAAAAAGTGCATAAATGTATAATTTTCATGATATTTAGTGTGCTCAATTTAGAATGCATGCATAAAATTGTTTTAAGGATATTTTGATAAAAAAAATTATTTAAGTATAATATTTTAGTAAAAAATTAACTTAGAATAATCTTTTTCCCAAATTTTCTCCTTTTGTGAAAAATGCTTCTATTATAATATTTTGCCTGTATATAGCTCAGACCTCTCTACAGTTACTCAACTAGAATTTTTGAAAAATTCACATTATTTTCAGAGTTACCACCAATTGAAATAATTATTGGCGTTTTTTTTCTTAAAATTGCTCCCCTCTGTTGCCGTAAAATATGAATAAACCCATTTCTAAGTTATATATTTCAAAAATTCTAGTTGAGCCTCTGTAGAGAGGTCTGAGTTATATACAGGCAAATTCTAATAGAAGCATTTTTCACAAAAGGAGAACATTTGGGAAAAAGATTATTCTAAGTTAATTTTTTGCCAAAATATTATATTTAAATAAATTTTTTTTTGTCAAAATGTCCTTAAAACAATTCTATGCATATATTCTAATCTAAGTGACACTAAGTATCATGAAAATTATCCATTTATACGCTTTGCAAAATCACGGTTCCGAACGTAGTCGGATACCTTAATGCTATCATTTTTATACTCGGGTTATAACGCGAACCTTTTAGATTCGATCTTATTTTTGTGTTCAAAGTGCGCGTTATACGCCGGATTTTACGGTATATAATTTTTTGGTTACATCTGCAGCTCAAATTCATATTTAAGGCATTGATAATTCCTTACTGCTCTTTAACGGACGATCGATTGTACAATAGTAATAGATGAATTTACTTGAGCTATATACAAATAATTATTACTGTGGATAGAGTGCTACGTAGAATTGTGTGCTATAGAATGTTAGATGACATCATGAAATAGATTCTTAATACCACAATGTATAAACCGTAAAAGGAGTTTTTCTTATTCAATTATTTTTTCTTTCGTAGCAGTATTTATGGGTAGAATCAAAAAATTATATAAATATTCAAAGGTTAGCAGAGACACAAAAAGTCATAGTTATGAGCCAGTGTTAATATAAAAAAATACTTGAATATATTAAATTATTTTCAGTTAAAAAATAAATGTTTTATCATCAAATTTTATTTACAAGAATTAATTTCACTTTTGTTTAAAATATTCAGCATCGGAAAAAAAAAATCTTTATAAGTAAAAAAAAGAAGAAAAGAAAAATTAGAAAAAATTTAGGATCTATATGTTGTTGATCCCAAACATACTTTTATTCATTCATGCAATAGAATTCAACAAAATATCCCATCCAGATTTAAAAATAAGTATTTCCGTACAATTTGAGAGCTATTTACCTTCATTAGATTGTCTAAAAGCAAAAATTTTGCATAATGATGGCCGAAAGTGAAAGTAAATTGTCACAACCACACAGAAAACGATGCAATTCTCTCCCTCAAACACGGGGGGAAAATATATGGATATAAAAGCATGAAAATCAGTCTAAAAAAAAAAAAAAATCCATCTCCGACAAAACTTTTCAAGAAAACCGAATTTGGATAGAATATACTGAACAACAACACGATGGGGAAAAAAAGAAAAAGCTTTTTTTTCGAAAAGATCCTTTTCAGCACCCTATTCTTTCGGTCCACCCAAATCGAATGAAATCTCGAACATACACTTTCCCCCAAAGAGCTACATTACGTTCTCTACCCCGATCGGCACCCCTGTCCGAAAAAAAGAATAATAATAAAAAAGAACACTCCAGTAAATTCGGTGTAGTCTGTCTTTTTGTCCGCTAGACTAACATATTTGCAACTCAAGCAGAGGTTTCTAGGAGCAGAGAGGTAACGGTATATATACTCTGTCTATACAGCGCTATATATATAAGAGGGTTGTGTGGGCTTTTCTGTGAAGTTGTGGTGGTCTATATTGTATCTTTCTCTCTATTTGTGTTTTCTTCTGCTGCTTCTCTATAAGATTTGGAAACCAAATCAGAGGTTTTTCTTCTTTTTTTTTCTGTTTCCCAGAAGAGCTAACTTTTTATAGAAATACAGTGCCACACTATTTTCTTTCTTGAAGTTTCAATTCCTATTTTAAAGTGCAAAAAAGTGATGTCCACTACTTAATGTTGGGCGCATTTTTTCCCCTTTAATACTTGTAAAAATGGAATTTATATATTTTTTTAATTTAACGCTTAATTGTTACTCAATCCGAATGAAAAAAGACACTTTTAAAATTATAGCTACATTTATTTCTAAGCATATTTTATTTCTTCCCATTCATCAAGGGTTAAATTTGAATTTTTTAAAAGAAAAGTCATTTTTTCTATCGTTTTAATTCTATTAGTTCTTTAAATAGATTATTACTGATATACACACTAAATTTGAAAATTGATTTGTACAACATGCATTTATATGGTCTTCATAAGTATTCTAAATTCACTAACATTTTAGCAGATTTATACTTTTATAACGTAGAACACAGATGCACGACCCAAAATAAAAGTGACTTTATTTTTAACAAGTTAAATAAATAAAATTATATCAATGTAGTTGAATATTTCATATTAAAAAAGAAATACTTGTGACAGAAAATTATTAATATAGACTTCGATCAATTTTGAAGGATTGATTAATATATCGTACTACACACATATTTGTTTATAATTCCAAAAATTCTTGATTCAAGTTCAGGATCTGTTAAAAATAGGAGAAAAGCAAAACTATTCCATTTCCATACTTTTACGAATATATACCCTATCAACCCTATAATGTTATTTAAATTTGAAAATGAAGAGTTTTCCAAACTCGAAGAACTTTTTGAATATGTTCTAAATACGACTTTTCGACGTGTAAATTCAACTATTTCTTACACGGTCTTGAAAAAAAAACACAATCCAAGGAAAAGACTTTTTTTTCTCATTTTGCTGATCTTGCTCACAATTATTGGTTGTTACAATTACTTATCAGTTTGGAGAGTTTTGTGAATATGCATATTACAGACATCGATAACTTAATGATTAATCCATTCTTGGATGAAGATGATCATAATATCAGCAACAATAACTGCGAGGATAAAGGTGAAATTCGTTAATTTACATAAACTGAACTTCTTAAATTTGGTGCAAGTGCTCAAAAAGCCCTTTGTTAAAACTTTGATTCTATGTAGAAGGTACTCTAAAATTCTTCCGAAATCTGAAATTTTGTTTAGAAGGAATACCAGGAAAAAAATAAAAGTCTCTGAAAAGAAATGAAGAGCTTGCAAAAACTAAAAGAGGGAGGGATATTTTGATAAAAATTTTAACGTTACAAAATATTGTGGAAAGCAGTTTATCTATTCAAAACGTTATCACCAGAAGAAAATTTTATTTGATAGAAGAAAACTCATGTGTGGTAAATTTATTTAGTGAGGGAATGAATTTCGCCGTAAATTAATACATTTAAACTAAACAAGAAGCGATGAATAATGATGATAATATTATTTTCAATACATTTAATTTAAAGATTTTCAAAGATTTTAATTCTGTCTTGAACAAACGTATTTTCCTAATTTTTTAGTTATCAATTGAAACACATATGAATTTAGTAATAATGTTAAATATATGAATATTTTAACTATATATAAATATGAATAAATATTAAACACATTTATTTATGAGTAAATATACAAACGCATATGTAAAAACTTATACAGTCGAATTTATACAACTTCTTTTGCACGCGTTTATCAAACCATTCTTCATCTCTCTTACATGATTTTTTTTCTCCCAATAACGTAGAACGCATTTCCTTTTTTTTTTTGGAACAAAAAATTGTATATTTTCTCTTCCTACTTTACACATCTTCTTGCACTATTTTAAGTAGTATATCTGATGGGTAAAAAACGGCTAGGCGTAAAATATTAACTTTTATTTCGTATGTAATTAATGGTTACCATATTATGTACCACACTTGTATATGCCCATGAAAATATAAAGTGAAATACGTTTAATGCGAAAACGCTTCAGACGAAATATTAGTTAACATGAAACAATACAACGGTCCCGACAAACTGCTACGTATTGTCATGCCTTTTTTTATTAACACGAAACGAAAATCGCTTATCACGAAAAGATTTCCCTTCTGGGAATGACCAAAATACGGAAAACACCAGACACTTAATGAAATGTTTGAGAAAGCTTTTGTATTATTGGAGTGTCCTACTGTATCATTGGAAGAATTCGTTGCAGTAGATGATGATAATATGTATAAAGCGTCAATTATGGTAGACAAAGACATTTAGGAATTTGTTCAAAGCTCAAAAAATACCATTGATGCAGACAGTGGCGTAACGGAGAACATTTGGGCCCCCTTCGAAGTTAGGTTTGGGGCCCCAAAGTTGAATTTTACAAAGTGTAGGTACTTGGTGGCAGTCAAGCTTTAGGGCCCCTAGAACCCTGCCCCCCTGCAATGCGGGGGTTGCGGGTGTGTATGTTACGCCACTGGATGCAGATTCTGGCCACGAAAATCAAATGAATACTGCAGCTCCTGTGCCCTCGTCATCCGAAAAGAGGATCATCAAGAACAGCATGCGCAGTTATTTAGACGTTCATTCCGATTATGATATGACTAAAAAAATAGACGACAATGAACAATTTGTTGACAATTCGATTCTAAAAAAGACAATGCAAAGAAAAATACCAGATTATTGTCCAAAAGCTCAATAAAGCTTTGTTTTTCAAAAAACTTGAACATTTTGTATTAAATTTCTTTGTGTGTGAGAGTGAATGTTTTTGTTTTGTTGAGAGAGATTTTTATTTAATATATATACAGGCATAAATACACATCTATGTAAACAAAATATGCACTAATAAATTTAATTTTGTTTAATATATATGTTAACCTTTTTTGCAATATCCTTTAACACGAAAAAAATATTTCAGTCCCCTCGGTTTCGTGTTAAACGATATTTACTGTAATTGTAGGATGCCTTTTTTATTCATCAATTTTTCTCCTTGCTCTTGCAGGTGCAAAAACTTTTTTGATGAAAAATTAAAAATGAAAGCTGATCACCCGCCAGGTTTGTGCAACTCCGATTGCTGCTTACATAGAACATGTGGATTATATCCACACGCAAATACAGGAAGTCCTCTAATGAATCGACCAACATTCGGTGATCCTTGTTTGAAACTAAGGTCTACACCTCACCACTCACATCAAAGACCCTTGAGACATTACTACTACAGCAGCAACTGCGATTGGAGGACAGTTGAGCCTGCTTGTGATGACGGCATTGCAACTAAACATGAGTTTTACAATGAACCACCAGTACAACATACTGAAGCGAGTGGATGGTAAATATAATATCGATATCATTTGCTAGTTTGTTTGATACACCAAAATAGGATTATTCAATTGTTTCTTAAAATTCCTGATCTTCGTTTATTATTTTTAGAGCTAAATCAAGTATGTATCCGAATAAACAATTACATATTTTTAATGGAAGTAAATAAAAGTAATCAGAATAAAGTTGAGGAGAGAGATTTCGGTTTCGAATCAGTTAATTAAAAGTTACTTTAACTGGTTTTAACACTAGAGTGATATTTTCTTGCAGAATATTTAAAAAAATGATGTGTTAATTGTGCAAGAATTAGCTTTCGTTTACAGTGATAATCCTAAAAGGAAACAAAGAAGAAAAAACTGAAAACAATTCGTTAGAGAGAAAGTATGTGATTAAAAAATCAACAAAATACAAAATTGTAAAATAAATATCCAACTCAAAGCGGCATTTCCTATATTGGACACAATTTACAACGTTTTCATTCTATAATAATCATTATTTATGCTTCCTTGAAATATTCTTTTATTGTGCATTGCAAAAAAATTCAACACATGTGAAACGAATATACGCATATGTGTGTGATAAATTGTTTATACCTCAGAAGTTTCTCTTAATAAGTCAATGGTCTAAATAACGCGGTGGGTAAATTTAAAAGTTTAATAGGTGGTACTTTTGTGGACTTGAATTTTTATTCCATTGACGATAAAATAAAGAAAATAAAGTTTAAAAATAAAGTTTGATTGCTGTACACTTCATGTTTAATTTGATTTGGTAGTTCTTCCAAGAAGTGGGAAGTAGTAAAAAAAGTAAAATCTCAATTGTCGTCTTGATTATCTTTTTTACAATACGAATTACATCCTCTAATAGTCTACCAATTATTAGTACATTCAATCCAAATCAAACCAGATCCTACTAAATTAAAGTGCATTTACTTTTCAGGAGTTGGAATCAGAGTTCCAGCTGTATTTCTCCAGCTCACAATGGAGGCAATTACGTGGGATCCTTCACACAACACAGTCCAGTTCTAGAAGCATCCAGAAATACACCTTTTTATCTTAAAGGAGGCAGCCATCCAAATCGCCCTAATGGTACGTATTGATATAGCTATAAATTAAAATAAATTAATGCACTATTTTTTTAAATGAAATGAGGTCGGCAGTTGTCTAGGTACTCTAGATATTTGACTTTTACTACTCGAGTGAAGAAAAGGGGAGGAGATATATTTACATTTTATATGAGAGCATGGTCAATGATTTTTAAGAGCTGATGCGACGCTAATTTAACTTAATTAATTCTTAAATCAACCCAGGTTCCCTAATTTCACATCGCATCATGACCAAAGTTAAAATAAACAAGGATCACCCATTAACAAACTAACTTTACATTAAAATTAAAAATCCGATCGTATAGTGGTAAACAATTTCATTTATTATCAAGGCATACTGAAAAGAATAGTAAAAACGGTACTTATCTGAGTGAAGGGAGGATTGAGATGGAGGTGACCCGGGGGCAGAAGTTCTCCCTGTCGTGGGTTAGTGCTGTTTGAAAATATAAAAAGGGAAAAAGCCACGAGAAATGGTGTGCCAGTGCTTTTAAAGCTCATCGCACCACTTCGAAAAGAAACCGCTACGAATTAATTACCATCAAATCTACCACCCTGATTGGACTCAACAGTCCGCGTAAGAATACAACCTTGCCGGCCAGAAAGTGCAATGAACCTGGACGCACCACATTTTTTACTAATCCATGTTTCCTGTAAACAGGGTAAATGCAAAATTAAAATTCTATCTTAGGGACCGGCGGCCTCCCATCAGAGCATCTTTCAATGGGTGTTAGAAGCTGCGGTAAAAATATCAACAAAATAGTAAAATAAGGGTATAAACTTAAAGTAAGGGAGTGAATGAATATTAACGTCACACTGTTCAGATACACGAGGGCTTCTGGCGATGGACCACGTAATTTTGAACCATGGTCAAGTGACGTG
This sequence comes from Trichonephila clavipes, assembly GCA_019973935.1. NCBI lineage: Eukaryota > Metazoa > Arthropoda > Arachnida > Araneae > Nephilidae > Trichonephila > Trichonephila clavipes. Next base: position 458,616 of record BMAU01013597.1, read on the forward strand.
GACGACACCTGAGCTGGCACCCCCCTCTCCTAACTACCACACCAACGGGTGGACGTTTCAGCTCTCGACAGATTTAACGTGCATCGCTGCCCTACACGGCGGGTCTTAAGTGGTACTGGGTTCGAACTCATGACACGCCTAAAGCAGGGGGTATATCTACATTTGACTCAATTTAACATGTTTTGAACATAATTTATAACTGAAAATTTATGAAAAGTTATATATTTTAAGTGTTACAGATGTTGTTTTCCTCCTAAAACATCAGGAAAGAAAAAGCTTTCCTAAATGCTTAGTTTTTGTTTTTTATGATTCTTCTGTGAATAGGTAAAGAGGATAATTATTACCTTATAGAAATTTCAAAGATAAACTCAGTTTTCGATTTGTATTAGCGCATTGGCATTGATCATTGAAAAAATATCAAAACTGCTTAATACAATGAATGAAGATATACTATTTAAAAGCAATTTATCACATTTCCAATTAATTCAGTTATACTAAAGTAAAATAATTTATTTTATTACATTAATTGTAATAGGTAAACATATGAAAGACTCTTTGGCTTTCTCTAACTTATTCTTAACTCTGTATTTCTAATTACTTGTCTTTTTTCATTTGTATATTTGATAATTAAATCAATAATGTAGAATATTAATTACTCTTCATTTTTCATTATTTTTAGTAAAATTATCATATTGTTCAAATTAACATAAAATAATTATGATTTTGGAATACATCATCAGTGGTGTACGCAGACCTCTAATGGGAGAGAACAGTGGCGAACACAAAGGGGGGGGCGGGTTCCAGAACCCTTGATTTTTTCCCCGATTGATTCTAATCCTATGCATATAGTACGTAAAATTTAATTAAGTATTTATTGTTAATAATTAATTTCATTAATTAATACTATTTATTCGAAAATTAATTTTTTAGTGTTTTTGGTTCTCGAAAATTGACAAAATTAAAAGAATATGTGGGCCCAAAAAGAGAATGGTGGACTTTCGACCCTAGACCCCCTCCCCTTGAAAAAGTCCTGTCTGCGCCACTGGGAGAGGGTTATATTCTAAAAAACACAAGACGAAAACGTCGAGGGGTAATCTCTGTGGTAAAAATTAAAAATCTGTATATCTACGGGAAGTGAGAGTTGAAGGTTTCCCTCCCCCTTATGTACACCACTGTACGTCATAATTTAGTTTTTAGATTTGTTCGTTTTTTACAGGGATGATTTCTTTAATATTTTATTTATATATACAGATATCTATATATCCGCATATTTTTTTTAATCAATGTCTATCTCAAAGGCAATTGGAAATTCCCATGTTATTGCGTTACTTTAAAAAATATGTAATAAGGGGTGTTCCTTTTAATACAACTTTAATTATTATTCATTACATTGTAATATTGCTTGTTATCTTTAATTAGCCGTTTAATTACACTGTACTTAATGTAAATTAAACAATATGAGTTTTTTTTAAAAAAAGAAAATTAGCAGATAATTAATGAAGTCTTCATTTAAAAAACTAAGACGACAAATAATGATGAAGACCTTCGTAAAAATACATTATTTCCAATTAGTTCTATTGAATAAAGAAAAAAAGATCTTAAGCAAAAACTATTCAACTACATATCAATCAAAACCAAACTTCTCCCCCTCCCCTCCAAAAAAAAAGTTTTCTCCCCTCTTTCTAAATATTTAAATGTTAAAAAAGTTCTAAAAAATCGTCGTTTCCTTAACCTCTAGTTCGAATGTTACAAGAGGTACGGAAAGAGTTCGGCACACCCCAATACGTATTACTCCCGTTTCTTGTCCTTTGTTGCCGAGAATATTTTTTTCCAAAAAATAGAAGATCCCCCCGTTGAGTTGTCACCTTTTGTGTGACACCATTTTCGGATGTCACGACCACGTGACGCGTTGCGACCAATCACAATTCTCCATTGAAGCTTCGCGATACTTGTGTTGGGACCCCCCTTTAAGCCTTCAAAGAAAGTGTCTAAGCTTTCCCTAGGTCATGAATGGAATCGTCTGCTATGATGTAATGAAGGAGGTTGCCATGGAAACGTATATTCATTCCTCGAATATCCTTGTAGATATCCCTCAACACCTGGAAGGTTTCGTTTTAATAGGAATGTCGTTACAATTGTAATAACGCGATTTTAAGAAGCTCCGTTTTTCATGTTGGATGGGGTTCAGAATCACGGACTTGAAAGATTTTTCATCTTACGTTTCAACGTTTCTAGTCCTCATTAAAATAAACTTCATTTCATTTTTTAAAAAAGAAAAAAAAAATTTGGGATACATTAGGAAAAAGATGAAGTTTCCATTTTTGTCCTCACAAGAAATAGTAGACTATCAGCAGAAATACTTTTGAAGTTAGTAAAACAGAGGATAGTACACTGTATATGTTTAGAATGCAATATGCTAAACCTCTGCTTAAGATTTTCTGAATTATTTCAGTAATTTAAATAAAGAATAGTTTTGAATCTTTCATTTTTATTAAAATGTTTTTCTGAAATAAATGTTTTATCACACATCTTTTTTTTGAAATCTCCCCACGAAAAAAAGTTTAAGAGATAAAATAATTTCATAATTATCCAATACATTAATTTGGTCCATGGCGAAGGGTATTATGCAGCTTCCCTTTAGGCGAGGAACCACTTGGGCGGAAGACTCACTAAACCTCATCAGACGGCATGAAACGGCATTGGAGCGCTTTAGAAGCGGTCACCTGCGTAGTATGACTTTTGTGCAGGGGGTTCAATCTTTCTTTACCTGTCCCTGCTCTCTCTCCTTGTTTCTCCTGCTCATCTTCTGGACTGCTGGGGCATTTCCCTGCGACAGTTGTATGAAGAGCAAGGCCTGGTGTGTGAGACTTTTACGCGGAAAGGTCAAATGAACTTGGTGTAGGCTTTCCTGCTCCAAGGGGTTTGGAAACAACAACAACATAAACTTGTGGCTATAATTATTTTTAAAAAGTCACATTTTTATTTAAATTATTAATTAACTACATGATCAGGGACGTTTTCAGGCAGGATTCAACTGGGCCCAGGGCCTCGGGCTTGCTTAGGGGTCTCCTTTTCGTTCTCGATTAGGCCTTAATAAGATCATGTCCAGTGGCGTACAGAAGAGGGCTCCCCGAGTTCCAACCTCCTTCAAAAGCCCTTGATTTTTTTTCGATTCATTATAATCCTACGTATATAGTACGTAAAATGTAAAGTATTTGTTATTAATAATTAATTTTATTGATTAATGCTAATTATTTATTTAATAAATAATGATTTACTGTTTTTTGTTCCCGAAAATCGACACAATCAAAAGAATATGTTGGGTGGGGTATTGGAGCATGATACAAGAATGGTGGACTTCCGACCCCCTTTTGAAAAATTCCTGTGTGTGTGCCACACTGTCATGATCTAAATACTTTTAATTGCCACATGATATTCCCGGACGAATTCCCGAAAAGCTGGGAATTTCAAACTTTATGCCAACAGGCAACAATGGCAAGACTACGAATTTCAAATATATCAAAATTAATTGTATGCTTTTTGTGCTTAAAGTATAGACAACGAACTGTTGAATGAAACACTTCATTCATTTTATTAAAGATTGCTTTTGATGAACTTCACAAGTATAAACACCACATTTGATAAAAGGGTCTCAGGTGGGACCAACTTTTGCATAGGGGTCGAAGGCAGCAAAATCTTAAGGCATCGTTGTACGTGTCGAAAATCATATTTTTTTTTCCATTTAATACGGAAGTAACTATTTTAACATATTATTTTCTTTGCAAAACAATGGAAGAAACATGTAAATAGCTCACAACTGAAAATCAGAAAGTAAGGAAATTCATATTTTTATTGATAAGAAATTAACTATATCGATTCCCTTATTTATAGTAAATCCATATTTGAAGGGGAGATTATCTCATATATGGTCTCAAAAAATCCTCTTTTCTACGTTCCAAATTTTCTTATTCAACTATTTGCAATATATACATTATTCATACAAAATGTTTGTCATTAATAACACTTTGATTTAATATCAAAATAGTTTTAATAGATTTTCAGCGCGAAAAGTAAAAAAGGAAATATCTCTTACAATTAACGATAGTGAATGAGTAAATAACCAACGCTCCAAATGTTAAGGTATCCGATTACGTTCGGAACCATGATGCTGCAAAAATGTATAAATGAATTTTTTTTATTTGACATTTAGTGTCCCTTATTAATTTAAAAAAATTGTTTTCAGAATATTATTATAATAAAAAAAATATTTAAATGTAATTTTTCTTTATTAAAAGAAAGAAAGAAATGAAGAAAAAAGTAACATATTTTAAAACATTTTCCTTTTATATGGAAAATGCACCTATAACAATAACATTTTGTCAATTACAGTAGTGTTCTCTACTAAACCCAAACAAGTATTTTTTAAATATATTATTTTGAAGGGGATTAGTTCAAATACAGTCGGGTCCCAATTAAAACGAATTTATCGGGACCCAACATTTTATTCGTTAAATCGGGGTCCAAAAAAATTAAACTCTGCATTTACTTTTTTGAAATTCTGTAATAATCATCTACACAACAAATATTCATAGTTAGAAATTACACACTTTTTATTCAGTATCTAAAAATACTTTTAGTGAATTATTACGTTCCAGTTAATTGGAAATTTTAAAATAATGACTAATGGATGTTCGACAATCTTTTTGCTTTTCAACTTTATATAGAGAAAGTACTGCGTCCCCTTTACATATTTGCATGAGATATCTTTTCAGTTTCCAAACAATGTAAAGAATTAGAAAATGCAACAGTTTTGATAGGAGTTTCATTATCAATTTCTGCATAAAAATCGCTACGCATTTGTTACCGACAATCTACCATGATTAACAAATTTTCAGAAACAAAATTTACTGCAAAACCTTACGTATAATAAACCTCACTTCTCTCAAGAAAAAGAACAAATGGTAAAATCTTTTAAGATACCTCCCCCCACCCCTGCGTTTTGGGGTGAGATGAAATGAAGGAATTCCCTGTTTTCTTCAAAACTCATGCGGTAAGTTTCACTCATGACACATCTACACCTGTAAAGTCGAAAGTAATGATTTGCACTCTTCGTTGTCAAAATTTGTGACTCAGAAGAAAAGTCTTTTTTTCCGTTTCGGGCTAAAAGGATGTCATTTGAAAAGAAATCCAATTTTTTACCTAATCTAAACTAATAAAAAAAATCTTTTTCTGTTGTTGAAATAATTCGTTAATTCGGGGTTTATTATTTGTAAAATAGAAGTTTTTGCCTCCATTTTAATCGGGAAGAAGAAAATATTTGTTAAATAGGGGTCCGACTGTATGTATCATAGTAGAGAAATTTTTACAAAAAAACACACCAGTTAATAATTCAATTAATAGTAACTTTTAAAATAATGTGAATTTTTTGAAAATTCAAATTCACAGGTTCTGTAGATAATTCTTAGCTATATATGGACAAAATATTAATATTATAGAAACATTCTCATTTTTTCCCTTTATTTTTGGCCCAAAAATTGCATTTAAATAATTATTTACTGTAGCAATACCTTTAAAAAAATTTTTTTATATCTCTAGTCTAATTCAAGGGACACTTAATGCCAAAAAAATTATTCACTAACACGCTTTTGAAAAATAACGGTTCCGAACGTAGTCAATAACCTTAATTACTCTATTACAGAAAAGTTTTATTATCATCTGAGTCTATACTGTCATTAAGGTATCCAACTACTTTCGGAACCGTGATTTTAAAAAAAGCGCATAAATGGATAATTTTCATGATATTTAGTGTCACTCAGATTAGAATACATGCATAAAATTGTTTTATGGACATTTTGTCAAAAAAAAAAAAATATTTAAATATAATATTTTGGCAAAAAAAAATTAACTTAGAATAATCTTTTTTCCAAATGTTCTCCTTTTGTGAAAAATGGTTTTATTATAATAATATTTTGCCTGTATATAGCTCACACCTCTCTACAGAAGCTCAACAAGAATTTTTGAAAAATTCACATTATTTTCAGAGTTACCACCAATTGAAATAATTATTGGCGTTTTTTTCTTCTTAAAATTGCTCCCCTCTGTTGTCGTAAAATGCGAATAAACCCACTTCTAAGTTATATATTTCAAAAATTCTAGTTGAGCCTCTGTAGAGAGGAAAAATATTATTATAATACAACCATTTTCACAAAAGGAGAACATTTAGAAAAAAGATTATTCTAAGTTAATTTTTTGCCAAAATATTGTATTTAAATAATTTTTTTTTGTCAAAATGTCCTTAAAACAATTTTATGCATATATTCTAATCTAAGTGACTCTAAATATCATGAAAATTATCCCTTTATGATGCGCTTTTACAAAACCGCGGTTCCGAACGTAGTCTCTCGGATACCTTAACCAATATTCAGATGTATGCACATTTAAGTAATAGATCTGACAACACACCAAAAAATTTTTTCAAAAACAATTTAAGCTTAAATGCTGCATCATTTATTTATTTTCAATAATTTTTTCAAAATTGTTTAATTCGAATAAAGCGTAATAAATAATTAGATAAATTTTAAAATTTTACAAACATAAATTATATATATATGTATATATATTCCTCATAATTTGTATTATTTCGTAATTACTTACTAGTATAATAGAAATGTACAGATTTTCTATAACGTGAAGAATTGTAAATTACAAAATTTACACTGATCAACAGTTTTTTTTTACCTTAACATTTAAACAATATGAAAACACGCGCACTTTTCCCAATCCCTGAAAACCAGTTACTGTAAATCCCAACGTTATCAGAACGATAAAAATTTACATGCCAATAGCAGGCCTTCGCCTCTCACATTATAAGCCGACTAAAAACAATAATTCAAGCCCTTGTTATAAACACATGGTCTATGATAATAACGTGAAGCTTCAGTTCCATATAAATCCCTTATCAATGTTGACACAGAGGTCACAGTTTGAAGTGACCTCGTAGACCCGAGCGATTTTGTAGGAGAATAAAGCTAAGAATTTACATCGGCGGCCTTTTTTAATACCGAATAATGTCTTTTCGGTGTTGACTCGATCGGGAGTACCACTTGGATAGACGCAAGGTTAAATGGAAGTTTAAGGCGCATTCGCCTTTGCAGTTTGTCCCGTGCTATGGTGGAGATTTAAAGCAGCGATTTATATAAATGGCTGCGTCGCTGTTAACGGAGATAAGGGCTTTTGGAAGAGAAAATTGGTTTATTGTTTATGGTGAATTAAAAGGGGATGGGGGAGAGGGTTGTTTTCTGAATTGAGTGAAGAGTTTAATCGAATTGAAATACTTCGAAATTTGATTTTTTTTTAAAGGGAGAGAAAATGAGATTTTATAAGAAAATTCATAAAGAAAATGGAATATTTTAAAATATTTGACTCGTGTTTTAAAAATGTATTAAAGATATCTTAAATAGGAGAAATATATTTAATATCTATTTTAGAATTTTTTGTTTTCGATTTATTGCATTACTCTAGAACCTACACTTTAAGACGACATTTTTTTAAAAAAATTTATACGTATTTTTATGTTTAAACTATGTTTATCACTCCTATTTTTTAAAGATATTTTTATATGTTTGATTACTACTTTTTTTTAATTTGCTTGAACAATTCATTAATATTTTGATAAATATTATTATGAAATAATTATAAAAAATAACAATTATTTCGATTTGAAATTTTGATCGAATAAATGTTGAAATTTTAAGGTATAAAAGTAAATATTATTTTACTCTCTTAACAACATATTAAACAAAATGGTGGAATATATAAAACAGGAGATGATTCTTTAAATAATTTATAACTCTAAAATATTTATTTTAGAATACTTTGGGCCATTTTCAAAAATTATATTGACAGGGTTTGTCTTAGATCCAAAATCAACAACCTTTCTTTATTATTAAGAACATAATAAAAGTTCAAAATTTTTACGTAATTTTATACATATTTGTATACATACACGCACACGAATATGCAGCTCATCAAACTAATTAAACCCCACTTTTTGGCTATAAGTCCGAGGTTGAACTTGGCTAATTTATAAATTTTAAAACTAAATTTAAGATTTCTTATTTTTATTCTTATGTTATCCATTGAGATTTTGACTTTTGATATTTTTAAAATTATTTTCATATATTTGTCTTTTAAGAATTTTTGCTGCATTTTTATTTATTTAAAAATATATATACTAGAAACTAGTATCGATAATTTTAAAAAAGCATTAAAATTTTTTGAAATTGCTTATAATCGTATTATAAATTACAAACAGAGATTATATAAAAATAAAAATTTATTATTATTAATATTAATTTGGGAATTAATATTGATAATATATCCTTGTATTAAACGGCATACCCAGACTACCACAACAAATTTTATTTTTTAAATAAAAATTAAATGGCAGTCCTTTTAGTATTGCAAAAAAGGTTTTATAAGTATTTTCTTTGTATTTCTTTGAATATAAAAAAGTTTTTTGAGAGTGTTTGAGAAAACACCATTTTTTTCCTCATTACATCATTTCTTGTGATTAGTTGATCTGATGAAAAAGGTAACAGGCAAAATAATAAGCCTCCTTCTAATATATTTTCCAGTTTTTATATCATAAGCAGAATTTCTTGATTTAATTGTGTTAGTATATAGAAGTATGCATCAATAGTTACATATAAATGAAGGCAAATTTTGGGTGGAAAAAAAAACAATATATCTCAGTATTACTATTTAGCAAGAAATAATGCAGTTCTATTTATATATTTCTGAATGTCAGTATATCATTAATTTAAATGAATAATAATAATCTCTCATGCGCTTTTCCCCCCTTCTATTTAATTACAATTTCTTGTTAGTACAGCAAAGCAAATTTAACTTCCTGATCCATTTTCGGGTTTAACACTTCTTTGAATAAGTATATCAAATACTCGGGAATTTGCTAACAAAAGTATCAAAATCCCAATTATATGAAACAGTGGCTTGCATAATTTTTACTCATTGGAAAACGGCTCAACCTGGAAATGAATTTGTTAACCCTGAACGATGCTAATTTTTCATGCGCGAGTAAAATCAGAATAGGATATCCAGTTTATGCCATTTTTCTGTCAAAAAAATTATTTCCAGGTTTGATTCTATTCTCTAAGATAACTTGAACGCTCTCCCAAAAAAGAACTCAATGAATGTCAGAACCACATAAAAACACTTTCCCACCAGCTGACTACCTTCAGCAAGATAAACTAATACCAGTGAACGAACCCTATTTGTAACTGAGTCCTATAGGATGACCGCAATTACTCGGTTCGAGTATTCCAAAAACGAAAGGACCCTAGTAATGGATCCTTTATCATTGACGTCTTTCAGTTCACTGTATGAATGGGGTCACGTGTTTCTCCCATGATCTACGAATACAAGTAACACGCGCGCGGTGTGTGGTGGGTAGTTGTGTGACGCTCTGGAAAATGATGGTTATAACAAGAATTGTCTATTCCCCACCCCTCATTCGTTACAGTGAACAACGGGGGTTCCCCAAGCCTTCGGGCTAGTGTAAGATAAAGGATAGGCGAATGAAGTACATGATAGACTAGAGAAGAGGAAAAGTATATATATATATATATATATATATATATGCGCACATATACAGGAATATATCACTTATTACTGTTAATTTCTAGAAAATATCGCATTGAATTTATCCACACTGAGTGAAACATTATTTCGATAGAATAATGAGTAATTTGTGCCCATCACATCTTGTTAAAGTAAAAAAATATTTGTATATTTACCTAGAAATAATGAGAAATAATATAAAAGTGAAAAGTAAAACTAAAATAGAACAAAAATGAAATAGAAAATTATTATTATTTTAACTAGAAAATCAGCCAAAAAGTTTCTGCACCAATTCCTCCCACCCTTTTCTTTTAGCGCATATTGTACGATAAATGATATCATTTTTTAATTTTCGTCTTGCTCAAAGGATCATTTTTTTTTATTTGAATCATTTTCTTCAATCAATTCAAAGGCTCTTTCTACAGGAATTGAATAATTCTTCACGATTTTCAGAGTTAGTATGCTTGATGTTTATCTGCATCTTTCGATGTTCAGTCTACAGCTGCATAATCAAACAAAAAGTAACTATTTTTAATAATGTACTAATATGTGTGTGTGTGTTTCATTTTTAATTCATCTCCAGAATTCTTTTCAGAATTAATAAATTACCTAAAAAAACTATGATAGTAATTACATTAGATAGACTATAGTAATTGCTAATTGGTTTGTTATTGAAAATTATGTTAAACTCAAAGTAGTTGGAGTTTAGTAACGATGTTTTTATTAAAATGTTAGAGATACATATTTCAAGTGAGAATCATAAAAATGTACTATAGTCCATGTAAGTTTGATACTTTTAATTTAATTTAAACCGAATTATTGATATTTAAAATAATTCTTGTGTAACACTCAATGTATCCAATGAGTTCAATTCAAAATTCTTATGTTTTATATACACTAGCTAGAAAAAATCTGCGTTCACGTACTATCGCTTACGAAAACAACGAAAAAAAATTAAAAAATGGAATCTGAAATTTTTTTATAAATATATTTTATTCAGTTTATTTCAAGTATTGAGAATAACAAGAGTAAATTTTGTTTGCTTTCAAAGCTTTTAAAATAAATACATATTTGTAGCGATACATACAAAGTTCAAGTAGAAAAAGTCTGCGTTCACTGTTTTAGTAGAAGCTATAAAAAATATTCAAAAAGGATAATGAGCTATTTAATAGCTGGTTGGATAACCCCATCTTTCGAGAACCTCCTGAAGTCGTTTCGGCATTGAATTAACAAGTTTAGTTGTTTCTTCACCGCTTATCTTCTCCCATTGGTCCTAAAAAACACTCTTCAGCATATCCTTGCTATATATATTGTGTTGACGAATCTTACGCTCCAGCAAATCCCATCGGTGTTCTATGGGATGCAGATCAGGTGACTGTGGGGGCGTGTGCAGTTGATTTGGAACATTATACAATAGCAAAAGCTTCACAATCTCAGCGGTATGCTTAGGATCTTTGTCGTGTTGGAAGCGAAATTACGATCCAAGGCCGAGTTTGGTGGCACTTTCCTTTAAATTTTTTTAGGACATAAAGGTAATCATATTTGTTCATAATTGATTCGATATACTCCAACTTGCCAACACCATTGGTCACCATGCACCCCCACACCATAACTCCACCGCAGTCGTGCTTCACCGTTGGTACTAAGTGCTCTTTTTGAAGAGCAATGCAAGGTTTACTCCAAACCAATTTACGACCTTTTATGCCAAAGATGTAAAATTTGCTTCATTGGAGAATATCACAGTCCTCTCCAGATCTTCGAAACCATGTGTATATGCTCTTTTGCAAAAGCTATCCATTGGTGTTTGAAATATAAGACTTTCTACGAGCCACTCGACTACAGTATTCGGCCTTTTTCAAGATTTTTCTTGCAGTATCCACACAAATGTTTCTGTTAAACTTATCATGAATGTCTGTTGCTATTTGAGTTCCAGTCAAATGCGGATTTTTTTTTCACCACTCATAGCATACTTCGTTTTTCTCTGATTGTGAGTTTAGATGGACGACCTGAGCGAGGTTACGATATGTAAATTTCAGCAGTTTTAAAGTTATTAATAACACGTCAGAAAGATGAATACTGTCATCCAACGGATATGGTTATATCCCGATGACTTTTCCCATCTTTCCACATTTTTCGTAATGATTTTAAGCTCACTAATTTCCTTCCTTTTATTTTCCATGTCATTGAATTTCTTCGTACCTCACAAAAATATAAAAGTTATTGCGTAACAACTTTCTTAAGCTATTTTACTTGATAACTGAATGCAAAAACTCTGTTAACCTATAACGCTTGTTGATAAAAATTCCAGGAATCATGAATATTCAAATGGTAAACGCAGACTTTTTCTGCCTACTATTTGCGTGCTTTGCTACAAAAAACCAGCTATCTTACGTAGTTTTAATTCAAAACTCATTAATTTTTGCTTGCTGAACATTTAAATAATAGTAAACAAATTCATAAAATTTTGTTACAAAAAAAAAAATAAAATTTCTATTAAATTTTACCTTTGCTCTATGATTTGTTGTGGGTGAACGCAGACTTTTTCTAGCTAGTGTACATATAAATAGGTACCATAGTTATTCACCCAGAAATTTACGTAATGAAATAAAATTAAACATTCAAATCATATTTCAACAGCTAAGAGGTGCAAAAAATATCAGAAAAATCATATTTCAACAGCTAAGAGGTGCAAAAAAATATCAGAAATCAAATTTATTTTAAATAACATGGAATCACAAAACACAATCGAACATTTCTTCCGCGCTTCACACACATCGAGGTCGATAACCCAACTACCCAGGCAATTCAAAAACAACTCATCAGAAAAACATCAATTTCATTTCAAATCCAAAACAGAAATAGCATTTCTGACAAAAACTTTCCACCGCGTGTACGAATATATATTTCTAAATTACCCTTTTTCCGAGGCACAGCCAACAGCATAGGTAACAAGAGAGAAATCGAATACTAGAAAATTTGCACCCCAAAAGGTAGACAAGGTCCCTATCAAACGGGCGTTGTGAAATTTATACCAAAAAATGCCATAAATATGCGGCTCCCGGCAGCCAGAGCCTCCCCGGAGACGTAATTAGGCCACCACAAAACGGTCGGTCGCGTGAAAGGACGTCAGTTATACATCAGGTATATTTTACGTGGTGCCGAACAAAGGAATATTTATAGTGGAAAGTGCAATTTCGAGTGAATTTTTGGTGACTCCTTGTTGGGCAGTAGTGTTATACTTATATTCTTATCTTATTTACTTATATGTTCCAATTCTTATTAAGCAGAAAATAAATTAAATCCTATCGCATAATATAAGAAATGATGGTTAAATTAAATATCCTATAAAATATATAGAAAAGGGTGTCCAACACGCGGCCCAGAAGTACGTAAGTTGTGGCCCACCGACTCTTTAAAAAATTTTTTTTAAATACCTTGTTTTTAAAGTTTTTTCATTTTGAAATTTATTTGAGGGAAATTTATATACATATATATAAATCTACAATGCATTTGCCTGTTACATGTTCTTCTTGTTGGAGAATAAATCCTTTTTGATAATAGAAATGTCCTTTAGATTAAAATAGATTTATATTTTATCAAACAGTTACATTTGATTTTTCTATACTAAATTACTTTTTTCATAAATTCCGAATCGCATTATACATATCCTTTACTATGTATGGTACATGATTCTCTGTGTGTGCGACTTTCATTTCTCCTCCCACTTTTCTGTTTGGAGTGCCCAAAAAGCAAGAGCCAGTCAGAGATGTTTTTTTTTAAGTGTAAAAAAATATATTCAGGACGGTTAAGATAAAGGGCAACGTATACTTAATCGTTTGAGAATGACACCACTATCGAATTTTAGCAATGAGTAACGAAATATCAATTCAAAAGGAACTCCGTAATTTTCAAGAAAATGACAACTGTAATATTTTTAACATTATTTGATCTTTTTATTATTATATTATATAAACATTATTATATTATCTATGTCTGTAAACAGAAAAAATAACGAAAACAATAAAAATAATTCATTCTTTTTAAATTTTCACTCAATAAATGCTTTTTTGTTTCCGAATCTGATATAAAAGTACATATTTTTATGTGCGGCCCGCGAGATTATAATGTTTTACAGAAGTGGCCCGCAAGGTCATTTGGGTTGGATACCCCTGATATAGATAAATAAAAGGACGCTACATAACTTTATTTTATTGCAATAATGTAACTTTGCTTAGCTAAATTCATACAGGAAATTTTTACTATCATTTTATTAGTGAAGGTGAAGGGTTCGGCTCTCGTCTTGAATGGATTTCTGCATCCTTTTTATTATGCAAACCTGTAATGTGCATTAATGTAAGTGTCTGTTTGAACAACTGCTAGATTTTTCCATTTAAGAATCAACGAAGGCAAATCTGGACTTGCCCGAAAAGCAAAAAATTTCGTTCCCTAAAGAATACAAAGAATAAAAATATGGGGGGATCACATTAATATTATCGAAAAATGTAATGTAGTAAAATGCATACAAACCAACAAAAAGTATGTTTAATAATAAAAGATAAAAATATTTTTCAAATAATAACTCACATGAATTATAATATGAGATATAAATATAGTTAATGTGTTGAGAATTTCTAAATAAAGTTTAACTTATTCAAGATATTCTTCAGTGAAAACGGTATTATTCTTTATCTTGACAAATTAAGAACATATAACTAGTGTATACGATGTTCTTGATGACAAATACAATTAGAATTAAAGTAATTTATTACATGCATCTATATAAAAAAAAGAAATAGCTGCAGTTTTAAAAAAAACAGAAGTTCATAAAGTTTAGAACTAGTTACACGCTGTACTATTGGAAATTAATTTAATAATTTTGAGTTAAGATTATATTTGACATTTATATTTGGCAATCAGACCTACGAAGCTCTTGTGGATTTAGTGTACAGTTTTTTCTATTATTTCATTATCATTCTTCCTCTATTTAGTTTCATCGGGACCTCGAGCAGAGAAAAATTTGCGACTTTACCACTACAAGATACTTAAGTTTTTAATGGGTATAGAATGATGAACTGTTCTACTTTGAATAAATGTAATATCACATCCGAATATGTAAAATTTGAAATGTTTTGTCAACTATATATACATACATGCTATAATGAGAAGAAAACATTTGAATATATATATATAAACGAACACAATTGAAAATGTGTAAATGAGTGCAATTATGTTTTCAAGATAACAGTCGGAATAAATTGGCCCATATACTCAAGGGAAAGAAATATTTCGACTCTCTATATATGGATGAATATATAAAGCCATTAAAATTTTTTTAGCAATTGTTTCATCTTGGATAATTATTTTGTGTCAAGGATGTTGTTGTTATAATTAACACGTTACCGATACTTCTTTCGAACTTGAGATTTAGATCAAGTATTAAAAAATATCTAATTATAATGTTTTTGTATAATTACAAAAGCATAGGACCAACAGCCGAAATTACTTTTAGATAACAAAAAATTAAATACGTTAATATTTCATTTTGACTTCACTGATATATAGAAAACAGCGTATTGAAATATACTACTCATCTCAGTTGGAATCAATTAATCAAAATTTTAAATACGTAGAATGATAAACACAAGCATAGTATAATATAGCAAAAATGACAGTTACATAAGCTTCCATTAATATTGGAGTATTTTTTCCCTTTAGAAAATGAGTTCGAATTTTGAGTTTTGTTACTAAAGCCATGTTTCTCAAACTGCGGGGCGTGCCCCCCAAGGGGGGGGCGTGATACATCTACGAGAGGGCGCGAGCATATTGAAAAGTCGAGAACAAAAGAGAATTTAAAAAATTATTAATTTACTGAAAGTAAACAAACAAAATACTTTATGATAGAATAAAATATAAAATGCACATTTACACTGATATAATACACTTGTAAATGTATCAGTGCCGTGCAATGTATTTTATTTTTAATTTAACAATACTAAGTTAAGAACAAGTTTGATAATTATCAGTGACCCCATGGGCTTGTATTATCACTTATCTTGATATTTTGTACGGTTTTTAATTAATTCATTAACTGCCGATTAAAAGTTATGCGATTTGTTTCCCAATGTCTCCGTTTTGCACGTAGACGAGCGTATTTTGATTTTTTTTAGGAGGAGTAGAGAAAAGGAAAAAACATCAAATATATTCTCTGAAATAAGTGAATCCTTCCCAAACACTGTCAAGGTCCTCTTATTACATTCCAATATCTTCGGAATAATTTTATAGATAGCACTGCACAGAAAAGATCGTATTTCGCATAGACGTATATATACGTCCAGAAAATTAATGCTTTGTCTGGGCGAGACGTTTATATACGTCGGTGACACATAAGAGGTTAAAGTCGTATTGTAGCTTTAGTGTCAAAGTATAGCATTATTGAATCCAATACATTGTTATTGTATGGAGGGGGCGCGAATGAAAATGATGATTGAACATTGGGTCGCGTATATTGAAAGTTTGAGAAGAGCACTGTACTAAAGTGTACGTGTATAATATTTTCATAATTATTTTGACACTATTTAGGAAATATTCTTTTGCTTTAAATTAATAAGCAAGAAAATGTTTCTGTAAATGTGTTTTTCATTTTTCTTCTGAGCTGCAAACGATAATCTTGTTCAATTAACCGTAGTTTTTTTCTTTTTCTTAATGCCATTTTCATACCTAACACCTCGAAAACATTTGGTTAGCATGAAGTTTCTTTCTTCATTTCTCTCTTTCTCTGACCTCAGACTTAAGGATAACGAATTTTATGATTTTGCATAATAGAAAACATTGTATAATTTCTTTTTTTGCTACATCTTCTCAAGTTGTGACAAATCTATACGGAACTTGATCATTAACCTTCTGAGTCGTCCTTTTTAGGGAGATTTAATTCCCTACCTATTTCCAATCAACTCCAAAAAGAGGACAGGATTCCTTGTTATGCAGATTAGATAAAGTATTTAAGTCAAACGGAATAGTAAAGTTGGAGCAATAGGAGATAGAGATTGAAGCAGAAAGTTATAGTGAAGTTAAATTGAAGATTTCTTGTTGGATGATTTAATCTCAGATAAAAGCTGAGCTGAGCTGAATTGCAGTGTGGTAAATATTAGTCTTATATATTATTGCGAATGAAATTAAAATTAAATGTTCAATATGAACATAGAATATAATTCTGGTAATCTGCGTGATCGTTATTTAATTGTTAATTAATTGGATCATTAATTAATTAAGTTAATTTAAAGGATATTACCTTTAAAACCTCATAATACTAGTTAGATATATTTGTTAATAAGTCTTTGATTCTATTTGGATAAGATAACCAAATAAAGAAAGTTGTTTATAAAAATGGTTACTGGTTCTTATATGACTCCTATTTATTCTCGTTCTCAAAGTGAGGTCCAAGGAGATCATCCCAAAGTATACTTTTTAAAAACAATTCCGTAGTTATTCTAAATTCGTGATGTTTTCCATACCGGACACTACATTTTATCGATATTGGGAGATGAAGGCTTTTAATTTCCACCTCATGTATGGAATCATATTTCTGAAAACTATAAGAGCATGACAATTTTATAAGTGAAAATTGTTTTTAAAAATCTTGAAACTGTACGGTTTATGTTTATAAAAATTAAGTCATCAGAAACTCTTAATCTTAATGTATGTAACACGTCCCTATATTGTTACTTCAATACTAGTTTAATTTATGTTTTTTTAAAGGACTTTCCTTACTTTTTTTTATTAAAATGGACCATGTTCTCAATAAGCTGGTCCTATTAATGAGATTCATTATTTTTCTTACAGATTTACTGAATGAGCTCTGATCAGCAACAGATTGGTTTTATTATTTAGTTTCATAATATCATATGTTACTTTTTTCCAAATTTTATTGCAATATAATTTAAACACATACATAAAATAAATGACATTCAATAATGTACTTAATCATCAAAGCTAAGAATCACTAATTGTTCCCCGCAAGTTCTATCAAACTACTATTACGATAGTGTTGTAACCCTTATACACACATGAATCTTTTTAACCTGCATACATCATTCCTAAAAATTGCAGTTCTTTAAAAGCACATAATATTCTACGTGTATGCTGATTTTTTTATTCTAATTATTTTTAATTAAACTCATATATAATCAATCAAAATATTTAAGTTGTACAACGAAAATGATTTCGCCAAAACTCATTTCTATTGTTGTGAGACTCCCTAACATGCAAGTACCATTTTTTTCTTTGTTGAATAAACTTGATGATCTTTGATTAATATTTAATTTAATTACATTTTAAAAATG
Source organism: Trichonephila clavipes (assembly GCA_019973935.1). Lineage (NCBI taxonomy): Eukaryota > Metazoa > Arthropoda > Arachnida > Araneae > Nephilidae > Trichonephila > Trichonephila clavipes. The sequence continues at coordinate 476,594 of BMAU01013597.1, forward strand.
TATAAATCATTTTTATGTAGTCTAATTTGCTATATTATAATTATTTACATATTTATTAATATATAGATAATTGTTGTAGAGATTGTGTTAAAACGATCAATGTTAAAACTGATTGTAATATCTCTAAATAGTTATTAAAACTAGCAGAGAATGTATCGCCTTGGCTTTTTGTAATATATCAATACAAAAGGCTTTTTTACTTATTTTTTAAGCAGGAAGGTTGGATAAAAGCTTTTTTCAATCAGGAATCAACACTTTAATTGAAGAACAAAGTTAACTAAAACCCCTTTCAATTTCTACACAATCCCTGGTGGTATTTTTAATAGTAAATTTTACAAACAAAAATAGCTCTTTAACACAGAATTAAATACGCCAGTTATGAAAAATATACACAATTCCAGGAAAACAAGTCCCCCCTTCTCAATAAATCTTCAAACATTGTACCTTTTGTATGCGGGATAAAAGTTACAGCTACGAAATAAATAAAAGGGAAAATAAGTCTAACAACACTTAACAATTTATCTTGCAGAAATAAGAAGATTGTTCGGTGCTTAATAGAAATTCACTCTACTCCCTTATGCTTTAGTCGCTTACCTCGATCAACCTCAAAGCTAGACATCGCGAAGTCATTCTCGACGTAGAGAAAAAGGAACCCCAAACAAAATAAAATAAAATCAGCAACGAAGACAAAAGCAACAGGTTGGCTTGACATCCAAAATTTATTGTCGAGAAGTAATCCTCTTACAGTCTTTGATTCCTTATTCTGAAGATTAGGTTAGTGTTAGCTGCAGATGGGCTAAGCTTATCCTGAGGCGAAAATTAAATCCCTTTCTCCCGAGTAAATTCCCTCTTCTAAAGAAAAGATGGGGAAAATAGTTTTATTTTCCCCTCCGATTGAATAAAAGTTACAGATTTTCTTTAACAGTATATTTATGAATTAACTCAAAACGATGGGAACTGAATATAAGAAAATGAAAGTGTTCAATAAAAACTGTTTTTTTTTTTAAAATAATTTTTTTCAAAGTTTGTGTTAAAAATAAAAATTTAATAAAAAATTTCAAGAACGATTCTAAAATTATTTAATTTTCTTAGAAATGTATGATGCTTTGTTAATATATTTTGTACTAGAATAGATTCCAAAAATAATTTATTCGTCTTTATACATTTGTAAAAATTATTAAAAAAGCAGTTTGGAACTCAGTATTTTAAATATTCCCCAAAGAAAATTACTGCTTTAAAGGAAACAATTATAGAAATCATAACATTGTCTAATGATTTGGAATTTATTATATAATTGAACTACTTTGTTTATTGTATATTAACTATTGCATTCAATTCTATTGCTTTAATGTTACACATGTCTAAGCCCTCAGAGAATCATCCTCTTTTGGTTCGTACGAGATTCACAGTTCTGAGATATTCTAACCATCTTTAGCCCTTCACTTCTCCTCTCTTTCAGAATTTCTTTAACACGGATGACTCCCCGCGGGATACCCTAGAGATCTTTCTCCCTTGTTGACCCACCTTCTTATCAACCAATACTTATTTTTTTCTTTCTTTTTACGTCAAATCAAAGATTTTCGATACCATATATGGGATTGTTTATTTTTTATCATATTTGTGACATTAATTTACATTAAATAATATTTGTAACAGTTATTTATACTAAATATACTTGATTACTGTTGAATTAAAAGTGTTTGGTTCAGACTAAACTGGCATCCTGATAAGAAAGCAAATCTATCAGTCTGAATTCGCAGTTTTATAATTATTTTATTACCCATTATATATATCTCTTCCATTATTTTTTTTAAACACCAATTTCCAATCAAGCCAAAAATTGCGATATGAATGAACGTTCAATGTAATTATCTTTATATAATTTCAAAGTACGTTTTATGCCGCATAATCGAATTACAATATTCATGTTTAATTTTCCATGCTTTTCAAACTCTGTTAATTTCATATTTTATTATTTTAAGTGCCGTATATTTCTGAATATAAGCTAATCCATGTACAAGCCGAAAAAAAAAGTGTGTGTTTCTAAAAATATTTACTTAAAACTTGAATTTTGAACATAATCGAATTTAAAAATATAATCTTTGTATCTTTCACATATGTTGTTAAGTGGGTAACACAAGTTGAACATTTTCCAATTAAATTGATGTAAAGCAAGAAGCCAACAACGATAGTTTTATTTATGATAACCCTATCTGAAGCCAACGCATTTTTTTCCATTCGTTTATTTTGTGTACACTATATATGTCCTAGTTTTAACTTTCTACTCCATTTTTTTTCTTCTGAAAATGAACTGGAAGAAAAATTAGCGTACGACATGTGAATATCATCCTTATTTCATGCCCGGGAAGAAATAATCGCCACATGATGAACATTTGCATTCAGAAATCCCTATGAACCAATGAAAATTTTGAGAACTATATGGAAATTGGGGCTCTAACACTAACTTCGAAGAATTTATGAATTATATATATATATTTCCTTTTAGATTTAAAGTTCTATTCAAAATACCCCCAAAAGTTAAATGAAATCGTTTGCACACGGCTAAAGGAAATTTGTATTAATAGTGGGGAGTGGAGCGAGCAGAAAACATTTTTCCTAAACTGCCTTTTTTCCGAGATTTGCGCATCCGATTTTAAGAGATGACCCCCCTTTTACTTTAATTATTAAAAAAGTTCCAAAAATTCTCAGTTTGTACAGGGAAATATATGGTATTTGAAAACTTTTTGAGATATATTGTAATTACCTTTTAAATTTAATAAACAGAGAATCTAGGCTACAGATTTTTTCCCCCACAAATAATGTACATTAAAAAATTGCTGGAAATTATTGCAATTTATAATTCTTAGTATTTTGATTTTCTTGCACTATATGCTTTCTAAATTTGAAGGTTTTTTAAATGTCATTTTACATAACGCAAGAGTAAACTAAATAAATTAATGAAATTTCAAAAACTACGTACAATCGTTTCAATTTCCCCATTCCGTATATCATATTATTAAAAAAACACACACACACAAGTAACATAAAAAAAATTTTAAGTTAATTCCTACTTAGATCAACAAAGAAAATTTTATTTTGGCTTTTTATTAACTAATTACAATTACTATAAATATGTATGTACATATGACAGAATCACAACATTAAGTGGTAATTCATTTTTTAAAATTATCATTAAAGTATAGTATTGTCATCCAAAACAATCGTGTCTATAAAATTTCAGTTCAACTGAATGCTTTAAAACGTGAAAAAAAACCTTTTCAAGTTTTGACACAAGTCGCCAAAAGAGTCGCTAAGTCTCCAAAAAGTATGCTGTATTTGTAATTCTTTAAATAATTAGTTTTAATCAATTAATTTTTATTAATTATAATTAAATTATTGTATTACCATCCAAAATAATCATGTACATTAAATTTCAGCTCAATTGAGCGCTTTAAAATGTATTTTCTTAACGATTGAAAATTCCACCAAGATAAATAAATATATATAAATAGAGAGAGTGTGTGACCTAATAGTAGGAATTGGACAACGTTAAATTTTAATGTAAAACAACCTAAATCTTAAGAAATTGCATAAAAACTTTATAGATACAGATACGTTATACTTGTAGATATAAATAATTTAAAGAATTTACAGATACAAATTTGTCTATTGAAAATTTACAGATATACCTTTAATTTATGAAAACAAAACATATTACCCCAAATAAATAATTTAATATATAACATTAACTTTCTTCAAATTCTAAGCCTAGAAAGCATACAACATAATTCAACAAATACTAGAAACAACAATTGACGGCATATAGAAAAGCAATGATATATATTACCCTTCGTTAACTCGGACTCAAATTTAATGAAATATTTTAGGATAATTAACAGATCATTAGAAAGTTCTACCTTATCGAAATTCGACTTGAAGCCAAATCCCTACATTCTCCCTTACGTGCCAAATTCAGGGTAAAAGTTAAATCCTTTAACAAGATGACGGGGACGCTCTCAACTTTCTAATTTATTTGTGCACGAAACTGTAGGGCGGCGTTGTTCAAAGCGCGGACAGAGATGCCTCTATAAATATTGTCAAAGTTTGGGAAAGTTTAGCAAAATGAGGAATACCTGCAATGATTTGTAGCCGGGGATATAAGGTGGCTTGTATAATAAGGTGTTAACTTGAGCAGCAAACGCGTTATTAAGCAAGCAGAGATGGATAGACGCGTTTATTTATTGGCAAATTAAGTTGATAATCATTGGGTTATTGAATCCTGTATGGTTGATGTTTCAAATAACAAGGTAAAAATTTTGACGCTGTTAAATAAAAATTTAGTGTAAAATTGAATATATATGATGGGCTACACACATATATTTTTTAGTGATTACAATTTCTTTTAAAAAAAATAATTTGTATCATATCTAATTTCTTTGAATAAAACAAGTAATATAAAAAAAAAGTAAAATTAAGTCAATTCCTACTTAGGTCAACAAAGAAAATTTTTATTTTAGTTACTTTTTATTAAATAATTACAATTAATATAAATATGCATAAACATATGACAGAATCACAATATTAAGTGGCAAAAAAAGCGATTTTCCTTGCAATTCTCCATTTTCCTTTTTATATATGGTGTCAAACTATTATTTTTGTTTGTTACTATTTATTCATAAATTAAATTTAATTATTCCAATAAATCAAAGTAAAAAAAAATCACATTCTCAGAGATTAGGCCAGCCCAAGTGGGATTCGAACCCACGCCCTTTGGATTAGAAGTCCATTGCACTACAGGGACACAACGATATATTTTCCTTTTTATATATGGTGTTGGACTATTATTTTTGTTTGTTACTATTTATTAATTTCAATTAATATTTGAAAAAACTGTATTAACATCAAGTGTCATGCACTACAAGTTTAAAAAAATGTATTTGAACTTGAGTGGATGAATAAAAAAAGTGTTTAATTAACGATTGAAAATTTGAACACGATATATATATATATATATATATATATATATATATATATATATATATATATATATATATATATATATATATATATATAGGGCGAGTGTGAACTAATAGTAGGAATTGAAAAATATTTAAGAAATAACCAAGACAAGTTAAGATAAAATGAACTTCACGAGTAAATAATGAAATAAATAAAAAGTCGAATATTATTTATTCAGTTTATTTCTTCGACCCAGGATCTTTTTCATACTGATAATTCTAACAAAACAATGGATTTTTAATTAATCAAAGAAAAAATAAAAACGAAAGAAACTTAAAGAAGGAATCACAGAAAATGAAATTTAATAGCTTTCTCCACTTTCTAAGAAATAAGTACAGATTGAATTTTTTTAACTGAAGGCTGTTTAAAAAAGGTAATAATAGAAACAAATTATATACATGTATTTCATAATTTTAATTATTTAATTTAAATTATAAATCTCATTCCTCCCATTTACAAAATATGAAAATTATAAGTCTTGTGAATTTTTTCATATGCATGGGTAAAATTTTTCTCTGAAAGAGTGATAATTTCCCAATTCAGAAAAAATAATTTACAAAATTGTATTCTTTCACATAGATAGATTTTTAAACATGAGAATTTCTCTTTGAAATAAAATAATAATCCATAATTTTTATGAAAGAAAGTTTCAACTTATATAAACCAAATGCTTAACAGTTAAAATTGTCCTAGAATGAGGAAAGAAAGATTTATGTTAATATTAAGAGAACAAGATTATATAACAGAGCATTTTGTTATCACAAAGTTAAAGAATAGCATATATTGTAAAAATTATTCGATACATACGTTCCATAATAGATATTTGCATAAAATAACTTGCTTTTAAACTAGTTTAAAGCACCAAAATTTTCGAATTTTTAAAATTTTATAAAGTTAAGCCAGGATGTTCCTAAAAAAATAGCCCTAATATTTGAGACTTATTCATTTGCTATATTGTCTCTAATCTTGAAAAAATTTGTATACAAATAAAACTGAATAAAACGTATGAATCATCCACCAATATATTTTGAATACAATATATTAAAATAAAATAAATAATGATTTATTATCTATGAACCTTAGAAATTAAAGGTAGAAGAAAAAATAATTAACACTTTAAATTTGAATTATTACATTTATAAATATGGCGCTTGACTTGCAGACTTGAGTTAGAAATTCTCAGGTTTGTACATAGCAATGAATTTTTTTCCAGTTTTATATCTGAGCAGTTGAGCAAGTTTCAATTTTTGTTGTGCGTGACTTTTAAATCAAATACTGCAGTATTATAATGTGCTTACTATAATGTAATTTGGCACTTCATTGAAATATTCAGTTTTATCTGCAATACTTTTTTTTCAGAACATTGGATTCTGTATTTAATTGCAGCTTTATCTTTAGGCTTATTTTTAGTTCTATCATTTTCAGTAATATTCCATCTCTACTTAGCATTGTTTCTCTCACCAACTCGAGAATGTTTTGATCGTGGCATTTCCTTCACAGGAAAAAAGTTAATGAAAGCCATGAAAAAAGCTCTAAACTATATACAAAAACAAATATTGGACTTGAAATCAATCTTAATTAAGTAGCTATGAGAACTCAGAAAACTTAAAATATAAACAAACGGAAATGATTTTAGAAGAGAAAATTGAATTCAACAACCATTTCACACTGATATTGTTGATTGAGTTCAAAAATACTATTAACTAAATTGGTGGCGTGGTTGGTTTGTCGCTGGCCTTCTGCATCCAAGGTTGCGAGATCGACCCCGGCCCAAGTCGGTGGATTTTAATGAGGCAGAAAATCGACAGCGGCCATGTCGTATTATTATACGGCATGTAAAAGATCCCTAGAGTGTCTGTTTGGTTTGAGGGTGCTTTAGGCAAAATTAAATCCTAGCACATGTTCGCACCGTAAGAGCTCAGGTGCCTCCCTCTAGGGAGGGAAATGAGTGTCAAAATTACCTGCGGCGATTGGTATCCGCACTAAAAAGAGATACTAACTTTCGGGGAATGTACTAGATCGGCAATGGAAAAACTCCAATCGGCAGCCCATTAGAAATTACAAAAAAAAATTAATAATAATAAATAAATAAAAAAAATTAAATAACCCATTAGAAATTACAAAAAAATAAATAAATAAAAAAAATAAATTAAGAATGGAAAAATTCTTTTAAATGTAACCAAGACTAGAATCTAAGTTCTAAGAATCTTAAAAACTAATTGGCTAACAGATTTGAAATTTGGGGGCAAGTTCCCAATTACATGAGTCACAAGAATATGCGAAAAAATTTTTTTTCGATATTTTTGTCATTTTTAGGCTACTGTGTAGTCTTAAGATATTCCCATAAAAGTTAATAATGTTCGGGTCTATCATTTGAGGACATCAAGACAATCCGTCCTCATGTTCATTAAGTCAAAATGTGATGCACTTTGTGGAAAGGAGGATGTATTCGCTTTATACTAGGGACAACCACAGAGAAAAGTTTCTACACCAGTAACGGAATATGATTCTGAGTTCGTCCAAATCCAATACTCGATTCTTCAGGATGACTATAGTTCTAAAGGAATTTCAAGAAACAGCACTTCTACGTCAGCAAAGATCCCTCTCTCCGTGCTTTATAGGTAGAAACAAGTAGTCCGGATATAATGATTTTGAAGGACATCACCCCAAACATAAAATCTTCCTGTGGAGGGAAACAAAGTAAAAGACGATTCGACGCAAATCAAATGCCATCTCTCCGATCAACAAAGTCTTAGATTTGATGTTTTATGCGCCTCTGCATAAATTTTTTAGCATTGATAAGCAATAATGTAGTTTTGCTTGGTAATGAGGAGTTCGCGTTTTGTAAGTCAGCTATAAATGTCTTCGTAGTAACTTTCTTTTTCGACTACAGCTTCCAAGTTTAGAAGGAACAGGGTTTTATAGACATTTAAAAACCGTCTACATTTTATTACTGTTACTTTTTCCGTTATTTTTGTCCCACTATTTGATCACAGAAATAATACATTTTCGAAGAGTTCATCTCGGTTATAGGTATTGCAATCCTGTGTTATATTTTCAATCCAGGGATTAAATTATCCAAATCCTGTGATTAGGACTGGACTATTTATTAAAAATACTTACGCATTAACATAGTTCAAACTGTAAAATAAAACTGAAAATATAATTAAAAATTAGTTTAATATTAATTTTATTGAAACAAATCAAAACAAAACTTAATTCATCATAAAAAACAAAACAAATAAAAATAGTGCATAGTGAAATAAAAAAAAACATTTCTTCATTTCTTGTGCTTCTGTAAATAAGCTTTTAAGGTTGTGATGTACCTCCCCTTGGAAGTACATCTCTCGAAGTATCAGCGTGAGCTAGAGGTGTAGGATTATCGTAAGAACTAGAATCAAACATTATCTTAATATGACTTTATTAAGATATTCAACTTAAACTTTGAACAAATATATAAATTAATGAATGAGAGAATCTACGATGACGTAATACGCAACACACAATATAATACAGACCAATCTCAATAATTGTGTGTGTGTGTGAACCGCCTAATCTTCAAATATAATAATAATAAGTAATCAATCCTTACCTTATATTATTCTGTAATAAACTTGTCTTTATCTATAGTGGTAAATAGCTTTACGTTTAACTTCTAAACGATCACCAATGTTTATCCACAACGCGTAGAACTTGAATCTTTGAACGTCGAACTTCAATAACCATCCAATACCATAACGCACATCAATTGTCATACATTCCTTTACACTACCATTACATTGCCCTCATTACCATCACGCTTACTCTTTGATCCTATATTATTTGCATCTCTTTCACTTCTCGTTTCTTGGATTTGGTTGGAAAAGAGTTGCCATTAATTCTGGCCCAAAGAACCCAAAGGACTTGTTAAAGAAAAGACGCGTAAGTCGTTACAAGGTATCCGACTACGTTCGGAACCGTGATTTTAAAAAAGTGCATAAATGGATAATTTTCATGATATTTAGTGTTACTTAGATTAGAATACATGTATAAAAAAGGTTTTAAGGGCATTATGACGAAAAAAATTATTTAAATACAATATTTTGGCAAAAATTAACTTAGAATAACCTTTTTTTCAAAACATTCTCCTTTTATAAAAATGCTTCTATATTAATATTTTGCTTATATAAAGTAAAGACTTCTCTCTCTCCAGAGAGTCTGAACTAGGATTTTTGAAAAATTCAAATTATTTTCAGATTTACCACCAATTGAAATAATTATCGACGTTTTTTTCTTAAAATTTCTCCCCTCTGTTGAAGTAAATTATAGATAAATCCACTTCTAAGTTATATATTTAAAAAATTCTTTGTTGAGCCTCTCTGTACAGAGATCTGAGCTATATGCAGGCAAAATATTATTATAATAGAAGCATTTTTCATAAAAGGAGAATATTTTGAAAATTGGTTATTCTATGTTCATTTCTTGTCAAAATATTGTACTTAAATAATTTTTTATTGTAATAATATTTTTAAAACAGCTTTACATACGTTTTCTAATCTGACACTAAATATTATCCATTTATAAGCTTTTGCACAATCATGGTTTCGTACGTAGTTGGATACTTTAAGAAACACAGCTCGTCCAGGGAGTAATTGTTCAAACGGCTTCTTATTTTTGTTACAAATAGTCCTGCCGAAGAAAATGCTCGTTCGGATTCTATACTAGTAATTGTTATCGTCTTTAAATAGAAGTATGTTCTTTTCAAGTAGTCACTACGTCTCCCTCCATTTTTTTAAATACATTTCTTTTTGAATATTTGATGACAGTGTCTCAAATCTTGTATACTGCATTGTGGTGCACATATCTCTTGGACAACTTTATCAAGTTCTGCTACACTAATGGTTTCTGTGTATAAACTGATCCAGTTATTGAATCATAATGTGAATCAATTTCAAGTGTTACCGTATTTGAGATAGAAGATCCAGTTGCATAATCTGTTAGTCATACAATGGGATTTGAAGTGTCTCATGTTTTTCAAGCAAGTCCACTATTAATTAACGGCACTTAATTGAAGAAGGAACTGTGACAAAAACTACTTTTAAGATGTTGCTTATATTATTGTGTAAGTATTGCAGTGAGCCACTTAGATCTGTGTGACGTTCTCCCGTACGCGAGAACTGTATATATTTTTTTTACTTATATCGCTTATAATTGCACAAAAAAATTCTGCGTACATATTTCGTAAACAAAATATAAATTTTTAAAATACAATTCAGACAAAAATTAAATCCCGGGATTGAAAAAAACACTGGGATCCCGGGGCTGCAAACTCTAATCTCGTTATCCATTTTATTTCCACGTTTTTACATTAAAGACACGACTAGAAGAATATTTTCTGCAATACTTTCAATGTATTGCATTAATTTCTCTATAAAAATGACAAAAATTTTCAATCTAAATACAAAATTCTTATAGTTTAACTGTTTTCTTTTGAAAATGAATAGGATCTAATTTTAAAACTTCCTTTTTTCAGAAGAAATATTGATTAGATTATAAGTTCAAGTAGTTATAAATTTCCTTTTTTTTTTATAGCAAGTCCTAAAGATTTTTTAAAAAATTATTAAATAAGAAACATTTTTGTTTTAAAGTAAAATAAATTTCATGCGCTGCAATATAAAGATGAAAGTATAAATCAGATTACAGTATGTTTAAAACGTATATTCATTGAAACCGAGATGAGAACAATGATGTGCACGGAAATATGCTACCCTATAGGGGTTATTAATAAAGTCAGAATGTGACATACATAAATAAACCTTTCCGTATACGAAAATAAATCTACTCTCTAAGGGTTATTAATAAAGTCGAAATGTGGCATTAACAAGTTAACCTTTACGTACCTGAAAAGACCGTATTCAGTTTGATTCTATCTTCTAATGTGACAAAAGGAAAAATAATTATTTTTAAAAAAATAATTCATGGAAATAAAATTAAATTCAATTTTATCCAAGTTTGTTTGATTCTTTTTTCCAGCAACAAGTGAATCGTTCATGTCTTAAGAAAAAACTTCATTTTAGATAAAAGTTTAAATTTATTTAAAAAAAAAAACTGAACGTCAACATTAATTTTCTGAATATCGTTTTAGTTCTTTTGGATTACTGACGATTCGTATTTAAAGCCACAAAAAACATACAGGAATATCTGAGTTATTAAGGATATAGCAGAAAAAAGCGAATTGTTTAATTAACATCACTATTTGAAGCTATACGAGGGGTTTTGGCGACGGACCTCAAAATTTTATAAACCATGGTCATCTTGAAAGAACACCCCACATATAAAACATATAACTCTTCAAACTTCCACAACACTTCAATGGGAGGGCTCTGAACCTCGCGCATTATTCCCTCTATACGACGGACATTCAGTGGCAGCAGGACACAAACCCACGATTCAGCAGAAGCAATGTCAGTTACGAGTTCGCGTGCATGACCATTCGCTATTGCGACCGCGGCTCTATTGCGACTACCCCCAAAGGTATTAAAGAAAATTCAGTATACTATATCCCCTTATAACTTCAAGAAGTGTCGTTTTCAGATTTTACTTGATTCATGGTTGCATATGTAATTAAAACTGCAATATTTCAACAGCACATTTTATATTCCTCAAATTTCTTCTCTTTTCAACAGGTACAACCAGTTCTCCCCACACTCAAATCACTAGTCAAGAGGATCAAGTACTTCAAAGAATGGTTCCCAATGATTCTTCTGGAATCAAATCAGAGCCTCCCCCATCTCCTTTATTAACACCTGACCCTAGCCCACCTGTTGCCGGTGGACAATGGCCACAGCAGAACTCGTGTAGAAGAGGCAATCTGCAGTTGTGGCAATTTCTGGTCTCCTTACTAGACGACCCAACGACAAACGGTAATTTCATTTCCTGGACTGGTAGAGGAATGGAGTTCAAGTTGATTGAGCCAGAGGAGGTAAATTTATAGCTTATTTTAAAGTTGCGAATTTTTCAATGTGTTCGTTAATATGATAAAATACGAAAACAGAAATAATTTTGTGTAAGAATTGAAGTCCATAACCTTAAATTGTCTCTGTTGGAACCGAATGAGATACAATGCGATCAATTTAGATGCATAAATTAATTTCTTGTGTCGACGACGAATTATTGAAAAAAAATGTATTAATTCCTTTTTATGAATTGATAGTACAAACAAATATTTGATAGGTTTTTTATTTAAATCATATATTTTAAAATAAACCTCAAAATATAATTATGAAATTACTCAAGCCGAACTCTGTCTCATACCATATGGTCTAGGATTCTAAATATTAATAGCGCACTAAAAAAAGCATTGGATTCAAGTAAAATTAAATACTCTCAAAAATATGTGTGAAATATGCAAGTGATTTCAAAATCATTACAGCAAAGTAAGTAGGAAAGCAATTATGGACTGTACACCAGTCTCGCCACGTGCTACAAAACAGGCCACAATGTGATGACATTTAATCTCACAGGCGCCTGATGTTGCACGCTAAGATCCACGCTTGCTGTGAAGTGCTGCCTAAACTCGAAAATTGAGGCAAGGCAACAAATCATGTTTCATTTGGTTCCAAGCATGCTTTATAGGGCACAAATCCAGGAAGAGGCAAGCTCTCTTTGTGAAAATAAATGTCTATGCATGGCATTACTCTGAAAGCCGCCAAGTACTGTCAAGCATTATCTCGCTGAAACAAAGTACGACGACTTCTTCTGAGGAATAAGGTACGACTTGGTTCAATACCAACCACCTACCACTGAAACGTCACTGTGTCACAAGCCACTATTGGAGGGGTCGCTTATCATATGGTACAATTTCTCGGGCCATAGTGACTGCAACTTAAACACTATGTCGCTCGATACAAAGCCATTTTATACCGTTATTCAGGTGCTCTCCACACCCAGACTCACTGGAACCTAAAATATATGAACATTATAGAATGCCATTCTATTGCACTCCACGTTGTTCTGACTTGGCACCATTGTAAATGAAGCAGTCGATGTTTCGGTGAACTCATAATGAACTCTGGGATCTCGAACTTGCTTCTTGACTGCGTCTTCGGTAAAATTTACATTCCCACTCGAACTTTTATACCATAGATTTGTGTGTATCTAGGGAATAATTCTTCTGCCCTCTTTATCTAATGGTGTGTCTGGTTCTTTTTGAACTGGTGTGTTATTTTCTTCACATGTCCATTGTTGCCAACATTGTCTGATAAGTATTGTTAGACAGATATGTTCGTTACAGATTATACGATACGCCAACAATTAGCGAATTTCATTCCGATGTTAAACGATAAATTGTTGTTTAAAAAGGTATTATATCAGTTATTGCATCGGTTAGCGTCTTTCGCGTTCATGCGTAGCCTATTAAACAATAATTCTGCCAGCTGCTCAGGATTGTATCCCTTATGCTGAGGATACGAGATTGTATGAAATTTAGATCAATTGCATATGGGTATTTTTTTTTACTATTTGTAAAGTTTTAAACCTGTGACAGGATTTTTTCGAAATGCGCTATTTTCTTTAACCCTGAGCGTACGTACTAAAGAAATAAACATATATATTCCAATATTTATCCACAAATAGTTCCATTTTTAAAAGTTGTATTTTTAAATTAAAATGACAAATTCCAAAATGCTTCGTGGCAAAAGCCAGATTATTAACAAGTATCTTCGAAAGCCAAAGACAACAAAAATAATCAGTAGAGGGAGATATATTACATAGATTAAAGTTTTCTACATTCAAAAACATCATTAGATAAAAAGAAAAAAAAAAGATCCTATATATTATCACAGAACTAATTTTATTGCATAAACATTCTAGCAAATGTACTTCATGTAATTTATTTTGATTTAGTGTATTACTTAAAAAAATACTACACACAGAAAATTCATTAAAGCTCCAAAAAGTAGGACCACAGAATTCATATTCTATAATCAATGTCTGTAGTCCTCTAACTTTGCTTATGTTAAGCTCTGAAATTATTTATTAAGCGTATAATTGGGCTGTAACAGACTGAAAGATAGTACGAGGAAAGGACAGACAGAAACACACACAGAGGGCTTGAAAGATACAAAGTTCCATCATATATTTCAACTTACTTGCGCCGGTACCTGGAACGAAATCACAAGTAAATTGGAAGTTATCGTATAAAGGAATACAAAAAACATTTCAATAAATACGATGAATTCTGAGAATATTTATATTACTTTATACATTTTTAAATACATTTAATGAAGTTGAAATAGTTTTATACTTACAAATATTCTAAGAAAAACAAGAAAAAAAGGTTTTTATTTAAAAAAGAACATTTAGGCTATATAACTAAATTGCAATGTTAATGAAACTTCAATGCAATTACTGCTAACTAAAACTTTTTAAGCCATAAAAATTTAAACAAACATTAAGACAGAGAAAGAGAGAAATTTAAGTCTCTTTTTTTCAAATATCTTATAAATAACATGATGATAATATTATTTAACATGATTATAATATTATTGCATAGTAAAATTCTACCCCAAGAAACAACCTCAATGTATATTTCTTCGTTCAGTTTGCACCCCACTTAGTCAATATATATACGCATTGTAGTCCTGTTTATCATTTACTAACACAAAATTTACACACATTTATTTTCAGAGTAGACATTTTAAATGATAAGAATACTCTTTATTCACATAGAAACTTTGATTAATACATTTCCGTGCGATTTTTCTCGAGAAATATTGCAGATAGGCCAACATTGATTGCATAAATAAAACGTTTGCATCGAAATCATTTAAATAACAGATATGCAGAGGTCCTGCCAAATGTTTTTTCTACCTAATTCGTCATGTGACGTGCGATTGCCGTATGGAAATGCAAGTTCTTGAAAAGTACATTAATCCTAATTTACTGTTAAGTAACTGCCATATTTTAAAATTCGACCATTTTATTTAATTAAATGCAAATATACAAAATAATTTACTATGGTAAATGCGTTCACAGTGTTTTGAGTTTTAAATTTCTTGACTTCCCTTTCCTCCGGGTCATTTAAATTAGAAGTTTTCCTTTTAGAGTAATAAGTATTTCTCTACTTGCAATGCTTTCAAGAACTTCGGCGTGAGAAAAAAAAAACCCTTACTTGAAATAAGCAATTCAAATTTTCATGTCTAAGATGTGGAAGAAAAATTTTTAACTATTAAATATTCCCTAATGAAACCAGGTAATCACAATTTTAGATCAGTGAGGGACAAGGACTTCACTTTGAAACATTAACAAAATGTTTCAAAAATTACTATTACGTGAGAAAATAATCTGGAATTTTCTCGAATTCCAAAATCCAATCCAAAATTTATGTATACAAAAAGGAAATCAAATATTTCAGGCAATGATAACATTAAGATATGTTCATTATATACTAATATATGGTAACTTTATATTTTATACTTGGAACCTAATGAGCTTGCAGTATATATTTTGAAACGTTTCAGTTTGGATATTCTACGGAAGAATATTATATCCTTATACCTTATATATAAATAAAATGCCATTCCACATACCAATGAGAGAAAGAGCAAAAAAGCTAATTTTGAAATTTCAGAAAAAGTCGCTTGGTGGTTTAAAGGTTGCGTGCCCGCCCAGTAAGTCCAAGGTTGTGGGTTCGATACCGGTTGAAGTCGATTGATTTTCTGGATACGAAAATCAAAGACACGCATGTCATATGATTATGTGGCATGTAAAAGATCCATTGAGTATCAATTTGACTCCGGTACTCTGTGTAAAATTAAATCACTGCAATACTTAGCATCCGACGAGAGGCTGAATTAAAATTTTTTCAAGCATCAAATATTTGGTAGTGAGTGTCACCACTAGATGGTGCCACCACTGAAATGACTCTCACATTTGAGAAATTTACTGTGTCTGCAAAGGCATGAGTGCCAAAATGCAGCCCATCTGAAAAAAAAAATATACAAGAGAAAGGAAACATTTTATAATTTATACACATTAAGAATTATCACTCGTATTAACAGCCATACTTAGAACAACACTACTTAAAAGTGTAAAACTTTGGTTTGTTAGTAATTGCATGCAAAACTTCATTGACAAACCCCGAAAATGAAACATTTGTTTTAGTTTCGTTGTTGCCAAAAACCTGTTGCATGTAATAATTGTGGAAAATACCACTTCAGACACTGCTCTAATGCTTTGAGTTGTATAAATTGAAAGGGACATATGAGTGACGTCACTTATCTCATCTGCTATTGTAGACTTTGGTAGACTGTCTCTGGCAAACGCCGAGAATCGTTCGTCGATTCTGCTTTTATTCGAATGATGAACTTTCTCAAACTATTTTAATTTGCAAGATAATGTAATATATAGCATTTGTAACCATATACAAGATTTAGAACAAAAAATTTTAATATGCAATAAATATACATCTCAATGAAACAAAATGTAAAATATACTTATAACCACCCCATGATACAATATCACTCACAAACTTTTACATAAAATCATGATTAATCTACAAGTAATTAGAGCTTTTCTACAGCGAATCAAATACTACAGTACCTTTTAAATTTAAAGAAAACTATAAAAGAGGATAATAGAATTTATATTTTACTACATATATCTCCCATACATTTTAATGAATCAAACAAACAACTTGCACGATGTTTATAAAATGAGATTTACTAACTGAGAATTAATTTGTAAAAACTTGACTAGTCTTTAGAATTACTAAATAGGAAAAATAAATGAATAAAAATTTTATTTTGAATGATTGTTTTATTCTTTGGCAATCTTCTGATGTTAATCGGGATTGAACCACACAGTAAGAAAATGGTGATTTGCAAGTGAGTCAAAAAATATGTCAAATGTAGAAATTATTTTTGTATTCACCACAAGTAACTCAGACACAAGTATTTCATTTGATTTGATTGTGACTTCACTGTACAAATTTAAAATGATCCATTAACTGCCTTATAAGGAAATTGCTATCTTTATCAAAAATTGAGGGAAACAGAGAAAAACAAAATGGGGAGAGGAATCAATCTTTACATTTGAAGTAGGAAAAAGAACAAGCTTTATAAAAAATGCTCACAAAGTAGAAACAGAATCCAAATTGTTCACATAAGAACAAACACACACACAATTTCTTTAGAAAAAGTTTCATGGTAAGACTTAATAATCTTAGAATATACCAAATCATTTTAGCATAAATTATATGTATAAACAACATTTGGAAGAATTTTCAATAAATGAAGTTTAGTACTAATATTTATTTATTGCAGAAATAAGAAATTTTTCATGTAATAAAATACAGATTATCACACATGCACAACTATTATAGTTACTCTTAATTCAATCAAATAAAAATATAAATAAAAGCATAATAATTTCAGTTAGCAAATATAAACTTAAGCATTCAAAAGACCATACTACTAACACCAGACCAGAATAGATTCATATAGCATTTCATAGATATGAAACTAAAAAAAGGTTTAGAAGCAAAAATCATTTTGATTATTTGTAAGAGGCATTTAACTTAAAAACCTTACTTAATAAGGAAAAAATAACATGCAAATCAAAACAATGTTGATGATAGATAATGTATGAATTTTTCTAAATATTTTTGATGATAAATTACTTATATTGGATACATTTATAGCAACTGAAAAAATTTAAAATATCAAATAAATTAACTTTTATATCATATACTTGTACACATCCTTTGTTAAAATAAAGATATTAATTTTAATTTTGTTCAATTATTTATAATTTTCTGAATGCCAGAACACACACATATGTCAATTTGAACCTTCAACATCCACATATTTTCCTTTTATTCACACATTATTAATAATATATAATTATTTTTTTTTAATTCTAGAAAATAAGTATAACATTATCCAAAAATGCTAATAATAATTTACTTACTGTCATCAATTTTTTAAGTATTTTATTTAGGTGAAGTAAATTATACTATTAAATAGTCAAAACACTTTGGAGTAACTTACCTCATTTTAAGTTTGAAGTAAATAGTTTCAGTATAAAAAATAATAGCAAAATAAAATGAATCTTAAATAAAGTTTTAATTTCTAGAAAAGTACTCTTTAAAAAAGGAATATATATTTATACAAACATAGGCTAAAAAAACATAAATTGAATATCTATTAACATAGCATTTAAAAGTAGACAAAAGCTATTCACAATGAACCTTGTAATTTTGAACCATGAACCTGGTGACTTCACTTTCTGAACTTCTACTCGATGATAATGTGGGAGTCTTGAGCCCCAATATTTCTTACTGAAAAAAATTACCTATTTTTATAAAAAAATTACCCTATCATGGTCAATTTTGATAAATGAATGGTGATTGTGTTTTCAGGTTGCCCGGCGTTGGGGAATTCAGAAAAATCGTCCAGCTATGAATTATGATAAACTGAGCCGTTCTCTACGTTATTATTATGAGAAAGGCATAATGCAAAAAGTTGCAGGTAAGAATTATATGCAAAATATAGAGAATATGCAGTTAGATAAAGGAGGATAAAAGAAAAGCTAAATAAAAAGTTATTCAATAAATTAAATAAAATGTAAAATTGAAGTTAAAAATACTTTTTATCCTTTAAAGTTCCCATTAATTACAAATGGCTTAAAATTTCAACAGTATTACTACTGCATTTACCTAAATAAAAATTTAATACTGTAGAATTTGAAGAATAATTTTTTACCACTAATTTATGCAAAAGAAGTTCACTTATGGTTAAAAATTCTTATGGCTTTCAGAGTCAAATAATTTTTATGCTTAATGCTTTTATAATTCATTTTAAAAGTGCAACAAGAAATAGTCATTTAACTTTATTACTTTTCATGTGCATATTTTTAAAAATAGTCCTTCATACAAATTTGGTATTCTTTTGAACAATTTCTACAAAACTTCATTGTAATTTTTTCATAACTTTCTGTTATACAAATATAAATATATATCATTTATGAAGGGTATGAATGACTTTTTATACAAATTTCTTTTAGGTGAAAGGTATGTTTATCGATTTGTATCAGATCCCGAAACACTCTTGTCAGTTAACATCAAAGATCCACAACTAGACAAAATGGAAACTGTAAATGATTACAGTTCAAGGCAATCTTCTATTAATAGAAAAATGTACCCTTCAGATATGAACAACTTTCATAACCAATCTAATCACTATTCTAGGATTTCTCGAAATCCAGAACATCATGGATATCAGCCACTTTCTTGCTTACAGGACTTAACATCTGGTCCTACAACTAGAGACAGTCGATGTGTTCATAACACAATGGACAATTGTGTTTTTTAGATTTTTAAACAATTCTTTATCATACAAATTGTCTTGATTTTAAATTTTTCTCAAAATTACTAGCAAAGTAACAGTTGGGATGTGATTTACAATACATATGACTTTTTTTTTCAAACAGGAGTAAAGTTAATTACTTGAACAATGTTTAAAAGTTTTTATCATTAACAAATATTATTCTTATGAAAATTCTTTCTTTACCTAGTTTTTGCAAACATAGTTATGATACTTAATAAAAATCTAAATATTACTCTTAGTGAACTTCAAAAAATACATTTGAATAAAAAGTAAAAAGATTTTGATAAAATTATATGATATATATTGCCATGAGTAGGAATGATACTTATATTACAGTGAGCATTATTTATATTTATGTATATAAGATCATACACTGTAAAAATATTTAATAAACTTTAAATTATGTATGTATCAATGTAGAAATATATATTTGAAAACAAAAAAGTGTGTTTGTGCATTTATATACAAATGCATACACAAACACTTCATTAAAGTACATAAGCTGTTTTGTGTATTTTAGTTTAAGTGATTAATGCAGAAAGAAAAAAAATATTAATTATTTATTAACAGTCATTTTTCTACAAATTTTAAAATAAGAATCTTTAAACACAGACTTATTTTAAAATCACAGAGAAAAAATATCAAACAAAAAGATAATGTAAAAGAAAATACTGAATAAATAAAATGCAATAAAAAGGGAAAAATAGCAATTTAAAAATAAATAAAATTTATATAAATATTTATACATTAATATAAATCATTGATAAAACACAAAGCTGCAAATACAATTAACAAAATATCAAAGTTTTGGTTTCTTTATATCAACAAGAATTTTATTTGTTGATGTGAACAGCTTTTACAAAATGACAATTTTTTAGAAACAAGATACAAGCTAATAACAATTTTTTTCCTTTAAAAAAAGTTTTGCACACAATTTTGAAAGACTAGTGGAGAATACATATCAGAAATTCAACTTCCTTCAAAAAATTAGTATTTAATTCTTTTTAAAAAGGGAGTATTTATCATTTTTAAAAAAAATTACAAATCTGAAATATAAAAAAAAATAATCCTACAACTTTTTCTATGAAAATCTAATACAAATTTTTTTCAAAACCTTAAAAGTTTGTTAAAATACATGATTAGAAACAACAAAGTCTAATATTACAGGGAAAATGTGTGTTATGTACTGCAAAAATTTATTAAATAAGAGATGGAATTGAAACTTCATAAAACTTCTTTTTAAAAAGTATCAAAATTTCACATCACTTTGCATCTCCACGAGTTGCTTTTCGCAAATGGTGATAATTAGGCAAAATTTTGGTCAAGAAATCCAGTTGTAAAGTTTGTGGCTGAAAAATATAAATACAACATAAATTTATAATTAAAATAAATTTTCAAATATCATTAATTTTATCTCATTTGTTACATTATAGCTCATATTATTAATTAAAAAAAGTTAGTAAAAAATTCATCAATTAATATTGTGTAAACATACATAACAAAAATACATAAAAAAGTTATATATTAAAATAAATGATTTGAACATTTTATGGAAGTAGTTGATGCAAAAATAAATATAATAATTTAAGTAAGCTTTTCATCCCTTCAGTGGGCTGATAAATAAGTACCAAGCCTGCTCGGAAACTTAACACTGGGGGTTTCGTGTCAAACTGACCACTTAACCGGAACATCTGCTCACGCAAGGTCAAGTACACTGAGTTGGGCACAATATGCTTTGGGTATTAGGGGCTGATGCCTCACTGAATTAAGTTAATATTTTAAGATTTAACAAGAAAAATATGTAGTTTATTAGTGTTGTATGCTAAATATTTACTTGAATGAAAAGAGTAAAAATAGAACCAGAAAGAATAAATTTGATTCATTAATTATAATAATTATTATTATCTACTTGACTCACTTCCTAAAAAAATATAAGTTGAATTTTTTCCCTAAGAATTACAGGAATTATTGATTATTATAATATTTATCATAGTTTTAAATCACGTATAATGTGAATTACACAGTCTAAAATAAATGTATATAACTCAATTTCTTATTAAACTAAAAAAAGCATACAAATAATTTTAAATACAATAAACTGATAAGATAATGATTTTTTGTTTTTTATTCATAGGTGATCAAAAATTCAAAGTATAACTATTATAGGAAATAACACGCACACACAAATCTAAATTTTTTTAAAGAAAGTATGGCTGGAAATCCTATGTGTATGAGGTAAAGAGTAATAGAAAATGCAGTCATATGCTAATACATGTAAAAACTCTCCATTGAGTGATTCTTTATTTTCAGATATTATCTGAATGATTTATCTGATCTGAATGATTTATCTTTGATATTATCTGAATGATAATTTCAGATAATATCCTAGTTTCATGACAAAAGTTTATTTCTTAGCATTCACAAACATGCACATTTGACAGCTGCAGAGCATTAATATATAAACACAGATTTTAAAAAGTATCCAGACATTTGTAGAATGGTAATGGTAGAATGGTCATTGGGGCACATAATCTCAGATGAGGTCTTAATCCCTTATCATAATGGTTGTTGTTGACCTTTAATGAATAATTTGCCATGATTTAAAGGGTGGTTGAAAAAGTAACAATCACGAATTTAAAAGTTAAAAATTAATGTTTGCAACCTTAAGAAAATTAAAAATAAAATTGCTGGAGCTGAATTTGTTTGCATTGAGATGTAAGAAGCAGTGTGTCTGTATTGACCGAGGCTACCACCATTACTGGAGGCTAGCGAATGGCCAACTTAATCATTTGATGTCGGGTCAACTCGCTCAGCAGCCAGGAGAACCCAGCACCTTGTCCATTGACTTCTAACTGTGAAGAACCACCAAAACGGTCAGGTTTGGTAATGACTATAACTATAACAAGGCTAGTTGTCAATTCAATAGATGTTTCACAGACAATGACTTTGATAGTGTTCCAAAAGATGAAATTAAGATTACATAAATTAGGCAATCCTGTTGGCCATGGAATGAGTCTACCCCATACCCATTCCAATGAATTCAAAACATACATCTAAATAATCATGTATACTACTTGCAAAATGAGCTGGAGCTCCCTCTTGTAGGTACTACATTACAAGAACACATAACAGATACACCAGAAGACCTTTCCCAAAAATTCAATGTGACTGACATTTACACAGGTTTTCTGTATGCAAAAATTGATTACATATCTTGTGGGTTATCCCAGATTACACATAAACATTGGGTTGATCAACAATTTCTTTATTAAAAGTTCATCAAAACAGGTGGGTATTTTCATTGGGTTTATGCATATACCAATATACTAATTCCAAACATAAAGAATAATAAAATGCTAGGTAGCAATGCTTGATCTTACAGCAGGTTACATAGATTTAAATGTGTATTATAGGATGGATTGCAAAGCTACAATAGTGCTAGCTAAAGCTTTGTTCCACTCAACACAAATATCTGCTTTTCAAAGGTGTTAGCAGCATGCTACATATTCATACTAACTCTGACTCAAGTTCCCAAGTTATTGTTGGTGATATGGTGCATGTCGGTTTGGGTATAATTCAGCATACCATTAGAAGTTTAAACAAATAACCTGAAGTCCAATGATGACTCTAGTAAATAAAACTCTTTAATCATTTACTTAGTATTTTCAGACTTTATTTTATTTTTGCTGAATGTTTTTTGTTTGCATTTAAGTTCTTTCCCTCAGTCTGCATGTTTATGGTTTGATGTTAGAGTCTACACGTTATGGTCCACATATTTATGGTTTGTTGAATTCAAAATAAAATGAAATACAAACTGTTTAAAATGTTTTGTTACATGTTAAATTAATTATTGTACAATATAACTTAGATACTAAAGTGATCTAAAATCTATAAATTAATCCAGTAGAATGTACATTTTGTTGCATCTTTCAATATAGTTGAATAGCTTATTTTAATGGTTAAAGCAATATATTAAGAGACATATTTGCTCTTTATTATATCTTCATGAAATCTCAATAGCTGATCAAAAATATTTTCTTAAAGACATAATTATAGCATTTATATTCCACATATCTTCCTTTCTTAGTTCAACATAAATTTAGATGACAATCCATATATGACAATTTTAGTAATAGGTCTTAATCATATTATTCATATAAAAATATTTCAGAGGTAAATATTTAAAGATTATCATTCAAACAAATTGTTTGATATTTACATCTGATTATGAAAGAATTCATTCTTAAAAAATAAAGTAATACTAACAGCAGGCTTCTCTGCTTGCAATCGTCTTTCACAATTAGTTCCATAAATTACAGTATTCTCAGGAATAATTTCATTACAAGTTAATTCACATTTTGCTCCTATAACACAGCCAGAAGTCAACTGAGTATGCTTGCCAACAATACCTGAAATGAAACAATTTTTAAAAAGTGCAATAACATCTTTTTGAAACATAATTTAAATTACATTTCATATTATGTAATAAGTATACTATACAAGATATAGTGTTGAGATATGAATTGTTAGATCATATTTTAATACATCCCTTGGTAACAAAAGGATAAATGCTATAAAATGGCAACCATATCTTTGGTAAATATTAATTATAAAATCCAAGCCATTTTTTCCCACTTGACTTGGATTAGATGCATTATTTTGCTTCAGGTACCAGAAGAAATTGAAAATAAGTTAAGAATTAACAATTACTTTTTCAATATATTGTAAAAATATTTGTTTAAATGGTACATGATGGGTTTCACTGTTTGTAAATGTGCATTCATATGTTTAAATAGTGTTAGAAAGGAAAAGAAAATTTACATGATAGATATGTGATCAGCACTTGAAAGATTTTTAAGAATTTCAGAGTAATGTATTCTTTGTTTTTTCTATTGTTAATAATTAAATTAAATATATAATTATCTTAACTGATAGTTTTAACTGTTATTTTAAGGATATTTATGGAATGTTATTTTATATGCTTATACTATCTGGCCGTAATGTTATCTGTTTTACCAAAATCCGGTAGCAACGACTTCAAATTTAAGAAACATGTTTTAATCCCAATTTTTAAAGTCGTTGCCATAAAGTGCACTAAAATAGTATTTTGCCCTTTGAATAATAATAAGAGCATATATTCATAGTGATACAAAAATCTAAAAAATTTTAATCATACAAAAAATTAATGCATTATTTATAATATTTTGTAGATTCATATATGTATGATCTACAAAAGAAAATACAACTTTAAATATAAAATTTATTTAACAGTGAGGAAACAGTAATGAAAAATTATTAGCAAATTAATACTAAAGGTCTTCTAGTAATTTGTATGAATGAAATATCAATAATTTTTCATGCTAAGCAAATAAAAAACAAACAAAAAATATTTATAACAAGGTAATTATTTAAGTTTTAAATTTTCTTTTTAAAATGGAAATAAATGGTCAATTTCCACTTAAGATGTTTAAGAGAATAATAAGTTTTATCTTTGAGTATCTGTGCTTTTAAATTTTAATCTATTCTGTGTGCAAGAGAGGAAGAGAGATATTGTTATAATTATTCAGTTAAATCTAAATCTAGATTTAAACAACAAAATTTTATTAATACTATAATTTTTCTTTTAACAGAAGAAAAAGTTTTTATGCAATAAACACTTTATCTGAATATATCTTTGGCACACATCTAATATGCACAAAAAGTGAAAAAACATTTACTAAAGCGAACTTAATTATCCTATTTTATTTACAATAAAATGCATTTATAGCATTACCTGCATATACCTGTAATTACTAACAGGGGTTATTTTGATAGTTTATTGTAAATACAGTAAAAGTGCAGATTTTGCTAATATTTTGAAATATTTAAGCTTATAGTCACAATATTCTTACTGAATAAGTACATATAACAATTATGAAATAACAAAGGATAAATTACCATAATGGAAAGCTAAAGCAGCCAAAGAACATTTTAGACTTGCTAACAATTATAAATATTGCCTCACAGTAATTTTCATCATAAAATAAATTTATATAAACTGAACAAATTTATTTCTTGACATTATTTTGTTTGGTAGTGTACACATATTACTGATTTTTTAAAAAATTTACCATTGTAAAAAACACTGAAATTTTTCAAGAATTTCACAAATGCTAAAGTTTTATTGCCTTTGTATGAATTATATATGTCAGCAGTATTTATATATAGGGGAAAAGAAGTCACAAGCAACAATGCTCTTTTGATTAGAAACAAAAAGTGTTGTGAATTTTCATAAAATATATACCTTTTAGAGCTCTTCAGCTGTATCCAAAATAAAATTCTGGAAGCTAATGTATTACATCCAGTCCCTCCCTCCTTTTAAAACTATCCATGCATTTACAGCAACCAAATCAGGAATATTTTAAAAAATGGCTAGTATGTAGATGATTATTTGATTGAGTATTATATAACCATCTGGTTCGAAACATAAACTCTATATACAATTGAATTGTAAGAATTTAAATGTTAAGTGTAAAATACTCAGAAGCAGGAAATGTTTTTTCTCTTTTTTCTTGATCAGATGTGAGCATTATATTGTTATGCTATGCTTATTAATCTTACTAGAACAACATTTCTTCTCTTTTTTTTTTACTGAAGAAATGAGATACTTTTCTCGTTGAACAATTTACTGGCCAACAAAACTTATTCCCATTGTCTTCATACATTTTACTTTTTCACAGATGTAGAAAACTGTTTGATTTTGACATTTTTGACTTCAAAGAGAGGGCTGTGAAGTGGTCCCTTCACTCTGCCTCTTATCTGGCACTGAAGTTCAATTGCGATGTGATCGTTGTTCGGTGGGAAAACTGTTTGTTGTCAGGTTTCTTCCAGTGTAATTGTAGGGTCAAATCAAGCAAAATGCTCTATATTCTAGCCCTACTTCATACTTTCCCAAATATGGTTATCTGTGCAGTAAAAATTTTGGCTGCACATTCGTAGCAAGTGGCTTCAAGTTTACATGGGAAACAATTGTTCATTTATTGTAATACTTTCACTTGGTTCTTAATGCATCAGTTTTCTATAAATGTATTCCAAACATATGAGAAAAGGGCAAATGGATTGGTTTGCACAGTCTTTGGGAATCTCATTGATTACATGTCAAACTGTAAATATTCCATAATTTCCAGGAATCTGTCTTAAGCCATTGTCTGGGTGAAAAATATTGTGCCTCAGGTCTTTTGACCAGAAACTCAAAACCAAAAAAATTCACAACTACATATAAGTGAGAAGGAAGAATCTAACTCAATGAGTGACAGACATCAAACTGAATTTTGGGATTTCTTATGAACATTTTTTTTTTCAGTATACTGGTGAAGGCGATGCAATATATATATATATATATATATATATATTGTTGATAAACATCTGTGCATTACTGGAGTAGCCCTCAACTATTTTTCTCTTTGCATATACAAAGCTGGTCCAGTGACTTCTTATAAGACATTCTGTGTGTTGGGGATGTTTCAAAATTAAATTTTTTTTTAAAAAAATCATACATTAAGTTTAATTCAAAACTTACATTTTGATTCAAGAACATTATTGTCTCCTATCTTCACAGATTCTACATCTATATGAAATTAAGTTTTGAAATAAAGGCATTAAGAAATTTATCTCTCATTCTTATAATATCATAACTAAAATTCAAAAAATACTAGCAGTTATTTAAAATTTTATTTCAAACTTATATTTTAAAATACACAAATTTACTGTAAAAAAATTTATCTTGGATAATTTGCAGCAAGCATTTATTAATTTTCAATAAGAAAATGTAAAAGAATTTAGAAGATTAAAAAAAAAGTATAGTTAAAATTGCATATGAATTGCTGATTTTTATAGAATATAAAAGTTGACAAAATGCTTTAAATTAATTTGAGTAGGCTCAATGGCATCACAAAATAGCTTCAAGAGACAGAATATTGGTCACAAATTCTATAATTAAGAGTAACAGTCAAGTGAAAAACCTGAACTGAAATCTCAATTTTAAATTATAGATCCATGAAATTTTTATGACTCAGTTGAATCTAAGTTGTGGTACACTCTCCAGTGTTCCACACTATAATCTTGAATAAAATCAGCAACTTGATTCAAAAATCATAAAACTCACAATTCTAATTATAGGACAATCGCAGTCCAAATTAACATAATATATTATACAGAATACTTTTACATATTAAGATATGATACAAAGGAATGTGCACATGTACAAAGTCAGAGTAAAAGAGAAAACTAATTTGCAAATAAAATATTCATTTGCATGTACGATGTGAATTTTATAATCATACTTGAAAATCAAATTTATAAAAATTTTCAAAGTAACACAATGAACATAATTTCATTGAACATTTCACACAAAAAACTTTTAGTAAAAGGATACAAGCACCAACTTCAAAAACATTATTTGCACCTATTACCATTGGGGTTTGTACATCAGAATCCTTATTTTTGGATCTGAAATATAAGAAAGAGAAAAATATAAATTGGAAAAATGCCTATAGTGTAACTAATTAAAGAGTTTCAAAATAAAAACATCAAATTTTTTAAGAACTAATAACTCAATATATTGAAATCAATCAACATATGAAATCATACATGATAACAAATGTAAAGTTGCATATACTATATAAAAACACACACACATATATACCCATTATAAATACATTAAATTGCAATAATTCGAACAAAAGTTGAGCAATATGTGAAAATATTACAAGCAGCATATGCCCAATACCATATATATAATTGTCAGTTCAGTGGCGCACATAAGGGAAAGGGACTCCCCCAAAGCCCTTGATTTTTTTTTCCGATTGATTATAATTCTAAGTATATAGTACGTAAAATTTAATTAATTACTTGCTATTGATGATAAATTTTATTAATTAATGCTAATTATTTATTAAAAAACAAGTTTTTTACTGTATTTTGTTCCTGAAAATCGACAAAATCAAAAGAAGCATGATACAAGAATGGTGAACTTTCGACCCCGGACCCCGCTCTTGAAAAATTCCTGTGTGCGCCACTGACACAGTTGTATTACTTTCTCAATGCATTCTTTTTAGAAAATGAAGGGAAGGATGCACTAATCTTGTTCCTTTTTTATTATTATAATAAAGATACGTAAAGAGGAATGTGTACACAAAGATTTTCAGACAGTAATTTTTTTCTTACATCAAAGATATAATGTAATAAAATTTGGGATTTTATGAAATTTAAATTAGATTATTTTTATTTTTAAAGCTACTTTGTCTTAATAAAAATATGTCAAGCATATGTTCCAACACACAATAAGTGGCTAAATTTAAACTAACCAATCAAGACGATAACTGAGATCAATATAAACAAGAGATTTTTGATTTTTTTTAACTATCCAATCTAGATACGATATATAATGCAACTTAATTTAAATTTGACAAACCTGACTTAATTTATTATGTATCAGCAACAAAACATGGTGACAATTTTTTTAACAAAATTATATAAAACTATTTATTATTTTTAAGTAGAGATAATTAATTTAACCAGTAAAATCATACAAAAAATGGTACATTAATATTGAATATTATTATATATATATATATGGGGTTAACATATAAATTACAGAAGTTAAAGAAAATTGAGATTTGTCATTAATGGAATAAACTGAAATATATACATGTCATAATTCAAAAATTAAGTCAATGTAGGGAATTCTACTGTTTAATATAATAAAAAATTAAATTTTTTTCATTAAATACAGAGTGAGAAAAACTGTAACAACAAAAAAAAAAAAAAAAAAAAAAACATTTCATCCTTATTGAAGATAAAAAAAAAGTAAAAAGGATATTTTAATATCATATTTATCATGTATACAATTACAGAATGGATTTAAGAAAATGAACATTTTCAAAAAACTCAAAGAAAATGCTGAAAAAAATATTTAATTCAAAATACATCAAGTTCATATGATTTCACTTCAAAATTTTATAAATTTGTTAAGAAATCAAAAATTTTCTTAAAAGTATTTTTTATATAAATTAGTTCAATAAAATAAGTTTTAAAAAGTATCTCAAAATTTTTATGTGGCTGAACCTTCCACCAGTGGTGTAACATACACTCCTACATCACATGATGGGGGGCCTCAAAATCTGTTATATTATGGTTCTGCAATTAAATGTAAGATCTAGCTTGGGGTCCCAAACTGGACTTTGCAGGGCTACTTTAATATTTTCTGTTACGCCAATGTCTTTCACAACTTTATAGAGTGGTTAAACAAGAAATTTAAGGACTTATAATTTTTAAAATGTCTTTTAAAATGATCAAAGCATAATATGTTACAGATAAACACATATAATTATTTAGCTAAGCAAATTACTTCTCAAGACGTATTTAGAAAAAAGAATAAAAGGGCTTTTTTCCTGGTAAAAAATTAGAATATTGAAAGAAAAAAAAAACTGTAAGAAAGCTATGCAGGAAGATTTTATTGGAAATCTTAACATGAAACCTCTCACACTGATGCAAATGAGTAACAAAGGGTGTTTTTTTTAGAGGTATAGAACTTTAAATTGCAGTAAAACAACGATGTATTATTCGATTGACATGAATTTTTTTTTATTCGTAAGATAATCTTGTGGCATTACATTTTAAATATGATTTCTGGCATAGGACTGCCACAGCTTGCTCGGATGTAGTCCAATCTGGACGTCCAATTTTCGATGACTTTTTCCAACATTTGTGGCCGTATATCGGCAATAACACGGCGAATGTTGTCTTCCAAATGGTCAAGCGTTTGTGGCCTATCCGCATAGAACAAGGACTTTACATAGCCCCACAGAAAATAGTCTAGCGGTGTTAAATCACAAGATCTTGGAGGCCAATTCACAGGTCCAAAACGTGAAATTAGGCGGTCACCAAACGTGTCTTTCAATAAATCGATTGTGGCACGAGCTGTGTGACATGTTGTGCCGTCTTGTTGGAACCACAGCTCCTGGACATCATGATTGCTCAATTCAGGAATGAAAAAGTTAGTAATCATGGCTCTATATCAATCACCATCGACTGTAACATTGTGCCCTTCATCGTTTTTGAAGAAGGATTCCACCAGCCCATAAAGCGCACCAAACAGACAGTTTTTCTGGATGTAACGGTGTTTCGACATACACTTGTGGATTAGCTTCACTCCAAATGTGGCAGTTTTGTTTGTTGATGTAGCCATTCAACCAGAAGTGCGCTTCATCGCTAAACAAAATTCGCTTATGAAAATCGGGAACAACGGCAATCTCGTTTTGGGCCCATTCGACGAATCTACGCCTTGCTTGAGGATCGTTTTGATGAATTGCCAAACCAAACTGAGAATAAATCACTTGACAGCTGTTAAATCGGTCGCCATCTTGGAAAGTAATGCCAACTTAAACTTCTATACCTGGAAAAAACACTCTTTATAAAGTAGATTTTATTTCTAAATGAATAGGAAGGTAAATTCCTTAACTCAAAACTTAAGATAATGTCTTAACTCCTTTAGAATCATCTTTCAAAAATGAACTAATTGTGCATTTGTTTAACAAAACACCATAAAAATATTTGTAGAATTTATTCCATTTAAAATACAAAATTATAATTTCATATAAACACATAATATTTTAACTTGTTAGAACAAAATATATTATTTTTTTAGAATGTCTTAAAATAGAAAGCATACTTATTGATAATTTGCACTTGTTCCTCAATTAAATTGGATTCGCCAATCACAATTGGTCCAGCTTCAGCTATTATATGAGCTTTAGGATGTATCACAGTCCGACTACCTAAAACATATGTATAAAAATAGTACATTTTTTTTCTTCTTAATAATAGAATTCCATTTAAAAAATGCTATTCTTTTACTAATAAATGCATTAATTCCCAATAAAATATTTTTAAATAAATTTTTCAAAAATAAAATATAACAATTTGCACTTGAAAGAAAATTGCATAATACTGTACTAGAAATTATAATGCACATAAAAAAGGGTACTTATGTATTATTGCAAAGATCTCCAATGTTTAAGATAACTCGCCAAGTTGGCAAACCCTGACTTTGCATGTGTTGTATGCACTGAATTTGCAATCATGTGCTTCATTTCATATAATGTCATCAATAGGTTGCAATAATACGTAAGTATCAAGAAAAGTTTTGGAATGAAACTTTATGCACTCCTAGCATCATGCAAAAATGATAATAATTTTATATACTTATGTATTATATCATCAATCAATGGACTAAATTCATGATGGTCACATGATAACGGCAATCACGAGTTTCCCATTGATTAAAAATTGACATACTAGTTGTTCAACTTGTAAAGTTTAGAAAACATTTAAAATTTGATGATAGGGTAAAGAGTTCACGTGTTAAAATTCTTCAAACAGTTTTCAAAATTAAAAAAAAAACACTTACATTATACATTATTAAATTAAGTGCATTTTGTTCAACTATGTGCATTATTATATCGCTGACAAATATGTACTTTCTAAAAGAAAGTTTCTGCTAAAAGCAACAGTTGGCAACAGTGAAGCATATGAACTAATTGGCTCGATTGATTGATTTAATATTAACGTCGCACTGTTCAGCTACACGAGGGCTTTTTTGGCGACGGCCCACGTAATTTTGAACCATGGTCAAGTGACGTGGACGACACCTGAGCTGGCACCCCCCTCTCCTAACTACCACACCACACCAACGGGAGGACGTTTCAGCTCTCGACAGATTTAACGTGCATCGCTGCCCTACACGGCGGGTCTTTAGTGGTACTGGGATCGAACTCGTGACCAGGCAAGCCACGATCCGATACCTATACCACTCGGCTACCGCGGCCACACTAATTGGCTCAAAACTCGTGATTATATTTATGATATAATTAAGGCGTCGCATTAGTTTATGAACTGATTGGCCGAAAACACGTGGCTCAATTATCATGTGACAATGACGTCACATGAATTTAGTCCATTCATGAAAAGAAAGGACTTAGCTAAATGATATACAGTCAACAGTAGAAAACTGTTCCCACACAAAGGCCAAAAAAAAAAAAATTATTTGTGTATATGGTGAAAGCATTTGATGTCTTTGAATCTGTCAATGTTTTTTGATTCATTGAAATTTGTCAACAGTATAATATGGTAAATGTTTGGTAAACAGGTCTTTACGCTCACTAGTTTAAAATTAGGAATAAACATAGTGTTTTTTTAATGTTTTTCCAAATCTAAAGTCTCATTTTGATATGTACCATACATGAATGAAAGATTTAACAACTTACTATTCTATGGTCAGAATATATGTATACATATATATCTAGATATATATTATAAATGCGAAAGTTTGTGAGGATGTTTGGGCGTTTTTCACGCAAAAACTACTGAATGGATTATAATGAAACTGTACAGTAATATAGCTTATACATCAGAATAACACATAGGCTATAATTTATAGCATAGGCTATAATTTATAAAGATATTGTGAGAAGTGTCCAAAATATAATGATATTTGTCAAGTAAGTAGGAAAAAATTCTGCCATCTGCAAGCAATTCTGACGTGCGCTGCAAAAAAGCCCACATCAGCATATATCTATCTTTTGTTTGTACAACTACTGCACTGTATTTTTTGGATGAGTGAATATTAATGTTGCACTGTTCAGCTACACGAGGGCTTTTAGCAACAGACCACATAATTTTGAACCATGGTCAAGTGACGTGGACGACACCTGATCTGGCACCCCCTTCTCCTTACTACCACACCACACCAATGTAGAAGGAATATTCTACCAATACTTAGCAGGAATATTCTTTGAAATCCACTCTTCCAAGATATATGGCAGCACGAGTTCTATGATGAGTATTTTAGCGGGGAAGGTGAACAGTTTTGCAGCCGATATGCGTTTTCAGCAGATTGCAAAGATTATTATTTTTGTCCCGAAAAAATAGTTGATGTCAAAATGTGTCTTA
Source organism: Trichonephila clavipes (assembly GCA_019973935.1). Classification (NCBI taxonomy): domain Eukaryota; kingdom Metazoa; phylum Arthropoda; class Arachnida; order Araneae; family Nephilidae; genus Trichonephila; species Trichonephila clavipes. The sequence goes on from BMAU01013597.1 coordinate 509,968, forward strand.
TGTTTTTGTATATTAATGAAGACCTTGGAAAATGATTTGACTATTTATTTTAAGTGAACGGTGTATAATTAATTTTACAGTGGAATATCTTTAATTAATTTATTATCTCTAACGGATTAAATTTCCCAAAGTATTTCGTTTATGTATATCCCTTAATTTTCAATGTAGTGATCCAAAAAAATATTGCATGAAAAAAACTGCAGTAAATCATAATGTGGTAGATAAAGCATCAATGTGCATCGCTCCCCTACATGGCGGGTCTTACAAAGCTCGAGCTATGAAAGTAGCTAGACATTTGCCAACTTGACTCTATCGTTATCATTTTGCTGTGTTTTTCATTGAATCTCCATTATAGCCATTGTAATTTAAGAAACGGCGTTGCTTGCGAATATTAAAATTTTAACAGAAAATAAATACAACAGAAAGTAATATTAATGTATTACACTTTCAAATATAAATTATTCACACTATTTTAAGCGTTCATTACGCAAAACTTTTAACAATGTGTTACTTTTGCTGAGCAGAGATCAGCTTAGGGAGGTATTTTCAAAAATCGACCCTCAAGAGTGTTACGGGAATTATAAATAAAAAAAATCTTTTTTATCAGCTATTAGATCTACATACTTAAAATTTAAACAAAGGTGTTTTTTTTCCTTTCTTTTTTTGTTTAGCTGAGATATGCAAAAAGCTTTTTTTATTTAATTTGCAATTCATGTAAAATTAACTCATTAAAAACTTCTTTATCCTTCAATCTGTGTTGTTTAATTTTTCAGTTCACCCGTGCGAAGAACGGGTATACCAGCTAGTAAATATATATATAAATTAAAACATTGTTCCTCATAAAATAGAAAATATTTCTTTTCCATAAAAAATATTTCATAATATTTTCTTTAATTCCAGGAATTCTTAAACTATCCAGTATAAATGGGACATAATTAAGAATGAAAAATTTTACCTATTGTTATTTCTCCCACTAATTCACTCTCTTTACAAACAACTGCTCCAGGAGCTATAATAATTCTGAAATGAGAATGAAAATGCATATTTATAAAACAATTCAACTTCACAATCACACACTGTTTAAATAAATGTGCATATAAAAAGGGAAATATCTTTTTTTAAAAAAGTCATTAAAAATTCAAATAAATTAAGAATCAAATAATTAGTTTTATTTTAATCTTACCTAGTCAATATAATATACATATTAACATACGCAGGATTTAAAGTAGCCTTCACAAATCAACTGGACTAATTTTTAAAAATAAGAAAAAAATCACTCACATTGAAATAAATTTTTCTTCAAAATACCCATTAGAGAAGTTTAGATTTCTTCTTACAGATTTCTTCAGATCCCCAAAACGAGGTTCATCGTCATTAGGAGTAGATTTATAAGATATGTATAACATTCGATTTTTTTTTGTATGGAACAAGACTGTCACAGAGCCTGACTATGGACATGTTATTCATGTGAAGAAAAAAACGGAAGAGAAGAGATTCAGATCACCTGAATCATTACACAAGGATTTTTTATAGAAATTTAATTCGAACGGTAATGCGATTTGTAGCGATTTTAATAATATAAATGATTTAGAAATATTCTTTTTAAATACACATATTATTTACAGAATCTGTGGGATATATTAAATACCACCTAATTTTTTTAAAAAAAAACAATTCATATATAAATGTATATTAAAAAGAAAAAGTATTTGATATCAAAGCAATGATTCACTCTTTCACAAAAATTTTATAATTAAATTTCGATTTACTAAAGCTATAACAATAAGTAGTCTTCTAATTTACTAACATAATATAACACAAAACTGAAGATAAGCACGGCATATACGTACTTCGATTTCGAGGACATTGCTTGTAAGGACAGTAACACAATTTTTTAATTACTGACTAACTTTCATAATCTGAATATACGTTATTTTCTTAAATTTCAGCAATATAAAATAGTTTTTAAGAAATCAAGTGTAAAACCGAAATCATAACAGACGATTCCAAATGACACGCTAATTGTTGAGATGTTTAATCCCTTCTCTCATTGCATTCCATTTTATCTCAGGAATTCTTTCTTTAAAAAACAATTTTTCTATTGAAAATATACTATAAGATGGAGTAATAATAATAAAATAAAACTGTGGTGAGAAATTGTCCAATCGAAATGATATATTATTTTATTGCCAGATTAAATTAAACAAGTAACTTCAGTTTCGAAAAAAATCTATTAACATTTGAGGAGGACTTCTTAAAATTATTATTAGGGTAATTGTATAGAATTATTATTTCTTTTTTTTTAAAATTCAATTGTTATTCTTTCTTTTACCGTTCCGTAACTTCTCTCTTAACACTACTCTCTCCCCTTTTTTTAAAAAATCCTTCTGGTTAAAAAACAACTCTCTCGGCTACTAGCGCCACCAATTTCAAAACACCCTCTGCCATTTTCTGAGCATGCTGTGGGACGTATTGGTTGACTATTTCGCTCATCATTCGCAGGTGAACGGTTTTCGGTAGCGGAAGGCAAGGATCGTCAGTCGAAAATGTTTGTTGTGGATGATTTCATTTGTATTTATCTGACTTAGGAAATAATGCAATGGAAATGTAATATGGAAAGACACATTTTGTAAATAATTATTTAATTTTATTCGAAATTTTTTTCCAAATATTTCTTATAAAATTCTTTGGAATGATTTTCAGGTAAGTTATTTAGATGAAGGAAAAAATGAAACTTTTTAGAGAGAGATATTTTCCTTTTCCTTATCTTTAATTTTTGTTATTTAATAATAATGCAATTTATAACTCATTAAAATAAAAAAATTAAGTATATTTTAAAAATAGTTTGCACGTATCATTAGTTACTATAATAAGCATTTGTTTTTAAATAAAATAAGTTTACTCATTTCTATTACTGTTTCTTTTTCTTCTTTTTTCTTCCAAATTAGGAATACGAATGTTGACATGAATGCGGAATATTTTTTAAAAATTACAAATAATTGAAAAATTTGAGAATATAACTAAATATGTAGAATTATACTGGTGGAAATGTCATGATATTTAAAAAAGTTCACAACTGAAATTGAAATATTTCCAATTTTAAATTAGATATTTCGAACGCGCTTTTTAAATTATTCCCTGGAATAAAATTTGAAATTTCTTATACATCATTCGTTGCTTTCAGTTCTGAAAACTTGTTTGGTAATTAAATCTTGAAAAAACATTTCATTTTAAGATTCATATTGCTTAAAAATTTTTGTAATAAAAAATAAAATTTGTGAATGTATAAGAGGAATAAATTAATAAATTTTCTGAGAATATTTTTTTGTAAGAAACTTTCATAAATATTTCAGAATAAATTATATTTCAAACAACAAAAACAAAACACATAAGAAACTTTAAAAAAACTTTTGCACTGTAATTTAAAATACTTTCTAAAATATTTTTTTAATGAAACGCTAGATATTTCTGTTCGGATTAGGATGAATGTAATTTTTAGTTAGAAATGCACTTTGATTAATACTACCCATTAGAAATAAGGATAATTGCTGTTTTATAGGTCGAGAAAATATAAATCAAAAAGGAATCCACACATACATATTTATTGTAAACTGAAGTATAAACATATATAACATATATATAAATTATTTAAAAATAAATGTATCATTTATTATAATTTGTATCCAAGTAGACAAACAAATTTAGATATTTTTCAATTTGATTCGTAATTTTGCGCACTATTTTTTCTTCCAAAATAGATCTTTCACAATGCCACACGCTAAAGTATATTCCAGCCGATGCAAAAGTCAAAGGCAAGAATTAACTTTTAGTAGCGAAAGTATGACGTGACAAGAGCTTAGAAATGACGAATATGACAGCATTGTGGAGGAGAGTGGTGATTCTCCTCGTGGTGGTGATCGCTATTTTACAGGTAAGCATGTCAATGAAGTCTTTTTTAAATGCAATTACAGTATTTATTGCGATAGTTTAATTCTGAAATATTTGTCAGAAAATGTCTGTCTACATCTTATAGCAACTGGTGTGGTATTGTTTCAATTATTCTCTGCAAAAAAAAAAAATAATAAAAATATTTTTTGTAAGTTGCGGAGCGATTTTTGAATCTCTGTCCATTTCTTTTTTCTGCTCATATTTTAAGATAAAAATGAATTAAATATTGTTTTACCTTAAAATATTTCTATTTTCTTTATAAATGAATGATGCAAAAGTAACTATTAAACTGATTCCAAAGCTATATTAAACTGTTATCTATTACCTACATTGCCTTCAAAAAAGACACTTATATCTGAATCTGTCGCATCAAAAAACGATTTACATAATTGTTTCTATCCACCGAAAGTTTTTATTAAAGTTTATTTTGATCTTCAAGAGGGCATTTAATATTACAAGTTTTCTTTGTTTATTTTTAAAAATATGCATTCTTTACCGAATTATTGTTATTATTTTTTTAAATACTTGAAATCTTGAATGACAACGATTGGCGCTGGTAACTTGTTAAAAAAGTTGCGGACGTATTGGTGCTGATATATATTTTCTAACACTTGTCTTCTTTTCGTCCCTTAGAAATATCCTTACATTTACAATTTCGAAGTGTAACTTTTGACATATACTTTTTCGTTGTGCTCGTATATATGAAGACCAACAAAGAGAAATACAAACTGTAATATTTTTTTCGAGGAACTTTTGTGACAAATTATAACTTTTTTATAATTTCATCCTCATTTATTAAAAAAAAAAAGCAATATTGCTTGAATTGAGTGGAAGAGATCTCAAGTAAAATTTTAGTCACTTTACATGCCTTACAATATGGCTTTATTGTTAGAGAGAAAATTAAATTTAAAGTTATTCACTCGTGCTTATGTGTCTCATGCAAAAATAATGGGGATCAATTAAATATGAGCTATATAAAGTTATTTGTTACTTTTTAGAGTTTGTATGCAGCTTTTTTAAAGAAATGTTTGGATCCCCCCCACAATGAAATTTAATCAGAGCAATATTACTTGAATCATAAATGATCATAAGAGACAATTAAATAAATTATGCAACACTGTCTTCGGAATGTGTCCCAGATTTAGATCGAAAATTTCAAAACCAAGCGCTGAATGACAAATTGTGTGTAGTAAATATATATATTGTGAATTATTACGGCGTATAAAGCGCTCTTTTAACACAAAAAAAAATAAGGTAGAAATTTACTGGTGCGTGTAACGCGCATATATAAAATGATACCTTTAAAAATAAAGAGAAAGCGCGTAAAAGATTAGATATTTGCAAATATCTAAATACTATTTATTTAAGGAAAATGGCATACCGCATGGACTTTCATTATTGAATAACAGAAAAGGCTAGTCATATTTGTCTTCCATTATATTTTCAGGCATGTCATTTAATTCTTATCCATCTTCACCATCACTGTAACTCTGATCCTTAAGCAAATAATCATCTGTCGTTCTATCTAGATCAGCGATACTCAACCGGGCTGCATGTAGCCCACCGAGCCTTTTTAAGTTGCCCGGCCATGGCAACTTAAAAAGGCTCGGTGGCTCTGAGAAATTTACTTATTGAAGAACATTGTATCAAAAAATTTTGGTGGGAAGTTTTTTGTCAAAAAATCAAATATATCAATTTTGTTTTTTGCTGTCGGTGTCGTACGGGTACGAATTGATATTCTTTTCCTATCTGGAACAGTTACGGTTAGTGATAACAGACAGCAGTGGAGTAGCGACAATTATAAGGGTGGAACTAATTTTTAACTGTCTTTCATATCTTGCAATCGAAAAATATTCGAAGAAAATATATAATTTTTAGACGATTGGGAGGTTGACCATTTTGTAGTGAAAAACAAACATGGGCCAGTAATTTGATTTGTCCCGAAAGTGCAAAATTTAAAAAATACCAATAAACAGGAATTATTCACTGATACTTTTCCTCGAAGCTTCTAATTTAGTGTTTGCGACAAAAATAAAAAAAAAATAAAATAAGCAAAACAGGAGTTTTACTATTTCGATCAATTTTCCACATTTTAAATTTCCAATGTTATCTAGGTCTTAAAGCCTTTCTCCAACACCTCCCCCATTTATTCTCATGTTGCGGCCCGCATGAAATAGCTGACATATGTATGCAGCCTATCAGAAAAAATGGTTGAATACCCTTGATCTAGATTTTTCGAAAGGCTATATATTTTTAAATGACTTTTGAATTATGCCAGGTTTAGTTTCTCATATGTCAAGCTTTTATTATCCACTTACTCACTATTTCTATATTTCTAGTCTGGTATGAAGCATCTGGTCGCCTTATGTAAACGTTTTTTTTTCACCTTTTAACATACATATTTTCCTAACAAATCTTGCGCTTTGGACATTTATTTCCAGGAGTATATCGTTGTTGTTCAAAAGCCTGGTATAATACTTCAAATAAATACGGCAATTAAAATTTTTAAAAATGCAGTTTAAAATTATAAGCGTGCCTTAAACGTCAAAATATACGGTATTTAAGGAAAAGATTTTACATAGTGCTTATTTTGATACTAGGGATGAAACATTTGAATTATTTCAGTTCAGCTTAAGCTACATATTTTTTGAAATTTTTAGATTTTCTTAAAGAACTTCTATGAGTATGAAGAAATTTAAATATCAACAAAATAAATAATATTTAGGGTGAGTTTTGTTAATTTAATAGTCATTGTCTTTTTTGAAATTTCTTTGTATCAATTTTCCTGTAACTTTTTTTTTATTACTAATGTATTTACTCAAATATTAGCCTTTAGAGAAGGAATTATTATTGAATATTTGAAAAAAGAGAGAACCTTTGAGAAAATAATAAACTATAGAAAGGGAAACAAGCCAACATCCTTGGTAATTTACTCTTTTCTAATACAGCCCTAGGTTTCAGAAAAGGTGGAGGGGGATTGATTTTTCTTACTTTTAATGGAGGCATTGGAAACGCGGAATATTTGTATTAATATCACCGTTCAGAAACCCTGAAGAGTTCTAAAGTACTCTTCTCAGGAGACTTTTTGGATCTCTTATATACCTTGTATATTTAATAATTCAAAACGAAAGGCATCGTTTTTGCTTATACAGCTCCTTTCTAGCGCAAGGACTTTTCTTCGAAAGGCACGCAAATTCACGCATCAATTGAACTTTTCTCTTTGTCAGCACGTTTTCTTTCTTTTGTGATAAAGAGAATAAGAAATTGTTTTTGTCCGAAGATATTTAAATTTTTTCCCCTCTTTTATATATGCAGATGTCTGCGTGAAAAGCTTTAAATATCAGTATGTATCACCGAAAAATAAACGTACTATAAGAATAATTTTTTAAAGATTTATATAGTTATACGAAAGCTAAAAAAATCAACCCAGTTTTATTAATTTCATAAATTTCGGCTTTCAATTTCTGAAAAAAAATATTACAGTTAAACAGTGGCACACACAAGGGTGGGTGGGTCGTAGGGGTCCGGACGCCCCCAAAGCCCTTGATTTTTTTCCCTATTGATTATAATTCTAAGTATATAGTACGTAAAATTTAATTAAATATTTATTATTAATGATTAATTTTATTAATTAATGCTAAATATTTATTCAATAATTAATTTTTACTGTTTTTTGTTCCCGAAAATCGACAAAATCAAATAGAGCATGATACAAAAATGGTGGACTTCCGACCCTGGACCCCCCCTGAAAAATTCCTGAGTGTGCTACTGCAGTAAAATTAAGAAGTAATCTCTAAATTAAGCATATAATCAATCGTATAGAATCTTATAGTAAATCCTAAGATCGAATAATTTTGAACCATAGTCAAGTGACGAAAATATCCTGAAATGTTATTGGTTACTGACCTATTTTATCTAATTTTCCGAACTTTCATATTCACAGACAATGAAGTATTTGAGATCCAATTTTATTTAACATGAAACTATTATTTCGCATAGTTGACATTTAGGCAACACCAAAATTCGAATCGTTTCCTCGATTTTAATATGGTCATTCAACAAAACAAAAAAAAAAAAAAAAAACCGACAAGACCAGCGTTTCTTAAACTTTCGATCGCTGCTTCCCCCGTGTATGTATCAACCTATCATCGTGGACCTCCAAGAGACTTTGAACACATCCCTCCCTGACACCAACACACTGCTAAATGTTATTGAAAGGTTTCTCAATAATCTTAAAATTGCCTCTCAATAATCTTAAAACTGCCTCTGCTGTTTTTAGAGACTTTTTTAACTCTTTTTTTCTCCTTTAAGGAAAAAGTAAACATCTAAATAAATATATAACAAAATACTAATTTGAATGAATAATGTGCTTAACCGTATTAAAACTTTTAAGGAGAAGGATGTTGCTGCTTTTCTTTTATAAATATTCTTACATCTGGTGTAATATTGGAGTTCGTAGAAGATGGAAATCTTAACATTAAATGAAAATTAAATGAAAAACGTTCTTGGACCACCAAGGCTCTGAGGACCTCCTGGTGTTCGCGTATCACAGTTTAACCCTTTATCTACTGCGTTGTGATTTACTGCACTTTTTTTCATGCAATATTTTTTTTTGAATCACTACATTGAAAATTTAGGGATATACATACACAAAGTACTCAACTTTGGGAAATTTAATCCGTTAGAGCTAATTAATTAATTAAAGATAATCAACAGTAAAATTAATTATATACAATGTTTACTTAAAATAAATAGTCAAATCGTTTTCTAATGTCTTCATTAACCTACAAAAAAAAGACACCTTTTGATATTAACTATTTTTATGGAACAAAAATGACAATCTTCGTAATCCGCTGATAAAGCCGTCAGCTTAAAACGCAATTTCTGCTATAAAACTATTCACCTTTCTCGCTAAAATACTTGCTACCATACATCTTAGGGAGGGGATTCTAAAGAATATTCCTGCTAAGTATCGTCAGAGTATTCGTAAAAATGTTTATTCTATGTAATTTTAAAGTGAGTGGTACTCATAAGTACCGTCGGTAGATAAAATGCCAAGAACCGCTGCACTAGTCTGTACAAACTAAAACTAAATAGCTATATATTCCATTTTTATGTGTCTTATCATAAAAGATGCAATATCGTATACGATGCAAGATAATTGGCTTCAAACGAAGACATTTAATCAACAACAAGAATGCACAGTTACTTCAGTTATTGGATTTCATTCCAATATATACGTGTAGCTATGCATAAACTATTTCATAATTAAGATCAAACTGAACAGGGGAATAAGCTGACAAATAACTATTTGAAAAAACAGTCTCATTATTAATTATAAGTTTTATTTTATACTGGTGTAAAGAAGTCTTACTATATGTTTATAAAAATTCTACATTTTTAGCTAAATATTACAGGATGAATGTGGGAGAGAATGTTTATAAACGTGTAGCACTATATAAATCAACTCGAAGGCTATTGATCTAGTAATTTTGAACCTCAATCAAGTAACGAGGACACTTGAGCTGGACCTTTTTCTCCAAACTACGATACCTGCAAACGGAGGGACAGTGAGTCACGACAGATTTAACATATATTAGTTACACATTCTACATGGTGGGTCTTTAGTAGGACTAAAGCTCGAACACATGACATGTTGGCTACGAACTCATGATATTGACTAGTTGACTACCGTGGCCATATTAGAGGCTAAAATACAGCCTTATACAATAAAAAAAATGGTTTTAGCATACAACTCATTTAGAAAACAGTAATAAATGAATAATAAATTAATAAATTGGTAAATAAATAAATAAATAAAAAATATATATTATTACGATTCAGAGTTTAAACTAGAAAATTTATATCAAATTAGTTTGAAAAAATATATCGTAATTCACAACTTCGAGTTTTTTTTAATTGTTTGTACAACTTCTGAAGAAAAATATGACAAGTACATGTATTAATTAAAAAAAAATTACGTACTGTTTTCCAGTCACCAGTGGCGTAACGGAGAACACTTGGGCCCCCCTGCAAAGTCAGGTTTTGGGCCCCCCAAGTTGTATTTTACAAAGGGTAGGTACTTGGCGATAGTCAGGCTGTGGGCCCTCTAGAGGCCTGGGCCCCCCGCAATGCGGGGGTGTACGTTACGCCAATGCCAGTCACATGAAATAATTTTGAGTCACGGTAAATTGAAAAGCCAATTTAATTTAGTGAAAAATGTTAGAACTTCAGTTATTTTTGAATATACTTTTAATATAATTAAAAATTTAGTTCAAGATTGGTTTGATTTAAAAATGCATTAAGTACCAAAAAAGTACGATTTTATGAAAAAAAGTAATGATATATATATATATATATATTTATATATCAAAAGTTATTTTAACTTATAATTATCTTTCAAACTAAGCACATTAATTAAAAATTTTTATCAAAAAATTTTACAATGGGAAAAAAAAACTTATACAAATTCATTTCGTGTCATTCTGTTTTATGTATCGTCTACTAATAAATCCTCATGGATTAGTGATGCATCGAATCTTAAATATGTTGTGCTGAATCTTTTATCAGCGATACCCAACCTGTGGCCCGGTCATGGACTATTGCTCTGAGAAATTCATTTATTTATGAAAATTTGGTGGGAAATTCTATGTTAAAAAATCAAATATATCAATTTTGCTTTTTGCTGTCGTTGTCGTATGAGTGTGAATTGATATATTTTTCTGATTAGAAAATAAATTAAAAGTAATAAAAACTTTTTTAAAAACGAGCTTTTATTTAAATGCTCTAAAAAAAGAATAAAATAAACTTTTCTTTTAAAACTTCTTTTGCTATCAACTTATAACGTCATTACACAATTTATAATATAAAAGCTTGTCGCGAGATTTAAGTACTCGTATTTACTTAGTTTGAAAATTTAAAAAACTAAAATCAATCAGATCAGGTTATTTAATTTGCTTGTTTATCTACGCAGGTAAATCTCGCAACACGCTTTTATATTATAAATTGTGTAGTGATGTTATAAGTTGATAGCAAAAAAAAAAGTTTTAAAAGAAATGTTTATTTTATTCTTTTTAGTGCATTTATATAAAAGCTTGTTTTTAAAAAAGTTTTTTTACTTTTAATTTATTTTTTTACTTTTAAGTCATCGCTGGACAGGTTTCTCAGTTGGTTCATCGCATTCAACGCATCATTGTTGCAAGGTTGTTTGCCGGTTAATTTTGAACAGTCTAGCTCAGGGGTATTTAATCTTTTTTCCCGTCAGGCCACATACATATGATAGATATTTCACTCGGGCCGCAATAAGAGGATAATGGGGGAGGGGGATAAACACTGTAAGACTAAAACAACATTGGACAAAGCAAAATTAATCAAAATATTAAAGCTCATTTTTTTTTTTTGCTTTTACTATAATATTCTATTAAAAACGAAAAACACAATTTTTTTTAAATCCGTAATTTTAAACCAATTCTTTCAATCTTCGTGCAGAATTCGGATAACACTATTCTACAAACGAAAGAAAAGTTTCATGTGATCATCTTTAAAAATGACGAAGTTTTTAAATGTTTTATTAAAAATTTGAGAATTGTTTGAAAAATCGTAAAAAAAAAAAATTTCGACATTTTACTTTTTAAATGTCAGATTCTAAAAGAGATAAGACTGAACTTTCTTAGTGCAGAATATCGATTCATTAACACGAAAGAAAATTCATACGGGATGATTTAGATATCATTTTCATGAACACGCATCGATTTTGACTCATTTTAGTAAAAATCGTAAAAAATAGAAAATATAATTATTTTTTAAAAGAATTATACCCTATCGTGGCGAAATAAATGATCTTTCCGTTTGCGTAATTATTTTTTTGCCTCAGTTTGATAAAAAGAATAAGATGGGTTATATTTTGAAGACATCAGCTTCAAAATTGTGTTGCAGGATTCTACCCGAAAAAACTACATTGCAAGTTAAATAAAAGCTTGTAAAAAAGATAACAGTGGAGAGTAGCGACCATTTCATGAGGGGAACTAATTTTTAACTATCTTTTATATCTTGCAAGTGAAAAATATTCGAAAAAAAGATTGTTTTAAGACGATTGGGAAGTTAACTATTTTGTAGTGAAAAACAAGCATAGTTCAGTAACTGTTTGATTTGTCACGAAAGTGTTTTAATTAAAAAATACCAATAAACAGGAAACCTATACATGCAATGACACTTTTTCTCGAAGATCTCTTTCAAGATGTGATAAATAGGCTTTCTCTTGAATAATCTTTACAGTGGTAATGTCACACCGGTAACAAAGGCACCCTAGGAAATTTGTTATATTATTGATAATCATATAAAACGTTTACTGATTCAGAAATTGTCAGAGAGATTCTTAAATGCTTCCAATTTAGAAAAATTAGTGACAAAAATAAAAAATATATAAAAAATAATGAATAAAAAAGCAAAATAGGAGTTTAAATATTTTGACCAATTTACACATTTTAAATTTTCTATATTAGCTTGGTTTTAAAGCATTTCTCCCCTTCCCCCTCCATTAATTCTCATGTTGCGGCCTACTTGAAATAGTCATCATGTGTATGCGGCCCGGTAGAAAAAAAGGTTGAGCACCCCTGATTTAATGATTCATTTATTTCAGTTACCCGAGATTTTTTTAGTTTGAATGATAGCCGAATTTTTTATGTTATGGCAATAAATTTTGCCTTCGGCTTATCTTAGAGATACTTAAGTTGTCTGAAATTTGAGAAGCTAATCTCAAAATGCCTGCTTTATAACTTGTAAGACTACTTTTACTGATTTATTTATCTCATAATAACCTTTTCAGGTCAATTCAAATAGATTATGTTGGTGCTTGAAATAAAATAATACAGTGTTGTAAAAGATAAAGTGTGGTAAATTTGTTCCAATTAGTTTCAATTATTAATACAGTGAAATATGAGTAGATTTTAAAAAAAATTATACTATCTTTGATTGGTCTTATAAATAGCATTTTTCTGATTTCAATGTCTTCACTTTTGTTTAGGGTGCTTTTCGATTAAAGCATATAATTTCATAACACAGAAAATCAGATGACATATAGTGTGATTTTATAAAAAAGCAGTTTAAATTTTAAAACCTCTTGATGAAATGATAAAAAACTCACATCTTTGAAAAATCTTGCATAGGGATTTCAAACATTGATTAGAATTAAAAGCATTTTTCATCTATTTTGAATGCTGTTTCAATCTTAGCTATGATACCAAATGGAGAAAAATCCGTAAGTTAATACTTAGTTAACTAGTTAATTAATAATATCCGTAAGTTAATATTTGTGTGAATTTGAATATTTTTTCCCGTGCAATTTTTTTTTATCTAATTAATTGAGAGTTAATGGAAATCTGTGCAGTTTATAGAAATTTAACCAACAAAGTAAAAAGATTACTCTTATTTCTAAATTCTATCTAATTCGCGTTTTTTTTACCTTCGAACTTTTTTTCATTGGGAAGTTTTCCCAGTTATTAAAAAATACATAAGCTCGTATATAAGTCACGTTTCTATTATGAACAAAATACTTTAATGTATTTAGAAAAAAACATCGTTTTAATTTATATAAGTCACGTTTCTATTATGAACAAAATACTTTAATGTATTTAGAAAAAAACATCGTTTTAATTTATACTGTAACTTTAAAAAATCTTTTTCCTTTGCATTTATGGTAAAGATTTAATTACTTTTAATCATACGATTTAAAATCATGCAATGATTTTGTAGTTGCATTTATGAATTCCGCAATTTATTTAAACCAGGGGTACTCAATCTTTTTTCCGCCGGTCCACATGCATAGGACATCTATTTCACGCAAGCCGCCTCTGAAGGATTAATGGGGAGGGGGACGCTGTAAAATGAAGGGCCTTTAAGTTGATCAAAATATTAAAACTGATAATTTTGGATCTTATTTTAAAACTATATTAAACTCCATCAAACACGACTAAAAAAATAAAAAGATTTGATGTATTTTTTACCCAGTTATGGGTAATTTCGATTTCCTTTCATCAATGATCCCTAGCCCCTTGTTTGCATTCTACTGTCATAATAACAAAGCTGCCATGCACATAAATAATTCGATTTTTTTTCTTTTCACTAGGCAACCTTATTTATTTTTTATTTCGGATATTAATTTATCAAGCGCAGAATGGTAGCAAAGATTTGAAATTAGTATTATTTGTTTAAAATTAATTCAGACTTATACTTGTGCATTTTTTTGTTTCAAATTTATTCAAATATTTTTTGATTTTACTAAGAAAATATCTGAACAAATAACTGAATTTATCAAAAAATGCACCAGAAGCATAAAAGAAAAAAAAAACACTGTAAGAATTTCTGTATCTATTCATATGTTTATCCTTAACAATTTCATTTGTTTATCGAAATGACTAATGTAACAAATTTTATTGTGTGCTTTCGTTTTCTCTGCATTTTGTGTCACTAACACAGACAAAATATTTTGTTGCTGTTTCAAAGATTTTTTAAGAAAGCCAATTTATCTCGTTTTGAAAGAGATCCTCGAGAAAAAGAGCATTTGAAAGATTTCTGCTTAGTGGTAAAGTGATGAGGAGAATTATATATATTTTAAATATATCATCTTCACTCCTAATAAAAAAAAGTTGTTGACCCATGTTTGTTTTTCTGAACAAAATAGTCAAGATGCAAATCGTCTTGAAACAACAAATATTCTTTATGTATTTTTCGTTTGGATGACATGAGGGTTAATTAAGAATTAGCTTCACCCATAAAGGGTGAACTGATATTTGTTATCACTAACCGTTACAATTACAAAAAGAAAAATAGTTCGTCTCGCAAATCGTACCAGCACGACATCGTTAGTCTGTGAATAACGCACACCTCCGCAACCCCCGCATCGCGGGGGGACTCAGGACTCTACGGGAGCCCAGACCCTGACTGACGCTAAGTACGTACTCTTTGTAAAATCCGACTTGGGGTCCCAAACCTGACTTTTCAGGGGGGCCCTAATATTCCTCACTGTTGGTAGTAAAATTGATATATTTGATTGTTTGATTGATATAATTTCTCCTTAAGTTTTCAATGCATTGTTCTTAAATAATTGAATTTGTTATTTCAATGGGTCATGTCTAGGCCACCTGCGGCCCGTGGGCTGCAGTTATTGCTGGTTTAAACTATTAAGCAATTGAGTATATAACCTTATTTTTTTTTTAAAATTTAAATCGAATTTTTAATAAAGTCACCTTAATATGTGTAAAATGTTTGAATTTATCTCTTTTATTTTTATTCAAAAAATTATTAAAACCAAAAAGATTCTTAAATTACACTAATATATGGTAGCACGCAGTTTTACTCTCAAATATTTATTATAAAAGGACACTATAAGTGGGAATGGATTTATAAAAAGAATCTGCAACTATAGCTATTATTATTTGAAAGTATCGGGAAATAATAGGCATTTAGTTTCACTAGAATGATTTAGATCATACTTTTAAAGCTGTAGAAACTCATAGTATAATCTATTTAAGGCCTTAAAAATATTTAAAAGAAAAGATAATCGATTTACAGCCTTAATGTGTTAGATAATGACCAAGAAAACTTTTAAAATATCATTTACCTTTTTTTTAGACTAACACGAGTGTCACGTCAAATTTTCATCTTAGAGAAGCTGTAATTAGCTTATAAATTATGCATTAGGATATGTTCTAATAATGACAACTTATGAGGTGTCTAAGCTAAGTTAATGACAAACTGATGATTTTAATGTGACTTCATGAGATAGAATTAAAAAAAATTGAGAAATGCTATGCATTTTTAAAACTGTCATAAGATTTCTTGCATTTTGTCATTTAAATTTATTGGATTTTATTTCGAAACTTTAGTTTTAATGTGTGTGTTTACCATAAATCCTACTTTAATTTTTTTTATTAATTTTAACTTCAAAACTTAGCTAATATATGTCAGCAAAATTCATTGATGCACATATTAAATTTCATACTTTTTTTTTAAAGTAAGCTAATTTTGTTTGTCTGACAGGTTATAAATTAATAAAATGATCGATTGTTGGCGGTCGAATAATAAAGAAATTTATACTATTTTTAGTTTTTTATGATGATATTTCTCTTATCTTATAATATAATAGAAAATTGTTTTTTTGTTGAAAAAAACATTTTTTTTATAAAATTAATCAGCTCTAAAGCTAATATTCTCTTTGAAGATTATATCTTAATACAGAAATTGTGATTGATTGATTTATTCAGTTCCCAAACAGTAATTAAAAGTACGCAATATCAAAACAAGAAAATTAGAACTAGAAGCAAATTATTTACGTTTTTGAATTCAAAACAACGCAATTAACCTAAGAAATGATGCTTATGTGATTATTAGTTTGGACTTTTCATAGTGATGGCATAATTATAAAAGATCATTCACATTGCATTAAATGCATTGTGTGTTTTTTCCCGGAATTTATGAGTGTTTACATGAAGTTATATGAGTGTTATTCAAACTAAAAATTAAAAAATGATTTTTGAGACTACTTTCTTTCATGTTCCATCATTAGTAAAATACAAAATGTGTACTAACGTTTTCTTCTTACGATCTATAAACTAAAATAATAGTTTATACAAAAGAAGAAAATGAATTTTTTTGAGATCTTCGCATTTATTAAAACAATCTGTTTGACAGAGATAATGCTATAACATGAAGATGCGAATGAAAATCTTCAAAAAAGTAAGTGTTCATGCATGTGTTATTTAAGTAATTAAAGCTTTTGGTCAATAGTATAAATTGTACGCACGATATAAGAAAGAAACCAGCATGCGAAGTCTTACGCTTAAGTTACCATCATAGCTGAGAGTGATAATATTTTTTTTTTCCTTTTATCGTGCCTATTGAACAAAAGCGACACGTTCCGTCGAATACATTACCGTGAAACGGAAGAAAATTAGCTACTCGTAAATCCTTTACTTCATATAGAAATTTAGATACAACAAATGAAGTGAACTTTTGGAAGAACTTCAAGTTCAAATATTTACAGGAAATATGGATTACATCAATATATGGTTCAAATTGCGTCTTCGTATCTATCACAGATCTTTATACCGTATTACTGGAAAAAAGCTCAGCACGTTATCACAACCGATTATCATATTTAAAATCAATGGTTCTGGAAACGAAATGGATTATGTTGCAGCAGAAATGAAGAAAGATGTTACTGTGACCAAACTACACTTTTTTCATATCACACCACACTCACAGTTATTGAGACGAAAAATTTTGTGTCGTGAAACAGAGAAGTTGAGCTTGATATAAGGAAGAACAATTAGTCACCAGTTAGCTATAGAAGATTCGTCCCAGTTGCCTATTACAAGGGCTATTTGTAAGCGCGAGGCAACATAGCGCTTCCAGTTGTGTCAAACTAAAGCTTTTTGAACTGTACGTAGAACTCATTCAGAAACGAATCCGAGAGATCGCTTTGTAAGAATCTGGATGAGATTTTATAATTAAAAGGAATTTATGTGGCTTTTTTTTATACATATTTATAGGCTTTATACATATACACATAGGCTGCTATTATACATATTAGAAGCATTTTCTGTCAATTCTAGAATTTTAACGGCGCACGAAGTATTGAATAGGCACTGCGGTTTAAATAGTATCCAAACACAAATTTTTATATATGTTCAGCAACATGCAACACTAGAATTAACTCTAAATTATTTCCGAAATGTGCTCATGCTGTTTTTCTTATCAATTTTTGTTAAATCCATGTTCCCCGAGAGCCACTTGGAGTGTCAGTTTTTTAATAATCTTTTACCCAAAACATGGAAGTGGAATAGAAACAACAGTTTCTCGATGCCCCAGTACGTGTCTCAAAAATTTATTGAATTGATATCATCTTGAATTAAGCAATATATGACTCGGCATAATGAGTTCAATGTTAATTAAAAAGAAAAAAATGGAAAAGTTTTTTTATTAACATCCGAATTTATTAATTTGATTTTTGATAATTTTATGAACTTAAAAAAAACTCATTCACATATATGAATTAATCATATTATATATCATAAAATTATTCACGACACCCTGGTAGTATTAAAACATAATCTAATTCATATATATGAATGAGTTTTTTAAGTTGATAAAATTATCAAAAATAAAGTTAACACATTTGGATGTTAATAAAAAAAACTTTTCTATTAGTCTTTTGCCTTTAGTATGGTTCCCCATACAATGCAATTTACATTATTTACAAATTATTCCTATAATTTCCAATGTAATCAATAAAATATTTTCTTATAGGTGATTCACATGACTCTTCTCAGTCGGTTGGAAGCAAGAAAAAACAGCAGTCTTCGGAATGGGGAAAAGTCTGAATGGCAAAGTCAGCAAGAGTATCAAGAAGCACAACTAAAAAAAGATATGACACGTATGCTTGAAACCATCAAGCAAAGCAGCGTTCTTGATTCCAGCGGTGAATATCGAATCATTAACTTCGTGATGAGAGCTGAGAATTTAGGTATAAAGAACAATATCCGTCAAGATCTAAGTCTAGTCACTCAGTCCACAATCAAACATTTGGTCCACTTGGAGAGCATTTTAAATCGGTGGCATGGCCCGGTATCTGTTGCCATTTTTAGCCTGACTCAAGATATACCCCTCGCAATTGATGCAATCTTAAATATACGGCGGTGCATTCCAGCCGCTAGATCCAACACCAGTTTTCACCTCGTGTATCCACTGAACAGTCCTTACAATAAAGCACCATCTCCTCAACCATTAGTTTTAGATCCATGTGAAACAATTAAAGACAGAATCTCAAGTTTCAAGATATCGGACAATTATGCCCATGGCGTCCCTTACCCGAACAATCTCCTAAGAAACGTTGGCAGACGAAATGCCCTCACCGATTTCGTTTTTGTCATCGATATTGATATGGTACCAAATGAGAATTTGTATTCGGACTTCATGGATTTTGCAATAGCTAATAAACTATTCATCGATTCTCATAAAGATGACAAAACTGTTTACGTGGTGCCTGCCTTTGAAGTCAAAGAAGGGGTTGAAGTTCCCCGTGATAAAACTGGTCTGTTACAGTTACTGGAATTGATGGAAGCACGTCCTTTCTATTTCGAGATGTGCTGGAAATGTCAAAAGCACACCGATTACGAAACGTGGCAAAAGGAACCTCCGAGTACCAAGTTGAATGTCATCTTTGAAGTATTGTGGAGAGACCCTTGGGAACCCTTCTACATCGGTCGAAACGTGGCTCCATTTTACGACGAACGATTTCGACAGTATGGATTCAACAGGATAAGTCAAGTAAGGGCTATTCAAATTACCTCTTCAACATATAAAACTTGCAAAATATCAAATAAAAATTAGTATTTTATCGGGGAATTGTGCTCAAATTTTTGTTTTACGAGTGTTGCATTTTCAGAAATTAAAGCTACATTTTTTACGTCAGAAAACAGTAAAAATGCTATTTTTACTGTTTAGACTGCCCATCTTATAAATTACTGTTAGAAATGCGTTATTAATTTACTTATACAAAAATAATATTCCATTGTGATAATTCGTAAGTTTATACGAAATCTTCAAAATACATTGCACCAATATCTGAAAAAACAACACTGAATTATTATTGTTAAGAGTATTGTAAAAATAATTTAGTAAGATTAATTTTTTGATAACTAGATCTGAGTATTAGAATATAATCCTACCATATAATTTAGTTAATTATGAATTAAATAACTGAATATATTGGAAATCACTATTCAACATTCCTCAAATGTTTTACTTGCTTTTTTCCTTGTAAATATAATTTATGAGCTTTATAAAAATAATCGTAATATTTTAAAAAATGTTGTAAGTAAAATATTCTTAATCTTCTTTTGAGATTTTTTCTAATTTCCGTTACAATTACCTTTCTTTGATAGTAAACTATTTTTCTTTGAAATATTATCTTTTTTCACCCTTTTATAATATGAATCTCAGAATGTTTTTGAAATTTTTACATGGGTTGCTTTGCTGTAATACATTTTCAGCTTTCTGAGTATCAAATATAATATTTTTCTTAGAATTCAGAGCTTTTCCACTTCTCATATTTGTCATTTATCTTTTTTTTTGCTTTATCACTGCATATTATAGAAGACAAAATATTTCTGCATTACCTTTAAACTAACAAGTTTATAACAAACAAAGTTATGATTGCCGAATTGATTCTCATCTATTTTTTCTGTAAAAAAATCATAAATTATTTTCAAATTAATTATGTCAGCACGAATTTAGTCTCAGTAGTTGTCATGTTGTTGTAATTGAATTAAATGTAAATTTAAGATAATGTTTATGAGAGAATAATTATCAGGTTAATAAAAATATAATTACTATTAAAATTAAAATCAAACACAAAAAACCAAATCTATATATAAAAAAATCTTCACGATTCATTTTATTGTGTCTCAGCATACATAATTTTTTTGTTGAAAAAATATTTCGTTTATATAGTCACTTAAGTTTACACAGAGATTGAGTTAGATATACAGTAACTTCAGTTTATTTAATTTTAAGTTTGAATGACTTCGACGGACAGCAATTTGTTTTATAGTGACCTCTGATAGAGGATAATGAACTCTTCTTACCTTTTTTCACTATTACCGATTAATGGAAAACACAAAAACATAATTTTAATTTTTGAATCAGCTCACTCAGAATTTCAAAGTACAAAAAATCCTATTATTATTTTTTGTTAAATTTTCTATGACTGTGGGTTTTTTTTATTATGTTTTTAAAACATTAATGTTCAAAATATAATCTTTCATTCACTAGCGTATAGTACACTGCTGTTCAAAGTTAATATAACTCGTATATTTAGTAAAATTTATTGGTAAGTGTTGAATGAAAGGTAAAAATAATGCTTCTAAGCAAGAAGGAATTTTTTAATTTCTTTTAAGTACCCTAAAATTCGGTGTAAAATGCTCCCCCTTACTTTCCAGCTGCATTTTTAATTTTTAGGTATATTCGTGGTATAACGCCCACTCCCTTTTCTTAAGAAGGTACTCGAAATGTACGTATGCAATATTCTTATGTTTTGAAGCTATTTATTCGAGGTATCGTCACAAGCTTTAGAAAAAAATAGCATATTTTTAGAACTACAACCCTTTTTAAGTTCACAAGGAATGTACTTTCTTTTAAATAAACAGTATTTCGATATATATAGAAAAGTGATTTTTTTATACCCATCTATTTTTTTATCTTTTTAAAGCTGTCATTTTTTTTATACCCGGCGTATAACGCACACTTTTGTCACAAAAAATTAGATCGAAATTTAAGGGTGCGCGTTATACGCCAGATTTTATGGTAAGCGCACATATATCAGTGGGTTATACATTTAAAGAAATTGCTTCGTAAGTGCACACGCCAATTTCCACGCTTCGTTCGTCCTCAAACTTCGGTGAATTTCCTGGTGCCTATTACACATTCAGCGAAATTCAAATCTAAACAATTGAAATGAATAACCACTAATGTTACGATGACACATTGATGTTGTAAGTCGTTGAGAAGGGTAAGACAGGGTTATGTATTACACAGATTGTTAAATTTTTTAATGTGGTACATAGTGTTAGGTGCAACTTTGTTTTCAAGTTTAAGAAAACCGGATGATTCGAGAGAAGAATGCATTCGTTACCGGGAAAGTATGAAATGCTGGCATTCTATAGAATGCCGGACGTTTTTAGGCTAAGTATGAAATAAGAGCATGATAAGGCTATTACATCAATGTATATATTCCTGAAGCACAGTACAGTGTGGTAAGGATGCCTTCTTTAACAGGTTAAATGACTTTGTTTTTTACAAACATCACATCATAGCTATTCAGCAACCACTAGTCCCTGGGTTCCTTCTTAGTCGTTATAGTGGCATTTTGTGAACCAGTTTTTAACTTCTAGTAAGTAATTTAAGTTTAGAAAAAAACTCTTTTTTTTTTGCAGCATTAACTCGATTTTTGACCAGCTCGCCATCGAATAGTTGTTTTATGTCTCCAGACCAAAATTGACAAAGTTGTTGAGTTGTGAAAAGTGCCACTGATAATTGTATCGCGTGCCACATGTGTTCCGTGTGCCCTAGGTTGCCGATCCCTGCTATAGATCATGACTCCTTCTCCAACACCACAGTTTGCTCATCCATTTTCATGCAGCGCAGGAAAAAACAATTTTTTAAATAGTTTAAGTAAAATTGAGCATTTTGACACTTTGTAACAAACTGCAATGTGCAACGGACAAATTCTGAGCCTGAAGCACGCGTTAAAAGTCTCGCGTCTTGCCACGCAATATTCGAAATGAATCGGTGATTTATTGCATACTTTTCCGGTTTCTCATTAGGCATTCTATAGAATGCCTAGCCAATGTGTGAAATATAAATCATTTCATACATTTCCGGCTAGTTTTAGACATTCTATACAATGCCAAGACGTTGTTTAGAATGTCGGATTTCATACTTTGCCGGTAACACATACAATAAATAAAGTTACTACAAGCGTAGCATGAACGCAACAGTTTTTCAGCAGTCTCGTGAACTTTCTGCGGCCACAAGAACTCATGTTTCGAGAAGGCTTCATGAAAGAGATCTGTATCCGAAAAAATTGTTGTTTGTGACCCACTCACTTTTGACTTAGGAAATCACATTTATCGTGGTGTAGAGAGCATCGATATTATAATAGAGATAAATGGAAGCAAGCTGTATTTACTAAGGATTAGACATAACCCCTGAATCTTGATGTACCTTCATGTGTAGTGAATCAGGGATCCTTTACACGCGTATCTACTAAATTCTTGACAGCGACCAGTTTAGCACCGGAGATTTGATTGATTTAGGCAGACATCATGTTGAATGGGCTCACAGACCTCCATGCCCTATATAACACGCTGTATAGGAGATTGATTGATACGTCATTTATCCAGACTTCAATCTTATAGAGTATATTTGATACACTTTTGAAAGTGCAATTCTAATCAGCGGCAGCGGGGAACCCAGGGCTCTACGGGGCCCTTGACTGATACCAAGTACGGCTTGAGGCCCCAAACTCGACTTTGCAGGAGAGCCCTAACATTCTCCGTTATGTCCATGATTCTTATATTCTGAAAAAGTATCTAAAACGTGATGTTTAGTAGTTTGGATGCTACACTTCTTGAAAAATGGAAAAGGGCTTCCAATTCTTATCCATGATGTCATCCCATCCATGGAAAACAAGTGTATGACACTCTTACGCGTACGAGGAGATCACATTCCATATTAAACATCCTGCCTCCTTTTCAAACTGCATTTTTTGTCATTTACGTTTGATTAAATTGTTGTTCGAAGGAATCTTTTCATATTATTTATCTTTCATCGTGTTCTTTCATGTTTCTCGTGTTTTCATATTTGAAACAATTCAAACTTTTATGAATTTTTTTATATTTTCTCAGTTCTGTATTAAATA
Source organism: Trichonephila clavipes (assembly GCA_019973935.1). Lineage (NCBI taxonomy): Eukaryota > Metazoa > Arthropoda > Arachnida > Araneae > Nephilidae > Trichonephila > Trichonephila clavipes. The sequence continues at coordinate 533,393 of BMAU01013597.1, forward strand.
CATATATATTTTTCATTTAATGCCATGCAGGGCTGTCTTGTATAGTTTTCTTCCTTTCTTTGCCTCTTCCCTAATTTTTTAAGCAGTATATACATTACTATTTTTGAACTTGTTAAATCCCACTTTCATGTTAACTTAAAAGCTATCCTAATTAGTCAGCATTGAACATTTTTAAATTTCCGAAATCTCAATGAACATTTTATTTTTAATATTCAGGTAATTTCAATCTCTAGTAGAGTTTATTCAAAATTATGTTTAAATTTGCGGTATATATTTACATTTTGAATGTTTACTGTATATATATCAGTAATAAAATGATGCAATTTTTAAAGAATATCACACTTTTTAATATTTTAAAACCTAGCAACCAGAAAAGGACCATATTTAACATTCTAAGAACTATTATGCTTTAAAAAGGAAGTAGTAAAAACCTCTAAGAATGTGTTTGTCTTGAATCGGGAGAAAATACCATCGTATCCAACTTTTTAAAGAGAAAAGCAATACTTCCCCTAGAGTACGCGCAACGTGAAAACAAATAGTTTACTTCAGTGCACTGAGAATGATCGCTGCAAAAATATTTTTTTTTAGTTCTGCTCTGGGTTGAATTTTATTCTTCCCCTTCAGTAACATGGTGAGATTTTTTCTGCGCTGAGAATTTTATTAGTCCCCTTCTTTTCCGAGATTAATGTCGACATTATGATATGTCTTTTCCATTTGTTTCCTGCAAGGTAGAATTTCACTTCGCCTATACGTATTTCTTATTTAAATTCTTTGTTGATCTGAGAAGATAAATTTTGTCCATAAAAGCATTATCATCGCTCGATATCTGCAGGGAAGCGAGTTTATTTTATGTTTTTATGTGCGTCCTTTTGTGGGGAAGTATTGGATTTTAGGAGTCTTCTCTTTTGTGTGTCTGTTATGGGCAGGACAGGTTTATATTTTTTTCTTGATGAATACTGTATTTAAAAACCAATAATTTTGGTTAAAAAATAAGGGAGGATGTTTTACCACTAATATAAGTATGATGCATATATCATCAAGATTAGACCGTATTTTATTGTCATACATGTGTGGAAGTTTTACTGGTAAGATTTCTAATGAAGATAAAAGTTGTTTGCAACTAGAAGAAAAAAGATTATTTTATATTCGTGTATTTATATGTTTCTTATTTTCTTTACAAACTTTTACTAAATTTGGTGTAGTTAAAAATACTTTTTCAGTGTTGTGGAAATGAGAAATGCAATACATTTTAATATTTTCCCACTAATTTGGAATCAAGTATTTATTTATAATTATGTATATCGATGCACATTATTAATGTATGAAATAAAAGCACGTCGGTTTATCTTAATGAATAATTTGAATATCGTTGCCTAAAAACAATTATTAAGCTACTTAAATTGCTACTTTTATCATCAGTGTATTCAATTATTTAAATTAGTAATTTTATTTCGTACAAAATTGGTATGGTTCAATTTTTGACTATCCAGAGCACAAGAAAACAGTTGATATAAGTATGTTCCAGATAAAACTTAAACTTTCGTTTGTAGCCACTCAAAATTAACCTTAACAGAGAGTTTCGTTTCCATAACTATTCACAATTAGAAACATTTTGATAGATAATAAAGTACAGTAGAGCATCGTTTATCCGAACGTTTATTATCCGGAGTGTCAAATATCCGGACCTACTGCTGCTCAATAGAATCAGAGATCTTGCAGCGACAAAACGGAAGTGTACATTGGTACGGCAAAAAATAAGTGATTTTTTTCCACAATAAAAGTAAAATTGCGATTTCTTGCACCTCTTTTGCTTTTTCTTCAAGCACGTTTCCCGCATGTGATGATTTTCAATAATCGTATAGTGTCCGATTTCATATACTGCATGGATCGCATTCGGTTTTCGGTTATCCGAACGGTGTCCGGTCCCAATTGATTCGGATAAACGATGTTCTACTGTATAAGTACAAAGATAACGTTTCCCCGGTAGTTATGGTTTTATTACGTAATAAAGGGGTCTTCCCATGAATAAGCGACAGAGTTAATTCTCTAGGTCTGTAATGGAGCGGGAAAATGTTTTATTATGGAATATGACTTAAAAAATTCATTTGAATGATCAATAGTACTATGAAGCATAATATTTGATTCGACAACTTTTTCATTATTTAATAGTTCAGAAAGTGAATAATATGAACAAAATTGGTTAGGCATTTAGTGAATATTTTATTATTGGTCATGAATTTCATATTCTCTTTTTAGAAGAAAGACTAATTTTTCCCCCAGCATGTACTTCTATAATATCAATTGCAACATGTTTACATAAATATTAGAGAGGGTAACCTAGGCAAAACAAGTAACACAAAAACAAAACAGCTCTAAAAAATATCTCATTTTGATATACGATTTTTAAATGCTAGTTATTCCATTTGTTAATTCATTAGAAATTATTAATCATGAAACGCTGCTTAGAAAATGTATGTATTGATTCCATTTATGTTTCAATGTAATATATATAAATATATTACTGAATCAACACAAAAGCAGGAAGTATCACATATTCAAAAAAAGATATTTTTATCATATGAGAAATTTAAAGTAAGATTTCTTATATCAGTCTTTGTCTTGACATTCATACTTTTTTAGTTTATTTTGTAAAATATACTTTACATCTATTATAGAGTTTTTAGACTTGTCATAATTATGTTGATTATGTTTAAATTACAAAGATGAGTGAAAAAAGTAATATTCATAATTTTTGAGTATTGTATGACCAGTTAATATAATCGCATGGAATTAAAAAATTAAAGTAATTTGTTCCATGTTGATAGAACAAACTCACAGTTATTTTTAATACTAATTTGTCTGTAATAAATTTAATGACAGGCAAGTCTTTAGAATATATATAAACAGTCAGACCCGATTTAACGAAATTTTCTCTTTCCCCAATTAAAATAAAGGCAAAAATCCCTATTTAACGAGTACGAATTAACGAATTATATGGATTTGGATTGATTTCGGTGGATTGTTTTGGAAAAATTCAATTTTTTTTCAAATGACACATCCTTTTCTTCCGGAACAGAAAAAGCCTTTCCTTGTAAGTAGCAAATTTCAACGAGAATGGGTGAAGACTATTATCAGACTTTACAGATGCAGATGAGTCATGTGTGTAACCTATCGTGTGAGTCTTGAGTAGGAAAGGAAATTCCAATCCACAAAGCCGGATATATTTTAAGATTTTAATGATTATGATACATGTCATGACGGACTGCCTATCAGTTCAACTGAAGTTGTGCAAATTGTTGATTTGTTGGAGCCGATTCTAATGCAAAAATTGACAATGGAATTACCATCAAAACTGTTGCATTTCCTAATGTTTTACATTGTTTGGAAACTGTGGATACGTACCTCTTTCTAATGCAGCTGGATGTAAATGGTGTAATATTTTCTTTTCTGTATGAAGTTGAAACAGAACTCTTTTGAGTCAGGAATCAAAAATATTTTGAAATTAGTAAGTATTTTAAAATTACCAATTAACTGCTGCGTAATAACTCACTAATAGTATTTTTAACTGTTGAATAAAAAGTGTGTAATTTTCAGCTATGGATATTGTTTGTGTAGTTACTTATAGAATGTCCAAATGGTAAGTGCGAAAAATTTGTATTTGTTTCGAACCACGTATAAAGAATAATCCGAACTTAGCGAACAAAATGTTGGTCCCGGTGAATTCGTTAAATTGGGGTCTGATTGTATCTACTCAAATGGCAAATAAAATATCTCTCATCCATTTCTTTTATATTAAATTTTTGATAGAATATTGACTGTGATGAACTTATTCCCTTTTCTTTCTCAAACTACTCATAGCTTTCAACAAAATATAATAGTCCCACAGCCCCAATGGCAAACCGAAAATCTGCTTGTCTTTTACATTCATGTATTTTGTGATTAAACGACGGAGGACACAATTTTAATTTACATTTAAAATGCACTCTAGTATGTACCATTTTTGTGTCGAGAATTCGAGAGTTCATTATTTAAATAAATACTTTAAAACTTACTTTCCCTTCAAATTCGTCTTTTGTAGTTCGCAAATTAAATAATGCTGAAGAAAAGAAAAAAAAATCTTTTCATTTTTTCTTAATAATTCAGTGAACACTTGATGGAGACGCATACACACACAGACATGTAGATAAAGTTGTTCGCAATTTAAAAAGCATAAATCAAGTATTTCTTACTTTTCTTCGTCCCTCTTCCTGTTGGAAGGAGGATCTTGGTTTTCCGCCCCGTGGTATTGAAGGAGTCAATTTATGTGGGTATTATTTTTCATCCCCCCCTTTTCTTCGTTGGGGAAAATAATGAAAAGAACTGCGATGGAAAATTTCGGAGCTATTCACTAGAGACGATTCAGAAAAGATTTTGATATATATAGAAAAAAAAGCGAAGAGGAAAACCTCTTCTGTTTTGCAGTTCAATTTAAACGGTATTAGAGATGGCTGTAGTGCATGATTTTTTTTCTCGATTTTTTGATGTCATTGAATGATAACTTTGATGTAGGTGGAAAATTATTTTTTTGCTCCTTTTCTTTTCGCTTCTATGCTTTTTCCGCTTTTGATTTATGAGTAGAAGGAAACTATTTCTTGCGCGTTATCTTTTACATTTCTTTTTCTAGCCGAAGGGGTTTCTACGTTTCAAAAGATAATTGCTTTTTTTTCTTATCTTCCATAGTGAATTTATTCATTTAGTATTTTGCCCGTTTGTGTTTATATTTGGAAGAAAAGAGTAATCGCGAAAACTATTTGTAATGTCTTAGTGTCATGCTTGGGTTTTGTTCGAAAGAACTCTGAGCAAGCTTTTGTTGTACTTGTTTGATTACTAATTTGACTTTTATTTTATCTCGTGTCTGCTTGAAAATGGTCTGCCTTCAGAAATTTCTTTTGCTTGTATAAGTTTGGATGGAAGTCAGTGTTTTGTTGTGGAGAGTAAATATACTTCTACCGGTTTTGTATATGTGTAAACATCATTTTGTTTATATTTCGATATTTTCATTAGGTTTAAAACAAATGTAGAATCATTAAAAAAAAAATGTTTTTCCTTGAAAATTTTGATATGGTCCGGGGTTGGGCAATATGTAAAATTTTCTGTGGTCATGGTTACGAACTCGTGAGCGACGTTGTCGAGTCACATGTTTGAGTCCTGATGTCATTGGAAACCCGCAGTGTAGAAGAACCAATGCACGTTAAATCTACCGAGGATCAAAACCTTCACAATAGCTTGGTGTGGAAGTTAGGTGAGTAGGGTACTAGCTCAAGAGTCGTCCTCGTTAAGAGGTCCGTTGCCAAAAATTCTTATGTTGTTTTACGTGCGACGTTATTGAAAATTCTCTCTCATACTAGGGAAATCTATTATTAGGTCGTGTCATCTTGTTAAGTTGTTCACTGCCAAAGAGCTAGGAATGAGCTTTTAGAGGAAGTTTTGATTCGCAGTCAGCTAAACTTAAGCTCTTTTATGTTCCATTTCACTCATTTCTGCACTACGTAACTTAAAGTACAGTTATTACTCACGGGTAATCTCTATTATTCCGCACCGTGATCATGAAGAAATTGAGATTCTAGTAATATATAACAATCCATTCAATATATAATTCACTGAGAGCTGCTTTATATACCAACTGAGTGAATTCACGGTTCGAATAATAATAAAAAAATAATGTTTAACCAAAATAACTATATGGACCTTTTGATGTCTGTGCCGTTGTTGTTCCTCCGGAAGCATTTAGCTTGGGAAAGAACTGTTTCGGCCTGGAACACCGAATTCTCGGCCTCGGTTAAGGCTTTGGGGATTAAAACGCTTTTTCCGACACCAATGGCTAAAATGTAAGAAATTTTTTACTGATTTTAAGTGATCCCAATTCTAACAGGATTTGGAAATTTCAAGAACTATTTGTCTAGGTTTAATTTAATTGGTAGTGATATTTGTTCTTGTGGTCAGGATGCTGAAACTGCGGAACATATCTTGTATTGTAACCCATACTTTTGTAAAAGAGAAAATTTTAAAACGGAGTTGGAACGTGTAGGTATTTCCTTGCCACCTGCTTTGTGTTCGTTGGTCAATCGTACTGAAAGCCTTAATGTCTTACAAATTTTTGTTTACTATATAGATTTTTAAAGTTTTATAGGTACCACCCTTTCTTTATACTTGTATATTTCCTCCCTTTCTTTTATTTTATATTTGTATTTTGAATATATTTTTAATTTTGTTTTAAGTTTAATAATGCTATTACTACTTGCATCTGTAATCCTCATGTTATGCAATGTGGAGCATAAGGGGTTTTGCAAATATAAATTAATTTTAAAAAAATCCAAAATAACGTAATAATTGAGTTTGTTATATTGTTTTATGTTATTTGAATACATTCGGTATATTTCCAAATTATTCCATCAATTTTCAAAATCTGACACATACGTGTTTGAATTCGATTGAAGCAATCCTTAGAGTATAATATAATAGGATGCAGGTAGGAAAGCCTGTAGCGGTGATTAATCAAAGAACTATACTTGTTTCAATACCACAAAATATTACGTAAACAACAATACGAGATACGATTTCTGTCACTAAAATGTATGAAGCGGCGCCTTTCCGAAGGACAGAACCCGCAACCTTCGGTTCTGTAAGCACGTAACATACCACTGGACTAAAAAGATCGCTCCATTCGGGAGGCTGCTATGGCTTATATAGGTGACACCACTCCACACTCAGCTCTTGGAAATTCATTTGAATTTTTGATTTTATTGAATTTCATATTTCCTGAAATGATTAAATCACTAAAACAAATTTCATTTAACAAATATATGTGTAATAATTTACTAATAGTAATTATGCAATATTCTTATTATTTGATGTAATTATTATTATTTTTCGAAAATAGGACATATAAATTTGATGTAATTGTGTATTCGTATTTTATATTTCCAATTTTTCTTCGGGATTTCTGTAAATCAAATGTGTGTTATACTTTCAACAACAGTAAATTCTTAAATCTAGTTGAGAATCAATTGATGAATCGTAAACTTTCTGGTTTCTATATGTCCCATTGGAAACATTTAACTATATTCTAATAAATTTCTTTCGTACAAGTACAAGTATCATTGGAATAACGGCAGTGTAGTTTAAGGTTTTAATTTTTTCAGTCCTCATGATACACTTTCTATTATTTCCAATGTAACTCAAATAAAATCAAAATCAGTTTTCAGTTGTGACTAGACCACATCCCTGATTGGCTGATTTGCGTTCATAGCCAAACTTCAAGATCTCGTTCAAAGATATTCAATCCGTCTTACAAGAGAACTAATTCCTATTCAATTAGAAAATTCGAGCTTCATCTTCGAAACTCGGCAAACGGAGCTAACATTCTGAATTTAATACAATCCCGTGTCCAGACAATACTTCACTCCGACAGTGAAGAGAATTAGGCGCTTCAGCTTTAGAGCTGGGTAATTTGCTCTGTAGCTTGCCGAGGCAAATGGGCTGATTGTTAAATGTTCGCAGAGTCTCGAGGATTGTAATGAAATTCTTCGGTACCATTCGGGAATGTTTATTAAATCAAGTTTACTCAGTTTCTCAAATTTCCTTGTTACCTGCAGGTGTCTAAGAATAATCAAGGTTGATGTTCTGGTGCTAAATATGCGTCTGGAATTTTTATTCTCTGCATGCTACGTGCTTGATAATAAGTGGTGAGAATTTATTTTACCCAAATTTTCCTGGAATTACATGATATTCAATGAGAAACTTTCAGTTTGAACCGGAAACTTTGTAGGGTTTGAATGCTTTAAACTTATGCTTAATTCTTATTGTACTGGGTGTTATAAATCACGCTAAATATTTTTAAACAGTTTTGAATATTTTTGATAAAATAGTATTATTTTGAAACGTTTTCTACTATATATTATTTGAATATTTGTTATTGGTATTGATTTGATTTGGATATTGAGTTGCATATTAATCCCTTGCTGGTTTGCCCGTACAAAAGCTGGCCACAACCGGTTTTACCGTACTCTGTACACAGGCACTGATATTTTCTTCTTTCCATCTTTGATTTGCAAACATTTTTAATTCTTACAGCGAAATTATTAGTGCTAGTATTTATAAGAGATGTAGTTTTGTACTTGGTACCGAAATACTTCTCATCCGGATTTTTTTTTGTGGTGAAGGCGGGAATTTTTCATTGAAGGCAGGAATTTAGATTTTTGAAAATATTCCATAAAGAACATGTATTGGCAAGGCGATCTGCCATGTGTTGCTTGAGAAGAAATGAAAATGGAAAGATAATCCAAAAAAGTCGTCATTATCTGAGTCATAATTCCAATATAAGCATTACACCATGCTTCAAATTATGTGTGGATATATATATATATGCACGCAAACACAAAATCCTCAATTATATGACAAAAGGAACGAATTTGAATTTTTTTTTGTATGCATGAGAGAAATTCTTTTAAGATATATATGAAAAATTCTTCACGGCATACAGAGTGTACTAAAAAAAAAGCTAACATTTTCGAAAGTTTTGTGTATCACAATTATGAAATAAAAAATAGTGTGAAAAAATTTAAAAAATCTTTTCATCTTCGATTTTTGTTATGAAATAAAAATTGTGCCCTTTGGGACATTTTGGGCAAAAAAAAAAAAGACCGTTTTAATAGTTAAATAGGTGTTTAAAATTTTTATTCTCTACCCCTTTCGTGTTCGGTAATTAATCGAGTGAATTTATTTTATCCAAATTTCCCTGGCATTATATGCTATTCAATGACAAACTCATTTTAGACCAGAAACTATCTGTAGGATTTGAATTACTTGATCTTATGCTTAATTTTAATTGCATTGAACGTTGTAAGCCACGTTACATATTTTTAAACAGTTTTGAATATTTTTAATTAAATAATATTATTTTGGAACTTGTATCTGTTATTTAGAAGCAGATTAAAAGCATAACTATGATTTGATATAATATTATCTTACAGCATTTTCTCATTTTTTATTCAAAATTAAAGTGACTTACTGTTATATGAAAACTGATATATATATATATATATATATATATATATATATATATATATATATACGGATAATTAAATTAGATTTAAAATTAAATCCTCTATATAGCACTTAACTTTTATTTTCCAGTACATCTTCAAGTATTTAATTAATCACCCAAATATTTCTCCGAAACATATGGCCTTACCATTAAACATTTCTAATCCCAGATCATTATATTTAATAGCCCTATATGTCAGCATTAACTTTCAAATACATATAATAAAATACGAAATACTTCAAACATCTGGCTTAAGTGGTAAAACACTTAGATTTCACTTTGGCGTTCTTTTTCTCTCAGCCTCTCAGCGTCAGAACTTGTAAAGAGTTCATTGAATAAAGATCCTTTTTTAAACTTAAGACTGATTCTGGCTTGAAACATGTCATATATATATATATTGAGACTCTAGACAGACTCCTTGTTGTGTTGACAAGTAAAGGGTGTTTTTTTAGAGGTATAGAACTTTAAATTGCAATAAAACAACGATGTATTATTCGATTGACATGAATTTTTTTTATTCGAAAGATAATCTTGTGGCATTACATTTTAAATATGATTTCTGGCATAGGACTGCCATGGCTGGCTCGGATGTAGTCCAATCTGGACGTCCAATTTTCGATGACTTTTTCCAACATTTGTGGCCGTATATCGGCAATAACACGGCGAATGTTGTCTTTCAAATGGTCAAGCGTTTGTGGCTTATCCGCATAGACCAATGACTTTACATAGCCCCACAGAAAATAGTCTAGCGGTGTTAAATCACAAGATCTTGGAGGCCAATTCACAGGTCCAAAACGTGAAATTAGGCGGTCACCCAACGTGTCTTTCAATAAATCGATTGTGGCACGAGCTGTGTGACATGTTGCGCCGTCTTGTTGGAACCACAACTCCTGGACATCATGATTGTTCAATTCAGGAATGAAAAAGTTAGTAATCATGGCTCTGTACCGATCACCATTGACTGTAACGTTGTGGCCTTCATCGTTTTTGAAGAAGGATTCCACCAGCCAATAAAGCGCACCAAACACTCAGTTTTTCTGGATGTAACGGTGTTTCGACATACACTTGTGGATTAGCTTCACTCCAAATGCGGTAGTTTTGTTTGTTGACGTAGCCATTCAACCAGAAGTGCGCTTCATCGCTAAACAAAATCCGCTTATGAAAATCGGGAACAACGGCAATCTCGTTTTGGGCCCATTCGACCAATCTACGCCTTGCTTGATGATCGTTTTGATGAATTGCCAAACCAAACTGAGAATAAATCACTTGACAGCTGTTAAATCGGTCGCTATCTTGGAAAGTAATGTCAACTTAAACTTCTATACCTGGAAAAAAACACTCTTTATATCAGAAGGCTTGCAAACGTAAGTCAATGTTCAATCAATAATGGTAGGAAGTTTCAAGTAGAAGGATACAGACACAAATGGGAATCAAAAGGGAAAAGAAACAAGAGTGGAAGCAAATGCAATTAATACAGAACAAAATACAAGATTGCTCCCATGCAAACGGAGGCAATCAGTAATTAAAAATATACAATGGGAAGGGTTTGGAAACATGTATAATTATAGTAAGATTTTCAAAATACAAATACATAAAGCAAACATTCACGCAAATACTTATATACATATACACACAAACACACACATACATACACGTACAGTAAATGTTAGCAAACACAAAAAGAAAATTACAATCTAAATAATACGGGAAAAAATGATTTTAATGTATGCACAAAACGATGCATACATTATTAGGTGTATGCACGTAACGATGCACGTGTTGTATATATTAAATAATAAATGTGTTACATGAAATATTTGACTGATCTCTGACTGCGAAATGTTTTCGAATCACAATTTTTTCAAAACAAAATGCAGTGGAATTTCTCGAATTATTAAATCTTTTGTCTAATGACTGTTAAGATTGATTTGTTAATTGTTTATGATACTTTATCTAAAAACTAACAAGTATTTGTGTTTGACATTTTGAATGGGTTAAGTATGCATTTTTAATTTATCTGTTCACAAGTTAACTTGATAAAAATATTTTAAGAAAAATCTCTTTTGAATCAATAAGAAAATACTTATAAATTTTTATTGTCAATTTTAACTGTAGACACTGGTGTTCAATATTGTTTATGGTCATACATTTTTAAGGGAGCTTATTTCTTCTTATTTTACAATTATGATTACAAATACGAAACAATACATTTGTACTTTTCACTTTTCTAAAAACTGATTTTAAAGGTCTCTAAAGTCATTTTAAAATGTCAGATCTTGGAATAATTTGAATCGTTTTCACATGTCATTTTCAAAATTAATGTATTTATCTAAAGTATGTGATCTCACCAATCCAACTGTGTTTATAATTTGAGATGTTAATTTCAGTGGTTACCCGAACAAAAAAATGGTACTTGATACCTTTAGTTTTTGGTTAGATTTCCTTATCATTTTGTGCCTTTTAAAATCTAAATTTATTAGGTTTTGTAAGAAAATACCTTGAACGTATGAAAACTGAATCATTTGTTAGAGATTTTGTTTTTCATTTTTACACCACTGAAGTCATTATAAAAGGAACTAAATAGTTTAATGTTTTATCATTTCTTTTTTGAATTAGTTTTACAAGAAACTTACGACAATTTGAGCTTGGGTTAAAGGGGGAAGAAAACTGGAGATAATAGGAAACTGAGTTTAAAAGTAAAAATGTAATAAGGATAATTAAATTGGCTGATAATTAAAAATGACAACACGTATTTGTGTTTCAAATTTATGCTCTTTCAGTCCTTTTCTAATTTTCTAAGTGGTTAATATTTTCCATAAAGAATCAAACAAGCAAAAAAATTTCGTTTTACAAAAGATTTTTTTTCGCAATATTTAAAATATGTGGGAAACGCCTAATCTTTATAAATAAAATTTGTGCATAATAATCAATGAAACCTAATCCGCCTTAAGGTGTACAAGAATAGATTGAGTCAATAAAAATGTCATACAGTTTTAAAAATTAGTCCTTGCTAAATATTCGCAATTGCACTGTAAAAGAGTAATAAATTAATTTGAACATATTTAGTCAATTAAAAGTTTTTGACAATATGTTAAAGTTAGTTTATTCATTACAATCGATATAAATCAACCTGAAAAAATATAAATATATTTAATAAGCTAGAAATAAAATTAACTATATTAAAATATAAAATTTTTTATTAGAATAATTTAATAATGAGACTTTTCGATAAATATTCTCTATGGTCATAGTTACTAATTGAATGAAATGTACTAATTTTCTGTTTCTTTTATTACTTGAAAAGAACACCTTTTCCTTAAAAATAGATTTGTTGACATTATTTTTGAATATTTCAGTATTGTTGCTAACTATAATTAAATTAAACCTTTTTATTTTCCTAAGATATATATATTGTATTTGCGAATTTCTGGCATTGTATTAAAAATGTGAAAATACAATCCATATGTAAAAAAAATCCGGAATAAATATTATAAAACATTTCTTATGTACCACATGGTCATAGATTTATTACATTATATTTATCAGTGATCATCTACGAAAAAAATAAGAAGTCTAAGAAAATTATAATTTTTTTTCTATATTTTAAATTTGTTACATTTATAAAACACAAACTCGTATTATTTGAACTAAAACTTTCCTTCTCCTTAAATTCTTATTTTAAAAATTAGGTATAAGTAACATCAATTTTCAAAGAAAATTATTTTAATATTTGAAAAAAAAAATAAAATTCATTTAGATTCAATTGTTTGCTTTTGTAAGTACAACATGTGAAAAAGTGCTAGTTTCCTGAACATTCCTTTAAACTGAAATGGAAGTATTTTGAACATTAATTACACATTGATAATGTTTGTATTTCTTCCTTATCCGCAATACTTTTCAATATTATTATTATCATCAATATAAGATGGATTTACAATACCAAAATTGCAATGTATTTCTCTTCAAATTCAGAATGTAGAAATTCTGATGCTTGGCGACTAAAATCAGAACATCGACGCTCTTTCTTGTTATCAAATTCTCCGACTCGTCAAACAGTTTTCATTTGTAATTTCTTTTCTTTGAAAGTTCCATGAGGAAGGGCTGCATATTTTCACTTCTTGGGGAAACAATCATTTGCCCCACACGTGTCATCTAAGCATTCCTGCTCGGCTTTAATATCACCTTCGGGGAACTAAAATAGTGCTTTAGTATTCCACACCACGGGAGAAAGTTCTGTGACGCTTTGTTCTGTTTTCTTTCTAGTGTTGGTAGGCGAAGAATTCTTCAGTGATGCAAATATTTTCTCGCAGATTAATCTTCGCCGGCGGTTTTCACCGTTTTTGCATTTTTGTTCTTTTTTCTTTCTCTTGCCCCTTTCCCTTTTTTTTGCATTCTCCTGCAGAAGAATGCCTTAGCTCTGTATCAACAATGTGATAAAACATTTCTGACGTTTTACCTCTGCCCAGCATAGCGTTTTCTTAACGTTTTATTGTTTTATTTAAACTTTGATGAATGTTTGGTTGAAGATAGCAATCTTTTTTTTATCATAAAAAGTACACAATTTTTTGTTATTTCTTAGTTAAAAAAATAAAGAGGTGCACACAAAATGACGAAATTAAAGAGTTAAAGAGGAAGTAGGAAACACTGAAAGGATTTTTCTCTCTTTCATTAATGTAAAGATATTGAATTTTTTTTGACTTGCACGATATTATAATCAAAAATAGTAATAAAATATTTCCGTAATTTAAGATTCTAGTTACAAAAAGTGTAGGGATGTGGAATTAGACGAAGTTTTATTCATGTTTCTTTGCTGTTTTTCTTCAGGCCATGAAAGTTACAGACATTTTAGTAATTTATATGACTCTCTATTGAAGAATTTAGGCGTAAAAACAAATTTCTTTTCCTGTGGATAGTAAAAAATATGTACCGTGTCTCACTGATTGAGATTATAAATGCATGAAAAGCTATAACCCGGTTTTACGCAAGTTGAAATAGACTACTTTGTATGGAATTCCTCTAATCAACAAAAGTTCACAAGAAAACAATTCTTTATAAAAATATTTTTATGTAGTTATTGAGCAATATTTTTAAAATGTAATGTAATTTTTGATGATTACGGATTAATTTGAAAACAAAAAGATTAATTTTCTTATACTTAAAATTATAAGGTCATTAAGATGTAAAAAACGATACTTAAACTATTTAATTGATTCAGGTAGGATTTATGGTGTGATGAACTCACATGCATAAAATTTTAAATACGAAAGTATACATTTTCTTTCAAATTTCTAAAAGTTTGCAACTCCTTAGATAATAATATAAATATCTTTTTAAATTTTATTGTAAGAGATGTTGTGGTTCGGCGTATATATTTTGGACTATTTTTTACACCTCCGCAAATACAAAGAACCTATACTTCTGAAGAAATTCAAGATAATACAATTTTATGTTCCTGCTTTAGTACATTTTATTGTAGAAATTTTCTTAAAAATTTTCTAATATATAAATATAGTATTTTTAAAAATCTATTAAGGTATAATTAGGATGCTTTTGCACTTAGATACTAATTATTATTTTCTATGATCATGATAGTACTATGATTAGTGGCATCATTACTAATGGAACGTAAGTTACTTTAAGTGCCTCTCATTTTTGCGGTGTAACTCAGTATGAAAGTTAAGAATGTATACGTATGTATAAAATTTTATATTAAAATTTTATATTTTATGTAAGAATTTACACAATGTGCGTTATAATTCGATAAATAACATTTATCATTTACATCGGCTGCGGTTCAATTCCAAGCGTTTCTTAGACAGTTCGTCTGCTTTTTTTCTGAGGAAAAAAAAGGTGGAGGAGGAAGAACGTTCCGAAATCGCTTGGTACAGCAGTTGTTCCGAAGACGAAGTAAATGAGAAAAAAAGCTGTTCCAGCATATATACGGACTAGTTTTAAAGATTAAACTGAGGAGAAGAATAAAAATTTGCGATGGTTTTACTTTTCATGCAATAAATAAGAAATATGAAACAGATATCTAAGGAGTAGGAATAAATCGATGACATCAATCTCTAAACAGTAATGTTCAAAAAGTAGGTTAATTTATTTCAAATGATGAATATTGCTGAAATAATACATTTACGTGTAATACATTTACGTAATTATACGTGTAACATATAATTACATGTACAGGTTTTAACTTTCTTCATCTATATATATAGAGGCCCAGTGGTCGAGTGGTAACATATCTCGCTTCCATACTACAGGTACGGGCTCTATTCACGGGTTGGGCAAGGTCAACTCAACCTTTCATCACTACTGCAGTGGGTTAATAAATGAGTACTATATATATATATATATATATATATATATATATATATATATATATATATATATAAGCTTGCTTGGGGACTTAAACATTGGGGATCTCACTTCAGACTGACCATCTGATTGGGACATCTGCTCATGCACTTCAGCGCCCAATGGTCACGTACGTATACTGGGATGGGCACATTAAGCCCTTGCCCTCATGGGTTGTTGCGCCACTGAGTTAAGAGTTCTCTCCCTCTATATATATTGCATTCATTTACAAGTGATAAATTGTAAAAATATTTGTAAAAAAAGAGAAAAATTGGACTTGTGTGTACGTATTTAAAATTTTGTCTTCTATTGCGTTGATGCATTTAATAGGCTTTAACAATTTAAAGGTATTTAAATTATATTTAAAGCTGATAATCCGAGAAAAAGGTCATTCAACTCTTTTAATAACTCAAAATAATTCGGTATGACATTGTCTAACAATATGTACATAATGTCTTATCTTGATTTGATTAATACGGCTAATTAAAAGTTCGAGAAACCAGGTGCGTATATAGAAAATACTAAAAAGAAAGCATAGTTCTTCTTATTTAGCTAATTTACATACTTTGTTGGAAAGAATAAAAAAAATAAGACTTGATTTCATAGAAAAAGTCTTATATCACACACAATGTAATAACGGAAGCAAGAGAAGTAAATGGGAACTGCAGCAGTTAATGTGTGACTAAGGAAACTTCTTAATTCCAGATTCGTCATAATATGTGTTAAATTAACCTCAACTACAATTGTAAATTTTTAACCATAGAAAAAGCGCAACAAATCTTTTTTATAGTCAAAAAAGGGTCTCTATACTAGAATTTAGTTAAAAGCACTAATTACATATAAACCTAGAAAATTGATTTCACTTTCAGTTTTGGTATATTTGCATTCCAAACTTCGGGAAATAAGACCATGTTCATTAAAAGGAATATAATTAGCAGAACAAAATAAAACATCATAAAAAGTAAAGCAATCGAAAAATTGTGAATTTTTTCGAATGTATGATTTTTCTAAAAATTTTAAGAGGATTTTTTTCTGTGGCTAAGTGTGGTTTTGTATCTGATTTGATTTGTTTCTATGTGCTTTTTCTGTATATGTATATTTTTTCTATTCAAGCGAGAAAAGGTATTTGATTATGAGTATACTAATGTCTGGTAACTTATTGGAATATTTCTGAAGTTTCACTTAGCAGTGTGTTAGTAGTTGAGATATTATTGTTGTTATTACTATTATATATTGTTATTTTTAATAAAATTGTGCATTTAAGCTCTATTTTCATATCTCCAACTAAATTTTGTATCCCTTGAAGCAATCTCTGATATCTTGAATTAATTTAAATTTTCTCTTTTGTTTGTCATTATATTTATTTGCTCAGACAGATAGATTAAAACTTTTATAAAAAATTAGTCTGATATTTATGTAAAAAATTAATTCATAATTTGCCTGATTTGCTGATAACATGAATAACTTATGAAACACAGTTAGTGTCAGAAATGTATTAAGAATCTTCAATCTTTAGAGTGTGGTAATGCAAAATATTTTAGGATACCATTAGTTCCATCACGCAAAATGGATATGTATTTATTAGGAAATTGTAAAATATTACCAACTACGTTTTCCCTTCAGATATTACTATGTAAAATAGAAAGAACAAACTTTTTATCGCAAACTTAATCATGTTAAACCTAAAAGACAAGTTAGAAAAGACATTTTCGTGCGACTTACCTTATGTTGTCGTCGTAATATTTTGTATAGACTTTTCTCTCCATATTTATCATTTGAATGATAGCTATATATAAATAACCCTCGTAATTAAAACAAACTTCGAAACTCAGAGGTTTTAACATGCATGCAATGCTTGTATTTTACGGTAACTTTGCGAATAAATTAGCGTATAAATAATGCGATTAAAGGTACAACGTAGGATAAAGAATACGTCAACTCAGACGCAAACGCAAGTATATCGCATAAATTATACGGTTTCTAGGCATGTTATTATATACGTGTATAAACGTTGGAAACAAGATGTCAATTTGCAGTATCTTGACTTCTCTTTAAACAATACTAAAACAACTTCTTGCAAAAATGCTCTTGTAATTATCACATCAGCATGTTTCTGGGTTTTTGAACTGATTGTAACTTCATCATAAATATTAATAAAATTTAACAAAGAATCTGACCAAGCGGAGATACTTATCATAATTCATATTTCATAAGAATACTAGAGTTTGTATAGTTAAAAATAATATTTTTTATTTAAAAATATTTTACTAATTTCTTAGTTTACAGAATTGACCAAACATGTTGTCTGTATTGGTAAGTAAACAATGTTATAAATATACCAGTTATAATATTTCTGTATGTTTCTGTTTTCTAAAAAATATACAAAAAAATGAAACTTCGTGGTTTGTAATTCTTGTAATTTAAAGATTTTAATTATATATATATATATATATATATATATATATATATATATATATATATATATATATATATATATATATATTCCGTCGTAATTATTTCACGAACAATTTTTTTCATCTTTCTGTTTAATTAGATATGATCCTATATTTTATGCATCAAATTGTTTGTATGTGCAGTTACAGAATGTTTGAATGTCATATCCAAATGGAAATTTGTGTTAAACATATATTCTATATTTTTCTTTAATAGTTATTGTATTGATGCACCGTAAATTTTGTTTGTTTTTTTAAATTTTTATATTTAAAGTTAAATGTTGTTACAAAAATTTGAAAGCAAAAGAATTTTCTATAGATGTTTTTTCAACTATCTATAGAAGTACTCTTATGGGATCATTTTTGTAAAAAAAAACCATATCTTGGCACACATTCTTAAACAGTTGCATAAATAAGATGTTTTAAAAAAGTAGTTTGTTATTAGTACTGTAAACAAAATAATTTAAAAAGAATAATTTTATTAGCTTAGCATCTGCATCTTAAAAGCTTGAGCATCTGCATGTTGTGCTATTTTTGATAAATACAGATAATTATTCTTTATTTACTGAGAAAGTATTTTCTCTTAAAATATCTTCATTTTAAAACGAAAACAAAATAAATATACTTTTATTTCATATCACTGAGATGGAAGAAATTTTTTAAAAAATATTCTAATGATTTACACAAAAAATATGTGAATAAAATATTTTAAACATCGAAACTGATGAAAAGATTGATTCATTGCAAGTTTATTTTAAAATTATTTCTCATCGCGTCCTATTTTGAATAAAAAATACACATAACAGCGTTTCTCAAGGTAATATAGTTATTGTAAGAAGATTATGCATTCTGATATGTGTTTTTAATATCTTATTAGGTAGAAGATATATTTTTTGTATTTTTCTTTTCTGTATTTTAAATATTTCACTGTTCAACAAATATAATATAGGTTATACTTTATTTATAAATTATAGATTTGGATGTGATACTCACACGCATTATTATTAAACCATTCTTTTAAATTTTGTGGTCGTCCTCATGCGTTTTCTTATTGCTCGAATTTCTTCTTCCTCCAAGTTCAATTTTATTCAAAATATATAACCCAATAAATCCATCTTCGAGAATCCTAAACGGCGGCAAAACTTCACGCAAGAAAACCGATTTCATAGCCATTTTTTACACCTGGCGCAAGCTTCTCCATCAAAGTAAAAATTCAAATTTATTTCAAGATACCTATACATCATAACCCAAACGCACTTAACCGTTCCCGGAAACTAACTAAAAACTCTTACCAATAAAAAGAAGCATTCCTCAACCCGTCCATGTTAAGTACGTACAAGCGTAATAGATATTTTCTTTTCCCTTTTCCTCGGTTATGCCATAAACGGAGAACAACATCTGAGGCATTGAATTGTAAAGTGTGAAGTTTCGCCAGTAGCTCACAGCTGTGGCACTCGTTCAAGTCCACCCTCGGATTATCGTTCTCAACCTTCTTTTCTCCTCAACCCCCCTCTGAAGCCTCCCCTATTGATCGGCTGAATTGTCGATCTGCTTCTAGGTTGGGGGTTGGCTTGACTTGGCCAGCTTCTCACAGCTTATTTCATGCGTGTTTGGGTTTAAAGGAAGCATTCCAGGCGGAATTCTGTTCGAGAAAGAAGGTAATTTTCTATCACACACCCCTTTGATTCTCCACTTTTTTCTTCTTTTTCTGGGCTGAAATCCGATGGCCATTATTACGCTAGCGTGGCTAATTAAGATTGTGATTAGTTCGACTGTTGACGCCAGAAAAGCCGTAAATTATTTTTGTAATTAGTTTTCTAAGTTTACGAGCCACTAAAACGAATACCTTTAATAGCTTTTACTGAAAGATACTCATTAAATTTTGGGTCTTGTCTAAGACTATTCATGAATATTTACGCAACATCAATTTGCATACCATTGATCACATTTGACAAACACTTTTCAGAAATAATTTAAAACAAAACTTAGGTAATTGCTTAAAATAAATTTCAGGTCTGCAATTTACTAAAATGATACATTGAATGCATATCAAAACATCTTTCTTACGATTAAAGAAAATACGTATAAAATTTACTGTATTTGTTGGAATCGAAGCCGCATTATTTTTCTAATAAATCGGACGCGGATTAATATTGAAGGCATAAAAGTTCTTTGGATGGGAAAAATTGAACATGATACTGACGGTTAGAGCAGGTTAGATAGGTTCATGTATGCATTTAAAAATTTTTAATACTGTTAAAATAAGTGAACTATTCTGTTCTTGCCTCTCATTAATTTTTTTTCTAAATTTCGCAAATATTGGATATTGATAAATCATTTTACACACACACACAACTTTTTCTTTTTTACAAAAAACATTCTGAGAGTCTGGTGCACGGTTTAGAATGATTGGCGACTTAGATTAGAATAAATACGGTAATTTTATACATTTTTAACACGGTTCTTATCCACCAGCGTAATAATATTTCAGATGAGCCTACATGTTGTTCAAAGAACTTAATAATTTAAAAATCAAGACTCATTTTATAATTATTTAACATTATAAAATGTGATTAATTATTTTTAAAATGTAATAAAATATTTACTGTTTAGGATTACACAATTTCTTATCAAATTCTGTAAAATAATATTAAAAGAAGTTTATATAAAGGTTAAAAAATAAAAAATAAACCCAAACCAAATATTTTCTAAAATCACTTTACCACGGATACCTTCCTTTATTGATCTGCAGTACTTCCATCAGAAATATAGACTCTAAAAATATGAGTATTGATTGGACCTCAACAAAAGCCACCGGGAATAAAAGCTTGTCACTCATCTTACGCTGATTTTGTGTATTGCCCTATTGTATTCATAAAAGCAATCGTATCCATCAAAGTGAACCATTAAGGTTTCTAAGGAAACCGATAGTAATTTATCCATTAGCGACGTTAAAAATATTCCATTTTCTTATTCCAAGGTTCTATTTCAATATATGAACTTATGTTTCTGAGTTACTAAGAGTAACGGGTGTCATTTCCGAAGAAATGCACATGCTTAATTTCATTGTGAAGGTTTCGATTCTTTGCATTTTCCCATAAATAGTTATTTAGACAGAAAAATCACTAAAATTTATTGTATTACTTATCATTTGAGGAATAACTTAATGTGAAAGGTATGACAAAGAAGCAGCATATGTTCAGAATTATTAATAGAAATAATAGCGGAAAATTAAACATATTGTTATGAATTTTGTGTAAATAGTGTAAATAATTTGTATTTGAGTGTTTAATGCATTTATATTACTCTATCTTATATTTATTTCATGTTAAAATTGTACTATTCACAAGCAATGCCGCCCCTTACGTTATAATAGCGATTCAATGAGAACTTGGCGAAATCTTGGCGGTAGAGCCAAGTTGCTATAGTTTTTGGCGACCAAGTTGGCGACTTTGATGACTATTTTGGCGTAATTGGCGACCATGTTGGCGAGTTCAGAACCCTCTGGAATCTTCTAGAAAGTAGTAGATCTCTCCACTAGTGTCACGTTCAATGGCACGAGCGGTTATATTTCTGGAAGTTTCTGTCGCGCCTATAAAAGAAGTTGCTCGCCGGTATGGCGGGCAGTCTTGATTAAGCCAGCGAGTAATGAGAATTGTTTTGACTAGCGATTAGCTCGGCTGTGCTTGTGAATAATCTTTACTTGCGTGTATTTTTAAACACTGGTGATTGCGTTTGTTTTCTGTTGAAGGTGTGAAGACATTCGGATATTTACCCTGTGAATATTGCTGCTGAATCCTGTATTTAAAGGATTGGATTTTCAATAATAAATTCACATCGCTCTTAAAGAACTGTTTATTTTCTTTGTGTTTGTTTTGCATAAAATCCACGAACCCTGATCAACGTAACAATATAAAACAGTGTTGAGTATAATAATTCCAAATAAAGGAAATAGATAAAAAAAATCATTTGCCTTAAATTTTGCAATTGCTTAAAATTATTCTGCTTAATTTTTTCCCTCCCTTTTAAAAAAAAATTAATTGCTTATTTCACTATCAGCGTAAAAAGTACCATAATAATGAAAAGTAATATACCGTTATTTAAATTTCATTAATATGTGTCTAAAAATCTAAAACTCATATGATAGGAAGGTAACTTATCAATATCATATATGTATATGTATATATATATATATATATATATATATACAATATCTCTGTAAATATATATAAATATATATAGCTATCTTTTATATATACTTATCAAACAGTGTGTTCGCAGCATATATTCTCATTGAAGACTCAGAAATAATACAAAAAGACTAAATCTAATAAATACAATCTTGGAAAAAAAATACGACAGCCTATTGGTATGGTACTCAAAGATACAGCATAAAATTTGGATATTTATTGTTAGTAACAACAATAATTTTTCTTCAGAAATATTTTTTTTCGATTATTTAGCGTTTTTTTACTTGTGATATTTATTGTTGCTACAAGAATTGTGATATTTATTGTTAGCAGGATATTTATTTGACAACAATTATTTCTTCAGGATTTTTTTTCCGACTATTAAACGTCTTTTTACTATTCAAAGATTTTGTACTTTTCATAAGCTCTTCATTTTGATTGCATTTGTTATTTTCATTCATCCCTTCCTTTTTTACGAATTAACTTTTAGTACTCAAAATACTCCGGAGATTCAAACTTTGCTTAAAATAACTACTATATTTGAAGGTAGTAGTATATTTTTGTTCAGTATTAAAAAACCACGAACGCTTTTACTTTATTTAAATATAGTTAAAATATTTTTTAAAACTTTCTCTACTGAAAAAATATATAGAATTTTATTGTAGATAAAAAAAAGAGTATTCTACACAAAGATGAAAGCACTTTTTAGTATAATTGATTCAGTTTAAAAATCACACATTTCTTCGAATTCTTTATTTCATGGTAGAAATTTTGCAAAAAAAGTACTAATTTTTTTCAACAAAAAACAAGTTTTTGAAGAGAAAGTTAAGTAAATATGGTAAAAAAGGAAGGCAGTTAAAAAACTTAAATAAATGTGAATATTTTTCAAAAAATGATTTATAAGTTTTATACCACAGATATATCAGACAGATACTGTTTGAATTTATGATCTAAATATATTAAATTTCCTTTTTTCTCCTTTGTTCCGTTAAATTGTATAACTGAAATTAAAGCTAGTTTTTATTATAGAGATTGACTTTTAATTATTTTAAGCTAAAAGATACAATTAAAATGTGTTTCTTGATAATGTTAATTAGCGTTAGTTAATTTTAGGTTTTTAATTTTTTTTACTAAAGTAATTAAAATCTTCAAAAACCATTTCAAATTTTGTAAGCAGGTAATGTAATTCACACATAAGCTCTATCTCTATTAAATATATTTGTGAGCTAACAAATTCATTTTTTAGTTTGGCAATTTATGTATATATTGATTTGACCAAAGTTTTCTTCAAATCTCTCTAGTTAATTCTAGTTTTATGTAATTTTCTCGACAAAACCTCATTACAACTATATTGTTCTTTTGAAAATTGTTTGGCTTGTCTTAATTCTAATGAATAAGCATTTTTCATGTTTATGGAAATTCCTGAAACAATATTCAGCATTAACTGTGCAAAGCCGTTTATTTTCTTACAAGGCTGTAATTTTTCTTAGCTCCAAACAAATTTGTAAACAGCTGTCTCACAGCGATCCAGAATTAATTAGAAAGTAAACAAATATGAGTTAATTAAACTAAAAGAAGATTATTACCCTTTATTCTCTAAGGAAATCTATAATTACAAAGCTTTGTTTCAAAATCTAATTAGAATTGTTTGCTTAAACTGAATTTATGTGTATCGGGTGTTCAGTGAAAAATGTTCTAGGATAAATTGAATATTTTCATTTATAACTTTGTATTTGGTGATGTATTGGATATTAGCCCTTTTTCTGTCAGTGACAGTTATCTTAATTAATTATAATTGCAATTAGTGCATTACTTTCAGAATTTATCAAAGCCGGTTACTTCAATTTTGTTTTTAAAAAGACTTGATGAAATTATTAAAGTCTAGTTCTTTTCTTTTTAATGGAGAATTATTTTCATCTTGTTGTTTTAATATGAACTTTCATTGCACACTATCAGTAATTTTAATCTAGTCCTATTCTTTAGGTCTACTAAAGCTTCTTAAGAAAAAAGTAATAATTTTTAAGAAAATTAAAATGCATTCTTATGTAAAAAAGGTAATTAATAAACTGTTTGTTTTGATAAAATTAATTAAGGAGTCTGGAATAAATATAATCTAAAAATAAATCTATACATCAAACAACTAATAAAAGCATAAGATGAGAGACACAGACATTTCAAATAAAATATTTACAGTGAAAAGAGCATTGCTTCAAACATTATATAATGATAATTCCTTTTATTAAAGCTCTATTTAATGAAAGAGTTTCGACTTATAAAAGTTCTAGATTAAATCAAAAGAGTAAAGTTCCTACTTTAGTTTATACAAGGACAACACATTTTTATAAATGTGACTGTCCATATTCACTTTTCCGTTATAAAAAATGATTTTATAAAAAATACCATAAATGGTACTTAATACCCATTCATGGTATAATATCTTTAATGGCAATAATCCCATTAATGATACTTATTAATTTTTATAAAAAATTACTTAGATGTGTGAATAATTTTTTTAAAATAACCTTTCTTTATTAATTGCTTGAATATTAAGTCCTGAAGACATTTCATACACCCAAAACTAGATTTTACACTTAAAAAAAACTCTACCTATTTTTCTATAGATAACTATGCCCAGGGGTTATTCATTAGTCTTTATTATGAGCTTAATGACAAGCGCAATGTTCTACCTAACGCCCTTGCAAAAAACAATGCAACTGTCGTGTTTTAACTGGAACTGAGATTGAATATCCTTCTATCGTTGGATGTGAAATTCAAAAGAATGAGAAATCAGTATTGGTTTCCATTTTGCATTTGATTATTATTTTATTACGAGATCATTTGTACTAATCCTTGTATATCTCTAGAGCAATGTTACTTCAAACCATAGCCGTTGATAGTTAGTTTAATCAAAACTGAACACACTTTAAGATGTATTTCAATTAGACTTTCAGTCCCCCCTATTTTTATATTCAGTGCAATTCTACAATTTTCTCTGTGTGTTATAGATCAAATAAATGAGCCTACGTCACGAAGAAAAAAATCGAATCCTACGACACTTTCGTGACTTGAGAAAACATTTCAGGAACAAAATGAGTACTTTGTTAGCCTAATACAAACGTTACAGATTTGCATTCTTGATAATGTAGTCGTGTGCAATGTTCTAACTTCAAATTCGTTGTTGAGGTTGGAATAAAAAATACCTTCTCTTTTTCAATGAGAAAAATCGTCGAGTTTTCCTTTCCTTTTTTATGAGCTACATTAAATATACGTTCGTGATCGAAATACGAATCAAGTGAATGTAATCCCAAGAGAAAATCTGTACCTCTTGTTTGGAGTGAAACATTGGTTTGGTCTCTTAAAATTAATGAGTCTCAACAGCTGAGAATATTAACATAAAACCTAATTTTCGAATGTTTTATGAACTCTTGTTTTCCAAGAAAGTTTTAAATAAAATGCATTAAACTTTGGTTTCTACTCAAATAACGCAAATATATTTTTCAATGAAAATTCTATTCGAAGGGCTAGTTACTGCTTCTAAGGCATTACACCTAATACAAAGTCTAATTCTGAGTAATTTAAGGAAACATTTAATATACCTTATTCTCACAGATAATCAACATTTACTTTAAGTGTTGATGGAAATTTTGAATTAAAACCTCTAAATAAAGTAAGAATCAACAAAATTTAAACTCAAAGTAAAAATTATTTTTCATTTTTTTAATGAAAAACATTTTAAAAATAATTAGGATCTGTTTTTTAAAATCATGTTCTATTCTGTGAAATATAAACAACACAGTCACATACAGCTAAAGAAATGTATGTAACCAAAAGGAGAGTTCATAAGGAGAATTCAAAGGAGAATTCATAAATTCATAGGATGTAAAATTTATTTTATTTCCTGGTGTTTTTTTAATAGCCTAGCTTTATTAGCTTTTTAAAAACAAAATAAAGTAGGAGACTCTAAAGTTTTTTTTTTACCTCTTTTGTTTTTATTTTTATACTTGTCTCTTTATATAAAACATTTTCAATAATAGTGTACTTTATACACATATGGAATTCAATCTCATTTTCGTAAGGGGACAGATATATAAAATTTCGAGTAAGCATCTACTTTGATAATTGAAATGTTAAAGCGTCACATTAATCATAAAAAAAACTGTCAAAATATTTTAAAAGGAATGATTTTTCTAAAAAAATTGTATTACTCTTTAAATCTAAATTTCTCTTTTAATTTAATGTTAATTAGTATTCTAAAGATTCTAATTTTCCCACTTACAGTTTAACGATATCCAAATCTATACAATTGTATTTCCAAAGAACTCATTTACATTTTATTAATGGTTTGATCTTTTATTAGCGTTGCACTCAGAAATTGCAATGTGAACTATTAGCAACGGATTTCGTAATTAAGAACATCTATCAAATTACAAGAATTGGATCTTAAGTTACACCCCTTTGTCCAAACTTCCACATCACACCAACTTGGGGACATTAAGAATCTATATATTTAACGTGCATTAGCGCCTTCACACAACAGATCTTAAGTGGCACCAGAGCTCGAACCCACAACTCGACAACTCCGGCCATAAATTCACGATAATGACCATGGGACTACCTCATATCACGGCTACTTAAATGCTGTACAATTCTATGGAATTCTCTTTGTCTTTATCTCTCTCATAGGTGGCGTGGCCGCGGTAGCCGATTGGTCAAGGTATCGGATCGTGGCTGGCCTTGTCACGAGTTCGAACCCAGTACCACTAAAGACCCGCCGTGTCGTTATGCATGTTAAACTGTCGAGAGCTGAAACGTCCTCCCGTTGGTGTGGTGTGGTAGTTAGGAGAGGGGAATGCCAGCTCAGGTGTCGTCCACGTCTCTTGACCATAGTTCAAAATTACGTAGTCCGTCTCCGAAAGCCCGTGTGCGGCTGAACAGTGAGACTTTAATTTTCACCTACTCACTGTCTCTCATAGCCCTCATGTTTCTTTATAGTGTGACGTTAATATATATATATATATATAAACCCTCCTTCCCTCCTTAACTCTTCCTTTTCTCTATCTTTGTGTATATGTACATATAAAGTCCGTAACTAAATATTTTACGGCGTGGTTAAATTTTTCATAAAAGTTTTAATTCAACATCGATAGTTTTTAAAATTAAGAAAACGTTGTTGTGTCTAGAAAATGCAGTCTTAGTAAAGTAAATTCTCATATTTCTCTCTCATTATGCGGTCCATCAGTTAAGAGAAAACAAAATATTTTTCACTTCGAAGTTCGTTAGTAATTTGACCGGGTACTTCTTCCCTCTTCTGTGAAAATTTTAAAACAAAATATCCTATTAATGTTCTTTCCTTTGCCCCACGCGCCTGAAATTCCATTCCATCGCATTTTTCCTTCTTTCGCCCAAAAGGATGGAAAGATTAAATTAACTTTTTAATTGGAAAACCCTTTTAATTAAGTTTAAATAACCCTGCAAAGTTTCTCGTAATAAAATTTGTGGACTTCTTTTTTTGTTAGTGTTTGTGTCTCGGAAACATACCGTTGCCGATACAACGACGGAATAAAAGAGAACCGTGAAAGAAAACAAAAAGGGAAAATAATAATGAAAAAGGGGAAAAAAAGATCAGAATTGTTATTCTCTGATGCATCTCAGTCACCATCTGGGAAATAGAAAAGGGAAGAAAAGGTAGTAAAAAGAAAGAATGCCGTTAATGGACCTAAATCACGAAAGACCACTGAAATTCCGTGACATAACCTGTGGTGACTCCCAGATTAGATCTTTCTTGTAAAAGAGAAACGCAATAACAAAAGGGGGGCCACGAAGAAACGTAAGGCTAGTATTATATTAATTGACAATGTTTTGCAACTTAAGGTTTTTTTGTTCAGTATTCTGGTGGTAATTATAAGCAACTTGCTTAATTCAGATCATTTGTGGTGAATTAAATTGCCTTTTGGTATTCTGGAAACATGTCACAATTCCGCTTTCATGAATATTTCTTTTTCAGTGATGGAAAATTGCTAGAGATCTGATTAGTGATATATTTTTCTTCATGAAATACACATTTCATTAAAGGAAAGATTTGAAATTTTTCCAGGAAAATTCAATTTTTACTGTTCTTATTTCAGTTACATAAAATACACATAATTTTTCTTTAAATTTGTGAAAAAATGAAGAACAACTTTGGATGATTATTAAAATAGTATTTCATTATACTAATTTCAAAAGATCCATTAATTATTTATTTGTTGTAATACTAGTAGATAGGGTATTTTTCTGTTTCACCGGCACAAATTTCGCCAAGTGAGTGAGTGAATATTAACGTCACACTGTTCAGCTACACGAGGACTTTTGGCAATGGACCTCGTAATTTTGAACCATGATCAAGTGACGTGGACAAAACCTGAGCTGGCACACCCCTATCCTAACTACCACACCACACCAAAGGGAGGACATTTCAGCTCTCGACAGATTTAACGTGCATCGCTGCCCTGCACGGTGAGTCTTTAGTGGTACTGTGCTCGTACACGTGACAAGCCAGCCACGATCCGATACCTTGACCACTAGGCTACCGCGGCCACGCAAATTTCCCCAAACAAGCTTTATTGGCAACAACGCACAATGTACACCTTACAAAAATGTTAATAAATGTTAGTTTTCATTGGTTTTTCACCTATTTTTGATGTATTATGAAAATGCTTTAACTATAAAAAAAGACCTTGACTTGTTTTGAAAGTGTAGTGTTAAAATGTTTATATTTGGAATATTCCGTGTGGCGTCGGTTGTATCCCTTCTGGCGACTTTATCGTCTGTTCTAGCGAAACGTTAAAGTACCGTAGATTGTGTACTCCATGAAATAAATAAAAATAGTATTCAAGAGAAAAATTATATTAGGCCTTTTACCTCAAGTATACTAAGCACATTAATTAAGAAATGAGCTATGTATCTTCGTTGCAAGTTTATCTGTGACAAAAATCTTTTGAAAGAATGCATGCGTATTTTATAATCTGGAGAGACATTTAGGCTCTCTTTGATTATAGTGATGAATTCTTTAAGGTAGTCATTTGGTCTGAAAAATACAAGTTTCCATTTTTTATCAGACAGTATCTCACTCTTCTGAAATAAGATAAATACTTGCACCTGCAATTTTGTTATTAAGATATCATCAATCAATATCTGTCAACTTAAATGAAGAAAATACTGACGTAAGATTTTCTCTTTTAAGAATGTGTGAATGCGTTTGTGTGTGGGGGGATAGTATTTAGAAAGTTTTTAAAACTGCATATTTTGACATGTTTTTTTTAATTCTTCCTAAGCAAGTAAATTTTGCTCATTTAAATACGGTTTTTTACATTTTGAGTAGTTCAGTACAAAATTTAAAGTAGCAAAACAACTTTTGCTAAATGGTTTTTGTATTTTTTTACTCAGCGCAAAATACGAACTTAGAATAAATAATGATAATAAGCTTGTAGTATTAATAATATAAATATATAAATGAGCTAGTTTTCTGTTTCTCATAAGATAACTTCAGTATAACTTTTAACTTTTATAATAAATCGTACATCTTTCTAACAAATTGTAGCTTAAGGATTCCTGTATTCTGTGTGTATCTCAAATTTTTAATTTCTCTTACTTATGCGTTTTTAAAATTAAAAAATGCATAATTTAAAATAATTAATTTTTATTTATTCAATATACTACAAAATAATATCTCAATATCCCATTTACAAAATTGAGAAACATAGAATAAAGATTTATACAAGTGCATAGTTCTGTAATCGAAACATTTTTAATCTTATGGAAAAGTGCAAAAATAAGAAACTGTGAAATTCAAATTTAAAGATTATGCTTTAATTTTCAGCATTAAAATATAACTCTTTTTACACTTAAAATATACCCGTTTTAAACATTGGGCCTATTATTTCCATAAATTGCTGATACATGAACTTTTTCTCATTCTCAGAGCCTTATGGGTATCATTTGTAGAAGATACAGACTTAATTTCTTCTTTTTTAGCCATGCATTGCCAGCCTTAAAATCAGAAATGACAGAAAAGTACTCCAGATCTACACATTTCTCAATATTTAGGCGGTCAGCTGCTCCAACAATAAATACCACCAGTACCTCATTTACAACGATATCAACTGTTGTTTTGGAAGTTTCTGAAATCTTTGATCAGTACTTTCTAAGTGAAAAATTGAGACAATCATTTAAATTCCAGGTCTTTCCTCCTAAATACTTTTTCAATAGCTTTACTGAAGATAACTCTGCAACTATTGTTTGAATTGAATTCATAACAGTAATAGTTATTACACTTTTATGTTTGTTGAGAAAATTATTATTATTATTTTTACGATTTTTTGCACACTCTAATAAGTACATCACAAAGTTGCATCTACTGGCTAGATGTTAAGTCTCACTTGAAAATTTTTTCAATGGTAATGGCGTTAAAAGAAGCCCAGTGGCTGAATAGTCGTGTATCGTGCTTCCACGCCAAATGTCCTGGGTTCAAATCCCGGACTGGGCAAGGTCGACTCAACCTTTCATCCTTTTAGTAGGTCGATAAATGAGTACCAAGCTTGTGCTTGGGAACTAAATATTGGGTGTTTCGCGTCCGATTGCCCACCTGACCGGAACATCTGCACACGCACCTCATCGCGTAAGGTCGCGAAAACTGAGGCGCAGTAGTCATTGGCGCTTTTAGCTCTTTTGCTTTGTTTGACACTGAGTTTAATTTAATACGTTCTATAGTCCAGTATCATGAAAAAATTTTATGAGTGCATTCCAAATCCAAATTCTCTTACTTAAGAAGATATTCAAAAAATCTGTTTGACTACATTCCACGTCGTAAAGAGCACTTACTGTAGCGCGTGGTGGCTACACCAAATACTGATTTCGGACACTAAATATTGTTTTTTTTTGTTTTGAAAATTTCGTCATTAATTTGTTCTAATACAAATCATTTATGCCTTAAATTTCATTTAGTTCTAATGATTCATTCATGGTGTTGAATTTTTTACAAACAGCAATTTATATAAACATTTTAATTTAGACACGCTTTTTTATTTTTCTTAAAAATTAAGAGAAATATTTATTTAAATATTAAATCATGGAATGAAATACTTTATTTAGCTACATTGATTTTAAAAATTAATTAAATTCAAATACATAGAAAAATAGTGTTGTCTACAAACTTATATGTTATCCGAAATCCATGAAAAAGCTGTCGAAAAATCCACTACATAAAAATATAAGTATTTGCTTTCTTTCGAGTACCAATATTTAAGCTAAATGCTAATGTATATGTATGCTCTATTCCTTGCTTAACAACCTTATACAACATACTATTAATTATTTGATTTAACATAACAGAGATTTGTATGGTTTTCGACAAGTGTACGATCTCTTTGTCGCGTTTATAATGTCTGGATTTATATTTCTGTCGTCATTTTCTTTGACATAAAATTTGTTGATACATAATGTCCTAAATCATTTTTGTAGTCTGGCGATATTCCAAAAGCTGCAGATGGCTTTTGTCGAGGAAAACAATTTTTATATTTTTGAGCCCAATGAAGCAAAATTCTTTATTTCATTGGAAACACTTAAAATAAAGAAAAAACAATTAAGAAACTCGAAAATATATAATTCAGCGCACGTTTTTTCATACTTCTTTTTAAATTGCATTCTTTCCTTCTCATTTGCCTCAAATTACAATAATTCTGATTTTTCTTTCAAAAGCTTTTTCAGCTGAAAAATATGGAACATTTGTAATACTTAAACGATTTTTTGATACTTCTTTTATCTATCAATCAGTTCATCTATTACATGTACAGTAGTGTCTGTCGGAACTTTTTTTGTTTTTTTTCCCGATCTCTGTACCCCAGAAAAGTTGACTTTCATTTAGCTAAGTAAAACGGAATTAAATATGAAACGAAAAATATCTTCTGCTTGCACATTGCACTTAAAGTTTTGAAAAACGGAGATTTTTGGGTTTTTTTTAAAAAATTTAATATTTATTTAACTTACAAATGCCGTGATGTTATTGTTTTAAATGTAAAATTTTATATATAAGGGTAGAGGAAAAATTGAAACCTCTGTGCACTCAAAATATTTATTTTGTTCATACTTCAAGTTCAAAAAATACTTATTAAAAAATGGCAAAATTTCGTAATTTTATTCAAAACTGTACTTTTTCACCTTTAATGTGAATATTGTATGATGTGTTGTTTATGGTATATTTTATCAATTTAAAGTTATTACTAATAAATTTTAAAGCATTCTTAAAGCACAAATTTCTGTTCTTTTTAAATGAAAAGTTTTCAATTACAAATCGGAGTTCAAAACAAAATGTAACTTTTATAAGCAACATGTCATAACTAAATAAATCAATTTCGAAACTCTTTTGGTAGAATATCAATACAAACATTGTTTGAAAAATCTGGGAGGTAGAAGAAGAATGACAGTGCGATTTGTGTTTTATATTAACGTGAGAAATATTGTGGATATCTTGAATTGTTATATCAGACATTTTTGTATGCTTAATCTAATTTCGATGAGCAAAATTGCATGAAAAATTCATTTCCTAGCTTGAAATTATAAGAAACAAGAAATTTTGTTGAAAAGAATGCTCGAAATTCATTATGTACGAGATTTTTGGTAGAAAAGTAATTTAAAGATAAATTTTAAAAAATTATCAAAATGAGAGAGAGAGAGAAAGAGAGAGAGAGAGAATGCCCAACTAGTCATATTTCTTTATAATCATTTCTTAATAAACAGTAAAAATATTTTTCTTTTACTTTTTAAAATTAAAAATAAGGTTTTTTGAAGTTGGATTTTTGAGAACATTTGGACATAACAAGGGAATTGAAATCTAGAGTATCAGAAGCATTTTTCGCGCTTGACGCCCTGCTTTTCTTTCACGTGATTAGCTTTTAACCCTTTATCTACCGATGGTACTTATAAGCATCACTCACTTTAAAATTATATAGAATAACCATTTTTACGAATATTCTGAAGATACTTAGCAAGAATATTTTTTGAAATCCACTCTTTCAAGATATATGGCACAGCACGAGTTCTACGATGAATAACTTAGCGGGGAATGAGAATAGTTTTAAAGCAGAAATTGCGTTTTCAGAGGATTGCGAAGATTATCATTTTTGTCCCGAAAAAATAGTTAATGTCAAAATTTAAGTATCTTATTTTTTCTGTATGTTAATGAATACTTGACCACGAATTGTTGAGAACGATTTGACCATTTATTTTAAGTGAACAATGTATATTATTAATTTTACAGTTGAATATCTTTAATTAATTAATTTGCTCTAACGGATTAAATTCCCCAAAGTTGAGTATTTTGTTTATGTACATTCCTTAATTTTCATTGTAGGGATTCAAACAAAAATATTAGATGAAAAAAACTGTAGTAAAGCATAATGCGCTAGGTAAAGGGTTAACGTGTAACGTATTCAGGTTGCTAAGGAAATGGAGATATCCCACTCCGGTTTTGATCAAGTTATTTCGTCAACCAGTCAATCTCCAACAAAACGAAATGTCACAGCTAATTTCTCAGTAAACCTTTTTACTTTCCTTTTTGTGTGCTTTTTAATTTCGAGAGTTAACGTTATAAAAATTAGTGAGAAGGGTTAAGTATAACAAAATCGTTTCAGGATATAATTTTGAGTGCTCATTATTCGACTATCCAAACGGTATTTTTCACTTCGAAATACACTTCCTCCCAACAAAGATGTATTAATCTCCCGTTTCCGAAAACTTGAGATGTCACTACGCTCAACAATAATTATGTACATTTTTATGAAGTTTATTTTTGTTTATTTTTTATTTTGTACGAAATTTTTTTATTATTGTGATTTCTGAGCACATAAAAGTACAGCCAATCATTAAATACCATCATAATTATTATAAATTAAAAATGTCCTACATCGGGATATAAATCATATTTCATTCATAAAAAAAGATTGATATTTTCAAAAAGAAATCTGCTGCACTTTTTGATGTAGAAGCATGTAAATGTCCTACTATTGGGATTTGGAATTACCGCAAAAAAAATCCAAGTTTGTGTGAATGCATGATTTTAATTAATTATCATCATGAAGTCAATTCAATTCTTCTAAGGGAGTAGCGCTTAACTGTCTGAAACGAAAGTATAGGTTGGGAAAATAAGATCATTGTATTTGTAGGAAACGAATTCGTAAGTCAGAAAAGAGTTTTGAGAGAAAATTAAAGTGGCCCAGGCCCATCAAATTACTTCGAGTAAAACTCTGGAGACCAACAATTTGGAACAAACTGATATCGTACAAATAAAAATAATGGGGGATCTGATATCTCAGATAATGATAATAATGATGATCAATTCAAATCTATGGTATACCACCAATAAAAAAAAACATGGTGAATGAAAATCGACACACAATAAAATATTTTATATATTTGGATCAATACCCGAATTTTCTATTATACTTGACTTTATTTGAAATAAAATTGTTGGATAATTTTATAAACTAAGCAGAATAATAGGCGCAGATATAGTTTTAAAATATTCGTAATGTAAAATATGTTTATCATTATTAAGTTTTGATTATTAAAACTTTAAAAGTGAAGTCAAATAAAATTTCGAATTATCGACAATTTAACAAAAACACTGTTTTTGGAACTTTTTGGATGAACAACAAGCATATTTTAAACTTACAGGTTTAGTTTTTATCTTACTATTTGTATCACCAATTTCGCATTTAGAATAATTA
Organism: Trichonephila clavipes; assembly: GCA_019973935.1. NCBI lineage: Eukaryota > Metazoa > Arthropoda > Arachnida > Araneae > Nephilidae > Trichonephila > Trichonephila clavipes. Next base: position 568,239 of record BMAU01013597.1, read on the forward strand.
CGTAATGACATTGGTAAGTTAAATAGTTATAAAAAATTGGCAGAAAATAGCGACATTTTTCTATTTTTCACAAGATAAAGTGCAATGCACCAGTAAGAGATATTTTTTGAATATAAGATTTATTTTGGCATTTTTACTGAGCTAGGAAAAGACAACATTTCTCGGGAATAGCGGTGGTGTTGGGCAAACAACAACCGAATGTTAACGTTCGGTACATTGGACACATAAGCTAATGTTTAATTTCATCCTCAATTTTATTAAACTAATTTGTAAGGAATTTTGCTATTTGGAGGGAAGCATTATCCCCGAGAAAATAAAGGACAGATTATTTGCACCATTAGAAGAACATGATCTTGAATGACGCTCAAATAAGCCAGGGTTGCAACCCGATCCTTCAGAATGATTATTGGTCCTAAAAATGACAAGGAATAGCACTTAAAACATTAAAAGATCCATTTTCAGGCGTTATAGGTGGGAGAAAATAACCAGAATGAAATAATTTTGCTTGAAACAAAATAAAAAAAACTTAGCTCACAAAATTAACTCTTCCTACGTTGAAAAAAAAGTAAGCGAGGACCAAATTATACGTTTCCAATTACAAATGTCCTAGCTGTATGCAAGATTTTATGCATTTTTTGGAATTGATGTTAATAATGAAGGGTTTGATATTTGAAATGCAGCCATAAGATAGGATATGTGAGCTTTTCCGGTGTGGACTAATATTTTGCTTTAAGTAGGGTCATCTCTACTAGATGTTTTAAATCTGCTGTTTTATTTTCTCAGATGCAGATTTATGATTTTGGCGGATAACTCATGTTAATCATCTCTGTCGGACAAGTTTCCACTTTTAGACATAGTAAACAAAGCTGTTATTTCCACATTATTAACTTCGAAAGTTTAAACAGTAAAGCTTTGCTAGGTGAGCCTCATTAAATATGTATTTCTTCGAGTCGCTGAGAATTGGCATATTAAAATAATAAGCAACAATACCCCCTAGTAATAGATAATTGACTCTTTCTACTCTTATATATAAAATACAATGCATATACCACACTTAAAGTTGTTTACTTATATAACTTTATCTTCTCTTTTTCAGCAGGTGTTTTATGACCGCGGTAGACAAGTGGTTATGGCCGTAAACTCATGACCGGTTTTATTTCTATCAAGCCGCCGTAGATTTAAGTTCTGATGTCACTGAAAATTCGTTTTGTAGAGTTACTAATGCATGTTAAATCTATCGAAATTTAAAGTATTCACGTTGGTTGGTGTGAAGATTAAAAAGTTCTATGCTGGTGTTATGGCCAAAACCGAAATCGGCCAGTTTACGAATTGGCTGGCCGATTCGTCTTTTGGCTAACGTTGCTGTAAACTTACCGGCCTATGTCCGATCTTTTCTTGATTTCGGGCTTTGGCCGGTCAATTCGTGAAATGGTTTGGGACGATTAGCCAAAGTTGGAAGAAAGAAATCTAGAACAGATTGTTTTACACACTGTTAAAAATGAAGTATTTAAAAAATGAGCACTTCTGTGTACTGTTTTTTTCCTTCTTTTAAGTACAATTGTTTCAGAAATGATTTCAAATATAAGTGACACCTCTCAATTTGTAATATATAAAAATAGGATCTCGTGTAATTCGGTTCTCATATTAAATCCATAATAGAAATTACTGTGAATATATATGCTGTAACAACATGATAGCGAGAAGACGATTAGATTTGCGCCTTTCAAAATAACGAATTATACCTTGAGCAAATGAGTTGCGAATCGTGTAAGAATACAAAGGTAAATTGAGTACTCAATTTGTCAACTACCTTTATGATCCTTAGTCTTTTCTACTCCATAGACCTAATGTTAAAAATCCCAGATCACACCACCTCCCAAAATATCGCTTCAAAAATTATTAATTTTTTTGCAAATGCAAATAGCAAATATAAGAGCTAATTAAAACAAATATGAAGGAAAAATAGTTTTGTTAATATTATTTAAGAACATTTCTTTGTTGACACCATCTGTAGAATTTCACTTACAACATGTCCTTATTTATATGTTATACATAAATGTCACATTACATTTATATATATATATATATATATATATATTATTATTATTATTATTATTATTATTATTTTACTCTTAATATTATATTTTTTCCCTTGTAAGAAAGTTCGTATTTTACGAATCGGTTGTTGGGAAGATAATACAATCTGGAAAGTTTAGCATTAGGTCTGTGAGGCATAAACGACTGACGATCACTCTTAAAACATTTCTTGGAATACACCGATCTCGTGCGAGTTAGTCTAATTCGCAGCGCACTGGGCTGCAGATAGAACGGGTTGTGTCCCAATCCCTCTGGGTCCAACCATGTCAGTCAGGCTTTGGACGAGGATTCCCAGCCATTTCGCGAAATCGCCAGCCAAACAAGAATATACAATATTATTTTCAAGTACTTCGGACTTGGGCCAAACCTCTCGGCCAAAACGCGAACTGGCTAAACTCCGGGTTTTGGCCACACGCTGGCATAGGTATCCCTCTGGTCACTTAACCGTAATTCAGAAATATGAGATTCTTCGCCAATAGCCCTCTTGTAACTTAAAATGCGATCTTAATAATAATCAAATAAAATCAACAGGCGTTTCAAATATATATATACTTTGCATAACAAGCATTTATTTCTAAAGGAAATAAATAGAAAGTCATACAATTCTTCCCAAGTGCTGAGCAACTGCATACTTATATCAATTTCTTAGGAATAATTTACGACTTCTAAATCTTTATTATTTTAATCAGCTACAAATGTAGTTTTAAAGCCTTCTGACGTGTTATGCGTTCTCGATTCATTAGTGGTATTCAGCTTCCATTTTTATTACTGAAATACTCTTCGCTCTCACTTTTTTATTTATCAGTTCATCACTTGAATAATCTATTTACTACAGTCGGAATAAAATCTGTCATTGAATATTGCAGTTAAAAAAAACCTTAAGAATTTTAATTTTTCAAACAATTGTTGCTTACGAATATCATAATATTTTATTAGCACGAATATAATAATTTTCAAATATTGAATTGGGAAATAGAGATTTTACATTTGAAGATAAACTTAAGCAAGCGAGTTTTTACTGTATGTTTTGAAAAGTTTTATTCAGTATCATACCTATGAATTTTTTTTCCTTTTAAAGCACTTTTTTCCTTCAAAAAAACTTTCATAAAATATTAAAAACACAAATTAAAGGAGTTGATTAAATTTCCTAAACATAACCAGTTTTAAAAAGTGTGTTATAAGCGAGATATATTATCAAATTGCTGAACTACAGAACCAAATACACTCTAAAAGGACATTTCTTATTAGTTGCAACTCTAAAATATCTTTTTAATTAAATTTAAAACCTTATTAAATCACAAATTTAACTGGAGATACAACTATTGTAATCTCAGAATTAGAATTCTCAGACAGTCTCTTCAATATTTGTAAGATCATCTCCGGAGCCAACCATCTCAAACAAGAGCATCCAACTAACTACTTAATTTCTAATTTCAACGCGAAATGGCACAAAGCTCTGGAAACAACTTTCATGGATCTAATTGAACCAGCATGTAAATGATAAATCATACCTCAAGACAAGCTCCATTAAGAATCCAAGTGACACATTTGTATCTAAGAAGACCCCGCTCTAGTAACTACAAACGAACCAAATCCTGCGTTACTCAATACCTCTAATTTAAGCCTCCGGTATCAAAGGTATTAAGCAAGGGAATAAGCCCGCCTCTAATTTAACCATCCTGCTGTCGGTATAATGTCGCATCAAGTATTGATGTTGTCCATGCCGAGTCTGTTGGCCCTTAATACCCGCCCTTTTCAGAGTTTGGATCGCGAGAATTCGGTCACCTGACCAACACTAATCGATGGTCACTTCTAGAATTAATGGTAGGAGCTCAGAGGAGTTATCATTACTTTACACACTCTTCCCGTAAGAGATTTTGCCCTAGTGGTAGACACTTCATATGACAAGGAATGGACCGGATATGTGATTGGTTATTAATATGGTTGCGTTGATTTTGGATCGAATAGATCTGGGGAGTGGATTTCCGTGTCTTTTATTATGTCGGCGATGTGGGATTGCTGCGTATATCTGATTCAGGTGCTGTTTCTTGTGTAGGGATGTAGATGTGTAGATACTGAAAGATTAATGCCTGTAAGTACACAATCTCGGTAATGCATTAATGCTATTAGGTTAATAAAAATAGCATTATTTTCTTGCTCAGTATTGTATTATATTTTGAATAAGATTCCTAGTTTCAATGTTTCGTAATATATTTTTTCAGTTAATATTTAAGAAATATCGTAAAATGATTTTAATTAATAAAATGTCTGTATCATATAAATGTTCTTTTAACTTTCAGGCAGATCAATTTTCATTTATTTATATAGAATAAAAATTTAAAAAAGCCTTTTTTTCTCTCCTCTTATTCCAATATAAAGTTTATATTTTCAAAAATTAAAATAAAAGACAATGCATGACATATTTTTGCATTGGATTCATTTTTGAAAAAAGCATTTCGAATTATTTATTTAACAATAATAGCAATCACACTATTTACAAAATAATTACTGAAATAATTATTAGAATTATTAAATTAATAATGAATAGAATGCCTAGAGTGTTTTCCCCTTCGAAGCAAAATAATATTACATTGACAATCCTAATGAATAAACAAACAATTTTTCATTAATTTATATTCTTATGTAATAAGGCAAAGTTAACAATATTAAAGAAAAAGCAATACAAAATATGCTGTTTATAGACATAATGAAAAAGCTATATAATATGCTTAGTTTAACATTCATAAATTTAAATAATTATCAATATATAACTATTCGTTACATATGAAATATGTCAAAGATTTTCGTACTTTAGTAAATTCAGATTACATTAATTAAAATGCCATATAAGTAATAAAAAAAGTTCGTTTTGTTTTTATAGCTGTAATTTGAATTTTTTAAAAAATAATTTCTCTCCCTCTTCTAATTATTAATCTAATCATATATTTATTTTAAAATTTAGTTTGATTTTATGAAGTTTTCATCATAATTTTGTAAGCCAATTCAAAATATACATACTAAAAGAAACGCTGATTATGTATGATTAAATACACCAAAAAAACAAAAGGTTTTGCTGACATTAAACTTAAAAAATACACACGTTACATACTACATTTTCCTAAGCCTAGCTTTATAAATGGTCTGAACACTTTGTTGCCAAACCATTTTTTCCCACCCAATAAAGACCTGCAACTTGAATAAAACCCTCACGCAAAGTTCAGCTATAAAATCATTTTACACTGTATAACAAATTTAGTCTTTATATGTATACTTATTTCTTTTATTCATACATTTATATATTGAGAGCAACCGGAAACTCATCTTTCATTGAACATCACGAATTATTACAATTTCTATAAGAGGCCGGAATTCGTCATGAAAAGTGCCATGGCGAATCATATTGGGTGGGTGCTGATGTTTCGCTTCACTTACTCAGTAAAATATTCTACTTATTTGAAGCTATTTCCTTAAATATCATTTTTCCTATTAAAATAATTTATTTTAATTCTTTAATTCATACATTTTTCTCGTTTAGTTAATTTTTTGATAATTCCAGACGATTTTAGTCTAGCAGTTCTTACTTAAAATTCATATAATGAAGAAATAAGGAATTAGAATGTTAAATTTAACAAGTAATATTTTTGTTAAGTAAAAAATATTTTTGTGACTTGATAAATATATTTGTCTTAGACTTGGGAGCTAAGATTGTAGGTTATATAATGTTTCAAGGCTCCTTTCTGTAATTTTTTTCCATAATTATTGTGCTAAAACAAAATTAGAAGACGAATGCATTTTAGAAATTTCTTTGATTATTATGTTAATTAATTTGTAAAAATCAATACCTTTATATTTTATAATACCTTTAAAAATAATTTGTTTACTTAGAAGTATGTAAAAAATTTCAAAGTACTAAAATTAAAGTACACAAAGTATAAATCGCTAATAGTACAATGAATCAAAATGTAACATACATACGTCTTTATAAAACTCCAAAACAATATAGAGAGCAGCAATGAATCTTTCAAGAACAATAAGAATTCTTTTGTATGTATAAAATGTTACAATATTACTGGTAAAAAGTAGTGCAACATTTTTCATTCCATTACAATATATTTTCTTACACATTAATGATTGAGATATATATTCCTATACTTCTGACACATCTGCTTTCTTTTTGATCTTACTATGAGTAACCAGTATTGAAATGTCTACTCTTGGTTTCTCCTGTTGGTTCTTCTATAGCATATTATTCGGATATTCTTTTATTCAGATATTCATACGTACTTTGACATGTAATGTCTATACTGTCATGAAATGTTTTATATTACATATAAATGGAATTATGCTAGGTTTATAAAAATGTATATTTCTTTTACCTTAGTTTTGATTATAACAATGATGCAGTAGTAAAAAAGAGTTAAAATAATATTTGAATAGCAAAAATCTATTGAATTACACATTATACATTCAATTTGATTTCTCTTTTTCAATTTTCCTACTATTAGCTCACTTTCTCCCTATATATATATACTAGCCATTACCCACCCGCTTCACTGGGTATTTCACGATGTTGTATATATGTATACTGTTTACATATATATTAATTATTGATATCTAGCATTAAAAATTCGATTGTATTGAAAAATATATTTATAGCTGATACACTCTCACCTCTTGATATAAAAAGAACATAAATTATAATATCTAATTTCTGTTTATATCTAAAATAGAAGTAGAAAGATTTTTTTCGCTCACTTAACCTAATAATCAAGTGGATTTCCACCAAAGCAACTTTCAGTGGATCTCTACTCCCTAAAATAAACATGCGTGCTAAATTTCAAGTCTAAATCTAACAGAGCAAAAACGGAATTTTTATCATCAATACCTCGTTGACAGCATTCTTAGCGGATTCCAATTCAACAAAGAAGCATGCAAACCAAATTTTATTATTATAGTCTTTGCAGTTCAAAAACGGAAATTTTGTCTATCAATACGCCCCAATAACTTTCCCCGCTTCCCCCTGGAGTTGATTTCCGTAAAATCCATTCTTAGTGGAACTCTATTCAACTAAAGAAAAGTGCTCAACAAATTTCAAGTAAATGAGTTAAATTCAAAAACAGGAATTTTTCTATAACACGCCTTAATCCCTCGCAATCCCACTCCTTTGGGGGTCCGTTTTCGCAAAAATCTTTGTAAAAGGAACTTTATTCCATGAACGGAACATACCTTCTAATTTTCAAGCAGGTGGTTCTATTAGTTGAAAAGCGGAAATATTTATCTATTACGCCTCTTAACCCCCCTCAGTGACCCTTGGGGATCAATTTTCCCCAAAACTATTTTGTAGCAGATCTCTACACCATGAAAGGAATACGCTTACCAAATTTCAAGACTGTACGTATAATAGTTTAAAAATGGAAATAATTATGCATAACGCCCCTTAAGCCCCCGCAACGCCACTAAGGAAACGATTTTTACAAAACCCACCTTATAGCGGATCTTTACTTAATGAATGGAATCAGCTTACTAAATTTCGAGATTTTACGTCTAATAGTTTAAAAAAGGAGTTCGCCACCTAAAACTCTACAACGCCACTTGGGGTCGATTTTCACAAAACATATTTTGCAGCGGATCTGTACTCTACGAAAGGAATCCTCTTACCAAATTTCAAGACTGTACGTCTAATAGTTTAAAAATGGAAATAATGTTGTACAACGCCTCTTAAGCCCTGCAACGCCACTTAGGAAACGATTTTTACAAAACCCATCTTATAGTGGATCTCAACTCAGTGAATGGAATCAGCTCACTAAAGTTTGAGATTTTACGTCTAATAGTTTAAAAAAGGAGTTAATTGCCTATAACGCCACTTAATTCTCTACAACGCCACTTGGGAGTCGATTTTCACAAAACCCATTCTGTAGGGGATCTGTACTCTATGAAAGGAAACCGCTTACCAAATTTCAAGACTGTACGTCTAATATTTTTAAAATGGAAATAATTATGTGTAACGCCCCTTAAGCGCTCTTAACGCCCTTTGGAGGTCAATTTTTGTAAAAATCATTATGTTGGGAATCTCTACTTTATGAAAGAAATCTGTGTACCAAGTTTTTCACGACTGTACATCTAATAGTTTAGTAATGGAGAAATAATTATCTGTAACGCCTCTTAAACCCCCGTAACGCCCCTTGGGGTTCGAACTTTGCAAAATTCGTTCTTAGCTGACGTCTACTCCATGAATGGAACCTACCTATATATATACCAAATTTCAAGTCTGTAGGTTTAATAGTTCCGGAGATATCGTGATTAGTCAGTGAGTGAGTCGCTTTTCTCCTTTATATATATAGATGTCAGGCCCCAGGCCTACTGGTAAAATGAGGAAGGTATCATCTCAATAAGAACGTCTTTATTTCGCTTCAATCACATAAAATCCAACATGGCGGCCCCTTCGCGCGCAACCGGGTGGTACAAAAGCCAACATCTCGGCGAGGAGTCACCAGCTAAACCTTTTCGAGTGTGCGTTCTCCTTCGTCTCGCTCCACCTTTAAATAGGCTTATTTACCCACAAATCCTTACGCGATGGTAAAAAGTTCGCTCTATTTTCATGTATTCCTTACTTAATTTTGGATCTAAACTTTTCAAACCTGACATATATGTATATATATATATATATATATATATATATATATATATATATATATATATATATATATATACACTGCTGGACAATTGCTAAGGACGGATAACACTATCATCCATAGCAACCACAAAATGAAAGGAAGCAAAATGTGGAAAATTAGAATAAGTGCGGGATATTAGTAAGAAGAAGTATGAGTATGCAAATTTTTTTTCCACGTCTGTTCATCACGTGATAGCGTTCATAAGAGCTTTAAAGGTTTTGACGCGTGTGGACAGTTGTTGTTTCAAGTCAAAATTTTACAGGAAAGATTTAATAGACGAACTTAAAATTTTCGGCATGTCTTCCCGACATCACATAGATGATTTTATGCGTGGCCAAATTATTGGAAAGATCGAAGAAGGGCGAAAAATAACAGATGTTGCCAAGGAGTTCGACATCGCTCACAGCGTTGTTTCACGGCTGTGGAAGTCATTTAAAACTACTGGAATGTGTAGTACACGGCACGGGGAGGTCGTGTTAGAAGTACGACGCCTGCAGAAGACAGATATATCGTCCTATCAGCAAAAAGGAACAGGCGCACCACAGCTCAGCAGGTGGCAAATCAGTTTCTTGCTGCCTCAGGAAAGCAGATTCCCGAAAAACTGTTGCCAGACGTTTGAGGGGAGGAGGACTATACGCACGCAGACCTGTTGTGTGTGTCCCATTGACCAGACAGCACCGTACTGCCCGTTTGCAATGGTGTCGTTAGCATCACAATTGGACTGAACAGGACTGGGCATGCGTACTATTCTCAGATGAGAGTAGGTTCAGGCTGTCATCGGATTGTAGACGCCAACTGATCTGGCGCGAGAGTGGTACTGCTTATCGTCCAGAAAATATCCAGGAAAAGGACCGATATCCGACATGCAGTATCATGGTGTGGGCCGGCATCATGATCAACGGCCGCACGCGCCTACATGTGGTTGCGAATGGGACTATGACGGGCCAACGATACATTGATGAAGTTCTACTTCCTCATGTTCGTCTTTTCCGTGGTGCTGTCGGTGATAAATTTGTTTTTATGGACGACAACGCAACATGTCATCGAACACTCGCTGTTCAGGATTGTCTAGACAGCGAGGGTATTCAACGTCTCGTATGGCCAGCGCGTTCTCCAGATTTAAACCCCATTGAAAATGTGTGGGATGCTTTGGGAGGCAAGTTGCTGGTCGAAACTATCCTCCGACAAACAAGAACACCCTCATCCGTTCACTCACAGAGGAATGGGATAAATTGCCTCAACAGCTGCTGGATAATGTTGTGCAAAGTATGGTACGACGTGTGGAATGTTGCATCACACTCCACGGTGGACATATCCCGTACTGATACCTTTCTTTAAGGTGCCTACTGTCTTTTAGATGCATTGTTCCATTTCTCCGTACGCAGATCAAATGAACATTTTTTTTTCTTTCAGATGTTTCACAGCTTTTGTACTTTCCAGAACAATACATATTCTTTATTCTAATGTCTGAACAGTGTGGCAACTATATTTTATTCTACTAGGCCTCATGTATCGCTTAATGTTACGCTACATAGCAATTTGTGATCCGTCCTTAGCAATTGTCCAGCAGTGTATATATATATACATACATCTTGTTCAAATTTAATTTTCAATCGTTAATAAATTACTTTCTATTCATCCAATCAATTAAAATAAATTTTTTAAAACTTGAAGTGGATGACACTTGATGTTAATACAGTTTTTTCAAATATTAATTCATTAATAAAATTAAATTCGTTACCGGTTTTCATGCCAACATAGATTCGTCTCCATGGTTGTAACAACGTAACTGATAAAACAAAATGGCAAAAGTCGGTGTCAAAAACCGGTTTTTCAGCCAAACTAAATGAACCAGGTGTGCATTGTTACAACAATGCAGACAAATTATGCACATTTTCAATCGTTAATAAAGTATTTCCTATTAATCCATTCAAAGTAGGAATTGAGTTAAAAAATTTTTACATTTTTTCAATCGTTAATAAAGTATTTCCTATTAATCCATTCAAAGTAAGAATTGAGTTAAAAAATTTTTACATTACTTGTAGTATACATATGAATGATTTATTTAAGGTCACGCGAATTTCCTAATTCAGTAACACTCATTTCGAACCAAATTTAAAGTCTTTGATGAAGATTTGAATAAGATAGAAACACACACAAAAATCTATTTTTATTTCAATGATTCTTAATTTAAATTATACAAATAAATGTTTTTACCCTTTCTCTTTATTTATTTTTATCAAAAATTAAAAAGCAAAGTCATAAACTCACTTAAAAGACCAAAAAGAAGCTTTTCCTAATGAAGTGATTAAGTTATTTGAAAAGGATTAGGAAATAATCGATTGGAAAGGTAAAATTTCTTGGCGGGTTCAATTCAAGCGTTAAATTAATGCTGGAAATAATAGCGATTCCTCTCTTCCCAGATTTATAAATAGTAGTATCACAATAAGAGTTATTCAAGAGGCTTGCATTTTTAAAAAGTGGCGGTCTCCTTTATAAATGCCACTTATGATAAAGACTTAATCGTTGGAAGGTTTCCTACGTTAATTAAGTCTCTTGCTGGCGGAGAGGAAAGGTGCTTATCTATCTTAATAACCATTCGGCGCGAAAGTAGTTTATGTCATGTAATTAGTTAATCTATGTAAAATGTGTGGTATTGGGGAATTTATTGCGTTTCAAAAGAAGATATTCGACATTATTTTCAAGTTACAATAATTTGGAATCTTTTAATCAGCAAAAATTAAAAATATATAGTCGTATTTGAGTTAGAAAATGGAAGTTGGGGTTTTCAAAATTTCATTTCATAAATATACAAAAGAATTAGAGATTGGAAATTAAACTAAATCGATTCAAATTCTGTGTTGTAATTTAAATTGGAATTTACTTCAATCCATAAAACACATTAGCTTTTAGAATTTTTTGCGAAGAATTTGTATGAATTTCATTCTGATGAAGTGCAACATTTTTTAGGAAAACTTTCTGTTACTGATGCCACCTGATCGACAGTAACATTAGATCAAGGTCTACGAAATTCATCGTGGTGAAGGGCCAGATTTTTACGCCTGTCGTTAGCTTTAAGCACTATGCAAGTGACAGTATGAGTTTGCTCAATTCTTCCCCAATTTAGAGGAAGAACACTCTGTGGATGGTCAGATGTCTTCCCCTTCCACCAACCTCACGAGGGGACTTGCGGCTCGACGCCTATTTAGAGTACCCTCCTCCCGCGAAGGTACTATACATTTGCAAACATCCATACCATTCCTAAGATTCGAACCCAGGCCCTATGGCACCACAGTCAGCGTCACTAACCACTATACTGGATGTGCGACTTTTTATTACTAGATCTAAAGACAATAACTATAAGGATAAAAATAAGTTTATTTTTACATTACTTTTCACCTTTAATTCCATGTGTTTTAAAATGAATTTTCAAATTAAAGTGTGAAGGCTTTAGAAAACATTTCATGTTGCTCAAAGAAAACGAAAATATTAAAATTCTACGCATGATTCACTAGTTATAAATATAATCAAATAAGTTTGTAGGTTAAAATATAAACAAATTTGGAATCATTTCACATTACATTTTTATCGAGAAAAAGCACAATACTAAATATTTCACTAACAGCGAAACACTTTTAAAAGAAAATTCTTTCACAATATTTTATTTTCCTAAAAAAAGTTTTAATTTTAATTTTATTATGTAATTGAATTTAACTTAATCAAGTATTATTTGTGTAACTCAATTTTTTTTCAAAAGAAAATCTTTTAATTTTTTTTTCATACTAAATTCACTTCTAAAACATAGTGAAAAGTATATAATTTTGCTAGCAAATTCTAATTTAAATTTTAATGTTTTTGTTTAAAATAAATGAAATTTTTATTTAAATGATTTTTGAGTGAATGATTTTTTTTCAAATCTGATGACGAATACGAACGTGACTCGTACAGTTATTACCTAATCAATTCACGTTTAATTAATTAAAACGTGAATTCACATTTTATGCAAGACATTTATTTTATATGCATTGTATTTTTTATTTATTATTAAGTGTTGTACTATTTGATAATACATTAATTATTACCTTACCAATATATTAAATATCACATTATGTATATATTTTTTCTTTAAGCCTTATCATGAAATGTCATATAAAAAAGAATATTATCAACATTTTATAGATACATTACAATTGTTTAACAATTTCATAATTTGTACTTTAAATTAGAAATATCATTTTTTTGATAATTTCGTATTTATCATTTTTAATAACGATAATATAACCACCTACAATTAATATTAAATGACATTTTACGAGTCAGTGCACTTTCAACTCATTTGCATACTCGTATTCTGTAACGAACACCTATTCAATAAAACACAAATATTCAACATTTCCTGCTGTTCCAATTCTTTTATTCCATTTCTATTCAGCAGAAATCCATTTGTGTCTTTTAAAACTACTCAAATGTAGCTTTTGAAGTAAAGAATACTCTAGTTTTTCAATTAATTTCCAATGCGTTCTGACTCAGACCATTTTTTCTCTCACTCGCGCTGATATAATTCGACCGAATGAGCGGAATAAAGAGATAGCATCTTAATTTAAGTGGCCGGGTCCTTAATTGAGTCTGTAATTAACGTCTCTAAAGAAAAGTCAATGTTCATTTGTCGCTTTATTCATTGGACCTAATACGAGTGCCAGAATTCCATTCGAAACAATTTTGAAAAGCGGCTGAAAAATTAAAAAAAGATGAAAGAAAATTAACAAAACAGTGGTAAACGCGTTCTTTGGTATTGATTTGCTTTTAGAATCCTTGTTGTTTTCTCCTTTCAAAATGTGCTTTCAGGTAAGGACAGTTGGGGAATAATTAAATGTTGTTAATATATTTTTTAAACTATAGAATAGAGCTCAAACTTATACAGTCAATTTGTTTTAATTAGGAAATACAAGGAATTTCTCTCGCTGAATCTTTTCATGATTCAAATAAGGTAAAATGAAATGATTTTCTGTTTTTGAAATGATCTTTAAAACAAAAGCGTTAACTGGTATAGAAATTTAAGTACAAATGAAGTAATCAAATATGTAGAGAATAAACTGGGAGCCTGGTATTCGTATATTGTAGAAAAAAATTCTTTGTACAAGGCATATATGCTTTATTAAACACGTCGTGGAAAACTGTGTTCCTTTTGGTCCGCAGAAATGTGAGCTTAGAATATTTTAACTAGTGATTTGATAGTCACGTAAAATATTTTTAGAGTTATTTTTTAAAAAAAAATTATGTTGAGAGAGAGAGAGAGAGCAATAAGCAGGAAGAATAACATTTCTAGCTTCTAGTTAAATTAAAAAAAATATGCATTTTTCAAAATGCATACTTTTTTATACATGAAGAATTTAGATAAACCATTATTTAAAAATAGCTGTTTCCTCAAATTTCCACGAAGGTTTGTTTTACTTAATACGTTGTTGTGTGAGAAATATATTTGTCTGTTAACAAATAAATATAATTTTTTATGTACCGAGAACAATATAAAAACAGGAATGCACAATTTTCCTCGATTGAAGAAAAATTCAGGGCAATGTGGTATTATATCTGCATCGACTCACTCTCCTCACTCCATTCTTTGCTCAATGTAAAATCTCTAGAAAAACTTGTTGTAGAGGTTCAGTCTATTCTGTACTACCTTGAAGACTGTGACATTCACACTTTTCTTATGTTCGGGAGCATAGCGGAAATATAGGCAATGATAGAGCGGACCAGTTAGCCAAGGAGGCAACTTGCTAAGATATGAACCTTTCGATGTCTGACTACTGTCCCACTGGAAGCATTTAGACTGGGAAAGAACTGTTTCCTCCTGGAACACCAAATTCTTGTCCTTGCTTAAAGCTTTGTGGACTAAAACGTTTTTTCTGAACATTTATCAGCAGATAAAATGTAAGAAATTTGTTATCGATTTTAAGTTACCCCATATTCTAACAGGACATGGAAATTTTAAGAGCCATTCGTCTAGGTTTAAATTAATTGGTTGTGATATTTGTTCTTGTAGTTAGGCTGCTGAAACTATAGAACATGTATTGTTGTATTGTAACCTATATTTTTGTAAAAGAGAAAATTTCAAAAATGAGTTGGAAATATGTTTAGGTATTTCCTGGCCACCAGTTTTGTCTTTTTTGGTCAAGTGTATTGTCTTAAGAAAATTTGGTAACTGTTTAGATTTTCAAAGTTTTACTGTGTGCGTGTGGTACTTCCCCTTATTTATGTGTATGTATTTCCTCCCTTCCTTTTTATTTTATATTTTTATCTTAAATGTATTTTTAATTTTGTTTTAAATTATATAATTGTGTTTCCACTTACATTTATAAGCCTCATGTTATGCTATATGGAACAAGATAAGTTTTTCGAATAAATTAAATAAAAAATGTGGTATTGTGAATTTATTTTTACTGTAATTAAATTAAATTGAATATATTTTAGTTGTTTTGAAATGTATGTTTGTAAGAATTTTCTGAGCTCATACCAAAGAAAGATATTATACAGTTTAATTCATATAATTATTCTTTGTTCAACTGAATTTATGCAATAAAATTATTAGTGCTTAAAATTCTAGATACATTAAAATATTCCTAAAAATGTGTGCAAAAATTACAGAGTTAAAATGCTATTGTAATTTAGAAGTAACACAAGGAAAGAAAAAATATTTATGTCAGCTACTATTATAACAGAAAAAATAGTTGATAAGTTTATTATTCCAAAATTACCTTTATTATAATAGAATTCAAATTATGCAGCAGATACATCTTTTTTATTGATAACTTTACATTAAGTAGGAAACGTTTTCTGTCTCTTTTCTTCCTTTGCTTTTACAACCAGATATCTGATTTGCAATCATTTTGGAAAAGTTGAATGCTTTCCAAAAAGATTATGAGAGTTCTTTTTTAAGAAAAAGCGAAACACAGAACATTCTTAAGTTTCGAAATGAGTTTTTGTTTTGATTGTCTAACGATTATTTTAATGTTTAGGTGAAAAAGGAATGTAATTTTTATTATAGAGGTAGATAAAGTATTTTCATGTAATATTTCCTTCCATCTTTTCATGTGTAGTGAAGTTGCACAAGTTAAACAATTTTTTTCTCTTTAATCTTTAAATGAACATATTTAAAATAAACCAAGATAAAATCATTTTCCTTACTACTTTTATGTTTATATGAAAATTATTTATAATTGTGTGTAATTCTTAGTATTGGAAAATGAATTGAATTAAAATATCTCAACAAAACCTCTCTTTCTTTTTCTCTCTCATTTCTTTAATTTACCACAACATTCTAAGATAAGTATGTACTCAAACAGCAGTAAATACTTTCGAGGAAAAGCATTTGGTATAGTTTCGTAGAACTTCCACTTTTTGTACTTTCTTCTTCCCGCGTACCTAGAACCGAAATCACTTCTGGGGCTAATTTCTTTCTTTCCAGCCTCTAAGATTTTGCAGGAACTTCTTTGCGCTATTTATTATATTACTTTTATATTTCTCATCATTTTCGAAACAATGTCAAGGAAAAGAAAAAAAATTATTGCTAAATATATCTTTTTAATGTTATTTAAGGTTGTATAATTTCTTCTTATAAATTTAATACGCTTCACACAAACTAAAAATGATGAAGTTCGAGAAAAAAAGGTCAATATTTAAATGTGATAATAGTTGGAAATGAAAAATTTTCAAATTTTTTTTGTTGATATTGAATTAGTCCAATGTTTTAATGTCTCGTAGAATTTGAAATTATGATATTAAAAATTTGTAGAATCTCTAAATTATAGTTTTAATCTAACTATTAATCGTCTAATATTATAAAATATTTATGTCAAAAATGTAAAATTGCAAAGTGGAAGAATTTGTTATTCGTTTGTCTCAGATCTTAAAGTGGTCGGATGTAAAACGCGTTTCATAAATTCGTCAGTTTCTTTTTTTATAGGTATCTGCTACAAGCCTTCGATGAAAGAAATTTTTTAATGTATCCATCAATGTCTTTCATTACTTTAATATAAATTTTTTTAAAAAAATGCTCCATAAGTCATATTACATATAATATATTAATATTATACAAAGTAATATATGAGGGATTTTTAAAATTTATTCAATGAAGTAGTGTACTTTGAAAATGATTTCTTTTAGGATATTTAATAATTTTATCAAACGAAATATTTTTCATGATAATTATGTTATTGAAAATTTTTTCGGTAAAAAAAACTATTTTCAATATTTCTTTTCTAATATAAAATACTGTTATTTTATAATGCAACCTCTTTTAGAAATAACTTGAGAAGCAATTTTTTTAAAGTTGAAATGTTTTTACTGTAAGACCATGACAAGAAAAACTAAGTAAATGTTCAACAATGATCTAAAAAATGTTACAACAATAGTTGCAAAAGAATATACATATATGCATGTATATCGAGATAAATTGTTAATTGCATTTAAGTATTATACTTTTATATACATTTATTTCGTTTTCTTACACGATGTAAGATTTTTAAGAATTTTATTTTGTAAATTGAATTTCTATTTTTGTACTCTTTTCTATACCTCTGTATTAGGAAATTTCTGTATAAAGAAATTGAATCTACTAGATTATGGTATGATGAAAACTCATTTTTTACTGAATAATAACACTGAATGCGAATATCTTAGATACCTGCTTCTGTTACATCGTTTATTTGAAAAAAATATACAAGAAACTCGTGATAACACAAAATGATTATTTGCTCCGATAACATCTTAAGTATCTCATATTCTCACACATGATTTGTCATTAATGAAAATCGGTGCAATTTTACCATTTAAATAAATGTCTTGGGAGTTAGCTTACAACAATATAAACAAAAGTACGTGAGAAAGAGAATAATAAATCGCTTTTTCTAAATTCGAATACTTGCCTGGTGTTTTGGGAAGACTGTGTTAGAACAAAAGCACACGTGAGACTCAGGAGAGGAAATTTTCCTAACATTCTCGACATTATCTAAATGAGAATCATTTTGCTTAAGAAGGGGGATCATTTGCAAGATGTTGCAAATGGAACATTTTACGAGTAATTGTTTCAGTAAACGGGTTTATCTAGTAGAATAGTTTTATGGTAAGGCATACGTAATAAGTACATAAAAACATGAAATAAAATGTGTTAAAGGTATCTTTTCTTACCCAAAATATGTCATATATATTAAAAGATTTTTTTCAGCTTGATTTCAAAAATTAAACTGTTCTAAAGATTTTAGTATCCCCCCCCCCCGATCTGAATAAAAAAAATCTTATTTTTCATTCACGATACTTTTTATCTTTGAACTATGCACATTCATGAAGTTTATTTTTTTAATAAAAAAAATTACCTGACATTATTTAAGGGAAATATTTGCCTTTGCTTATTATTGAACAGCATTTTACAAATTTTTTAGTGTTATTTATACATTTCAAAAGGTAGGAATTATCATTTTGAATATTTAAATAACAGGTAAGTGTTAACTCGAAACCTGATATAAAATTACATAATGATTGCACTAGAAATTAGCAAAAACAAAGCTATTCATGATCAGAATTATTCCAAGGGGAAAATATGGTTAAATAATTGAAAGGTTTAATTTTCAGTTTTCTTTCTGAAATATTTTTGGTATATTTTTAATATTGAAAACGAATAAAATTTCTCTCGAGATCCTTCTTTTAAATGTAATATAAAAGATGAAAATTTAAAATAAGAATTCATTCCTTTTAATATCTAAAAAACTTTTTTGTTATACAAAACCAAAAACGTAGAGAGAATTTGATTAGCTTATTCAAAAGTACTCAAAAATATGTATAATGAGAAGGCTTGAATAAAAAAAACATGTTTTTTGAAGATTTTAAGACCACATCCGAAATATATCATATTTTGGTCACTTAGCTTGTATTTCGAGCAAACTGAACAAATTTTACATATTTCACTCTAATAGGTTAGGGATCATAATTGTTAGATGTCTTAAACAATGACTAATTTGTAACTAAATTAAATTGAAAATAATAACTCAAAAAATGATTGAAAGTTATAAAAGAAAGATATGTTTAGCTGGCTTTTAACTGAAAAAAAATATTAGAAGGTCTGGAAATTAAGGGAAGTAAATGCTATTATATAATGGTGTTCAGATGATTATATATAAATTTTTTTTTGCTGGTGAATAAGTTATAAACTACCAAATTCTTTATTTTTTTTCTTCTGAATTCCAAGAAGTTTAAAAGTTTTGATAAGGTGGTTGATAGAGTTTATGTTGCGATGGATAAGTAATATGAGGTTCATTTTGTTAAAAAATGTAATTTATAGAGTTTCTCGATTAAGTGAATGTTTATTAGTGTCACGATGTAACAAAACGAAGGCCATTGGTGAGGCGTCTCGTAATTTAGAACCACATGCAGGTGACAAGGAAGGACACCTAGGCTGGCAACCTATCTCCAAACTCCATACCATGCCAACGATAGGACTTTGAGCCACAATAGATTTAATGTGACTCAACTCCTCTATACGGCGGTAGAATTTCTTGAAGATTATATTGAATAAGAGGTTTTGTAGCACATATAGGGTATAGTTGAAAGAGTGAGTCATCGTTTGATGTGTGACTTCTAGAACTCAATTGTTTAATAAATCGAAGCTGTTCATTAGTTGTCTATCATGTAGTTCTACAATGAAATAAATTCAAAAGGAATAAATTGAACGAACAAATTAAACGGAAACGTGTAAACTTATTTTTAGAATTCTCTTAGACATCTATCTATATAAACCACTCTTATAAACTATCTTATATTATATATAACCTTATATTTTCCCATTATTAACATTCTTATTTATTCGTCGGAAAAGTTGTAGTTTCTTGTTTATTTGTGTTGAGAGGCATAAATATTTTTAGAAAAAAAAACTATTTTGTTAGAAATTAACAATCATGGAGATAGACAAAATGAACGTGACAACCAAAATTATCTCTTAAATGTATTATGCAATTATCAGAATACATTTTCCTAGCAGCGATTCCTTTCAAATTAATTGATGGAAAAATTTTTCTCTCTTCTGATCCTCGATGTTTTTTTCCCGAAACTAATTATGAATTCTCCATTCTCTTCATTAGAAGTCTGAATAATCATATCAAACTCGCATCAGAAACTTATTTCGAGGAAAATTCTATTGTTCAAATGAAGCGCGTTGCTCCCAATGTTTCTTTTTGTTTTCAAGTCATTAATTTCAAAGCTTTTACCTTTATTACACTAACTTCTTATCTCCGAAGACCCCACCCTCCCTCTGAAACTGATGTAAGAAATGTCCCCATTATCCTAATCAGAACGTTGTTAATGATTTATAGTCAAAAGTACTGCTAGGATTAAGTAAGATAATTTATTTAGTCTAGAATTAGCTTAAAAGAAGGAAAGAGAAAGAAAACATTTAATCGTTTTTATTAGCTTTTAGGAAAATTAAATTTAATAAGTGCAATGAATTTTAATATTTCAAGATTGAAGAATTTCTCAAAATGTTTTGTGAGTCGTAAAGATTCTTTTGCCAAAAACAATTCAATGTTATATGAACATTTTAATTTTGATAAAATTGAACCCGTTCCGTAAAAAAAACTTATTTGTAATAAAATTTTACTACTATTTTACAAAATATTGTTATTATGCATTAACAAATAAATTATGTATATTGCCAACAAATAAATTATGTTATGTATTATGTATTACTTACTTCCATGTGTATACATACATACAATGATATATAAACTATTAAGCTTCAGGGGTATGATTGGCTATTATAAGGTTTGTCCAGATGTAAAGTGAACAAGTTGAATAAAAAGAATGCCTTTATTGGAAATCAAAATAAATCGCCATGGGCGTTGTAACACAGATCCCTTCGTTTCGACAGTGGGTGTTTGCCTTCGCTGAAGAAAGATCGTGGTTGATTCTCGAGAAAATCTAGCATACCTTCCTTTACCTCATCGTTCGAATGAAAAAGTAAAGCTCGCTTAAGTGGAAAAAGTGTTTAAGGTTTCAGGGAGACAAATTCGGGCTCTACTGTGGGTGTTCCAACACTTTTAAACTGAATTTTCTTAAGGCTGTTTGGGTATCACGGGAGACATTTGGGCCAACATTGTTATGGAGATCTGATATCGTTTGCCACCCTTCACGAAAACCACCACTTCCCCAATTGTTCGAAGTATCCCTTCCCTTCCTTTCGATAATAGATGCCCGCATCCAGCTCACCTTCCACAATCAGAGGCCATACTACCACTCATTGTTCCGATGTGCACGCAGCCATGACTTTACTTTTGATGTATCCTCTGTACCACGAACAGGTTTAGTTATTGCTATAACAGGTTTAGCTATTGCTATTAATATTGATACATTTGTTAAATGAAAATATAAAATAATATTAAATTGTGTGTTATAACGAATTTTTTTATACTTTTGTGAAAAATTGAAATATGTATTTAGTCTAAAACTATATATATTAACCACTGTGTTGATGCTAAGAATGATGGGATGTTATACTTAATTTCTATGCGTTTTCTACAGAATAAAAATCAAGCATAAATGTATTCATTTTCATCAGTTTCTATCAGCACTGATATGCGATAACTTGTAAACATTATGGGAAAACTAAATGTGTCTCATAATCTTTGTAAAAAGAAAAGTAATTTTCCCCCTCCTTAAGTACATTATATTTGTAATTATAATGTTATGTCTGGTATCTTGTGTTAATTTTAGTATACAATGCAGTAAATAAGTTTTGTTTCAGTTCCTTCTTCACCCAATAATATTAAAATCACATCACAATTGGTATATTTTTCTTCTAAAACTTAAGTTTTAAAAATATCTTTATTTATAAGAATGCCAATTAGATCACAAGGAAACATCTTAACTTTGTTTTTATTGCTAACTTGAAACATCTGTTAAACTGTTCATGCTAACAAAGAAAATTCTCTCTAAAATATTAATAGTTTGTAATAGAAATGCATGTAATTGAGTTAGCTATTTAGAATTTTTAATTAAACACTTATTTTTGTATGCAAAATTTCTTGATATTTTGTGTTACGAGTTTTAAATTTTATAACATATTTCACAAAACATGGATTAAATCTGGTTGTACATTAATAAGAAAACAAAGAAAATCTGTATAAAAATTTTCTTCACGCACATTTTGATATAATATTCAGTTCCTAAATAAAAAATAAAAAAATAAGTGAATCATATTAAGAAATTAACTTTTTTATGTAAATTCTACACTCCTTCTTTTAAGAACACCTTATATTGCTTCCAAAGAATAACAAATCTGATATTAAAAAAAATTCATAAATTAAATTTATAATGTAGATTCAGAAATATATATATATATACTAAGTGAATAAACACCAGAGTTTGGTAAACGAATTCAGGAAAGAAAACAGCAAAAATGTTTCAGGTAGAACCAAAAGGCGCCTTCTTCAACAATTATCTATGTATTCATTAAAAATCGGGAGCTCAGAGAATAAGTCTGGAGTTCTTTCATCACACGATTTTCTCAGATACACGGTGAAAGAAGAGTTTTAATTAAAACAAGTTACTTCGTTCGATATATGGTGACATTTCCCCCCTTTCTCACAATTTCCATTCTTTCTTTTTCTGAGTTGTTTTTGTGCTACAGCACAAGAACTTGCAACTCTGGCCGAAGCATTATTCATTTTGATCATTGACAGCTGTTCCGAGTTCCTTTCAGTGTGTTTACTGCAGAAAGTTTGATGCCGAGTAACTTTCAACGTTGAAAATGGAATCCATACAGTGCTCGTTTTGTGTTTTCAGAATTATATATTTTTCTTGTAGTGCACAACCCATATTTCTTTTAAAGAAATATATTTGTCAGAAATCGATTGTATTTTTAAATTTCTCTAAAAGATCATTTAATGCATAATTGTAATTCAAAGTTTTTTAAAATTATACTTCTGTGTCAGTGCATCTATATATATAAATGAGAAAAGCGACTCACTCACTCACTGACTAATCACGATATCTCCGGAACTATTAAACCTACAGATTTGAAATTTGGCAGGCAGGTTCCCTTCAAGGAGTAGATATCAGCTAAGAATGGATTTTGCAAAGATCGTACCTCAAGGGGCGTTACGGGGGGAGGTTAAGGGACGTTATAGATAATTATTTCCATTACTAAACTATTAGATGTACAGTTTTCAAACTTGACACACAGATTTCTTTCAAAAAGTAGAGATTCCCTACATAATGATTTTTACGAAAATGGACCTGCAAGGGGCGTTGAGGGCGTTTAAGAAGCGTTATGCATAATTATTTACATTTTTAAACTATTATGCGTACAGTCTTGAGAAATTTGGTAAGCAGATTCCTTTCATAGAGTAAAGATCCGCTACTAAATGAGTTTTGTCAAAATCGACCCCCAAGTGGCATTTTGGAGAATTAAGGGGTGTTATAGGCGATTAAATTCTTTTTTTAACCATTAAACGTAAAATCTTGAAATTGAGTACACAGATTCCATTCATTGAGTAGAGATCCGCTATAAGATGGGTTTTGTGAAAATCACTTCCTAAGTGGCGTTGCGGGGGCTTAAGGGGCGTTATAGATAATTATTTCCATTTTTAAACTATTAGACGTACAGTCTTAAAATTTAGTATATATAAGCGGTTTCCTTTCATGGTGTAGAGATCCCATACAAAATAGTTTTAGTGAAAATTGATCCCCAAGGGTCACTGAGGGGGATTAAGGGGCATAATACATAAATATTTCCGCTTTTCAACTACTAGACCATCCTGCTTGAAAATTAGAAGGTATGTTCCGTTCATGGAATAGAGTTCCTCTTACAAACAGTAGTTTTGCGAAAAAGGACCCCCAAAGGAGTGGGGTTGCGAGCGGTTAAGGCGTGTTATAGAAAAATTCCTGGTTTTGAATTTAACCCATTTACTTGAAATGTGTTGAGCACGTTTCTTTAGTTGAATAGAGTTCCACTAAGAATGGATTTTACGGAAATCAACTCCAGGGGGAAGCGGGGGAAGTTGTTGGGGCGTATTGATAGACAAAATTCCCGTTTTTGAACTGCTAAGACTATACTAATAAAATTTGGTTTGCATGCTTCTTTTGTTGAATAGGAATCCGCTAAGAATGCTGTCAACGAGGTATTGATGATAAAAATTCCGTTTTTGCTCTGTTAGATTAAGACTTGAAATTTAGCACGCATGTTTATTTTAGGGAGTAGAGATCCACTGAAAGTTGCTTTGGTGGAAATCCACTTGATTATTAGGTTAAGCGAGCTAAAAAAATCTTTCTACTTCTATTTTAGATATAAATAGCAATTAGATATTATATTTTATGTTCTTTTTATATCAAGGGGCGAGAGTGTAACAGCTATAAATATATTTTTCAATACAATCGAATTCTTAATGCTAGATATCAATAATTAATATATATGTAAACAGTATACATATATACACCATCGTGAAATACCCAGTGAAGCAGAGCAGGTGGGTAACGGCTAGTATATATATATACATAAATACCTTAATGTATTAATTAAAGTTTTCATGTTTTAGCAAACATTCTTATTACTATATTTTTATGTATAATTATTTACAATATCCCTTATCTCAATGGGGAAAATAAATATCTCAAAATGACAAACAATTTTACATTGCAAAGCAAAGTCCATAAGGTCGAACAAACGCATAACAGTTTTTCAATTACTGTTTCCGTTAAAATTTTTGTTCTTGTATCATTATTTCAATTTTTTAAAAGAGCTTATAATATATATACTAGCTGGTATACCCGTTCTTCGCACGGGTGAACTGAAAAATTAAACAACACAGATTGAAGGAAAAAAAGTTTTTAATTAGTTAATTTTATGTGAATTGAAAATTAAACAAAAAAAGCTTTTTGCATATCTCAGCTAAACAAAAAAAGAAAGAAAAAAACACCTTTGTTAAATTTTAACTAAGTAGATCTAAAAGACGATAAAAAGGATTTTTTAAATATATAATTCCTCGTAACACTCTTGAGGGTCGATTTTTGAAAATACCTCCCTAAGCTGATCTCTTCTCAGCAAAAGTAACACATTCTTAAAAGTTTTGCGTAATGAACGCTTGAAGTAGTGTAAATAATTTATATCTGAAAGTGTAATACATTAATATTACTTTCTGTTGTATTTATTTTATTTTAAAATTGTAATATTCGCAAGCAACACCGTTTCTTAAATTATAATGGCGATTCAATGAAAAACATAGCGAAATGTTAACGATAGAGTCATGTTGGCAAATGCCTAGCTACTTTCGTAGCTCGAGCTTTATTAGAGCTTTGTAAGAACCGCCGTGTAGGAAAGAAATGCACTTTAATACTTTATCCAACCGCATTATGATTTACTGCAGTTTTTTCATCCAATTTTTTTTAGATCACTACATGTACAAATTAAGGGATATACATAAACAAATACTCCACTTTAGAAAATTTAATCCGTTAGAGCTAATAAATTAATTAAAGATATTCCACTGTAAAATTAATTATGTGCACCGTTCACTTAAAATAAGTAGTCAAATCATTTTCCAAGGTCTTCATTAACAGACAAAACCATAAGACACTTAAATTTTGACATTAACTATTTTTTTGCGACAAAAATAATAATCTTTGCAATCCGCTGAAAAAGCAAAATCTGCTACAAACCTTTTCGCCTTCCCCACTAAAATACTCATCATAGAACTTGTGCTGCCATATATCTTGGAAGAGTGGATTTCAAAGAATATTAAAGCTAAGTATTGGTAGAATATTCCTGCTAAGTTGGTGTGGTTAGTTGTGTGGTAGTTAGGAGAAGGGGGTGCCAGCTCAGTGTCGTTCCCGTCACTTGACCATTGTTCAAAATTACATGGTCCGTCTCCAAAAGCCCTCGTGTAGCTGAACAGTTCGACGTTAATATTTACTCACTCACTGCAAAAAATACAGTGCAGTAGTTATAATTAGTTTTATACTTAAAAATGCAATATCTGCCCCCCTATTCAATTAAAATTACAGCGTTGTAATTAACTACTAACCACAAAAAAATTATGAAAGTTTGTCCAAATGATGTAGTGTGAAAGAGAAAGTTTATTTACTTTAAGTACCAGAAGCGATAAAAGTAGTTATTTTGAAAATAGATCAACTTCTTACTACCAAATGTGCATAATAAAATCATAAAAAAAAAACATTAAAATAAAGAGATATTTATAACAACTTCTCCCTTCAAAACTTAGTTTTAATTTGAAATAAAAAAAATAGGCATTATTCTGATCACAGAAATTAATTAGTAGCGAGCGCCTTGCGTAGCCAAAACAAAAAGAGTTTTTCAGAAACAAAAGATAGATATATACTGACGTGGGCTTTTTTGCTTGCAGATGGCAGAATTTTTTCCTTCTTACTCGACAAATAGCGTTATATTTTGGACACTTTTTACAAATTTTTATAAATTATAGCCTATGTGTTATTTTGATGTATAAGCTATATTACTGTAAAGTTTCATTAAAATCCATTCAGTTGTTTTTGCGTGAAAGACCCACAAAGACATTTATAATATATATATATATACAAAGATTTTATATATTTATATATATATATATATATATATATATATATATATATATATATATATATATATAGATGGAATTTACTGCATTAAAATTGTTTTTTTTGAGAAACTTCTGTGTCCATGATAGCCTAAGTAGCTCACTTTCCGTTGGCTTGATGGGGTACTTTGGAGAGGGGAATGCCAGCTAAGGTATTGTCCTTGTCATTTGATTGAGATTCAAAATTATGAGGTCCGTCTCCAATATAGTCCTCGTGTTGCTTTACTGTGCAGCCTTTCTCAAACTGTGAGGCGAGTATATTGAAAAGTCGAAAACAAAAGATTACTTATATAAAGAAATTATTAATTTACTGAAAGGGAACAAACAAAATACACTCTGACATAATAAAAAATAAAATACACTTATTAATGTATCAGTGCTGTACAATGCTTTTTATAATTATTTTAACAATACTAAGTTAAGAACAAGTTTGATTATTACCAATGGCCCCATGGGCTTGTATTAACACCTATCTTGATAATTCGTACGATTTATAATTAATTCCTAAACTGCCTGTGAAAAGTTATGCCGTTCGCTTCCCAATGACATCGTTTCCCATGTAGATGCGTGTATGTAATGTTTTTTTTTGGAAGGGGAGGGGGAAGAAGAAAAGGAATAAATAAGCACATCCTCTGAAATAAGTAAATCTTTTGCAAACACTGTCAGGGTCCTTTTATTCCATTCCAAAGCCATTGGAATAATTTTATGATTAGCAGTGCACAGAAGAGGTCGTACTTCGAAAAGACGTATATGTAAGTCAAGAAAATTAATGGTTTGGCTGAGCGAGACGTTTATATACGCCCTTAAGAGGTTAAAGTTGTGTTGTAGCTTAAGCGTCAAAGTATAGTATTATTAAATTCAATACATTGTTATTGTATGATGGGGGGTATGATGAAAATTATTAATGAATATCGGGTCGCGAATATTGAAAGTTTGAGAATCACTGTTATAATGTGAAGTTAATTATATAAATATTTTTTTTTATTTATTTAGAAACTGACCATGGTATTATATAAGTCGACATGTTTTATTATAGTTATATTTAATATTCAATTTATGTTCGTCGAAAAAAATAATTAGTTCTATTTTTTATTGGCTATGCTAGAAGTTATCGGGTACAGGAAAAGTAATATATGCATTTGAATATATTTGTTGTTTTTAAAGGTATAAAAAACTTTATTCCAAAAAATAGACTGCGTAATATATCTGTTTAAACAATCAAGAATCAAACACATACTTGTATTATAGATTATTGAAAATAAATTCAATAACCCTCAAGCATCTATTGTTCATCATTCTAAATTATATATCGTTGATAAGAAAATGATTTATTGTTCAAAGCTTTCAGGGAAAAAATATTGATGCAACGTATTTAAACATATTTTCTCATATCTCTGTAAAACTCGCAAAAACAGTAAAGTCGTTTCTTCTCTAATCTTTGTTTGTTTTAAAATATTCAATATTTCACCTAAGGTTTATCCTCTGGAATCACGCCAATCAAAATGTCTAGTTGCTGATAATAGTCATTACAACATGGGTAAACTGGAAAGAAAAAAATCATAATATATCATCGTCATCGAATATCTTGCTTGATGGTTTAATCGATACACGCTCTCGGTAGTCTTGAATCGATAAGGCCCTGCTGTCACCAGTATTTGATTTGCTTATATGAATGAATGTTTCCCGCTGCGCTGTTGAACTAATATTGAACAGCCGTATTCGAACGCATAATATGCATAGAATGTATTAGACGTGTCGAAGTTTGAGAGATAAAAATAAATAGTTTTATTTTTTTTTTTAAAAAAAAAGATTGTCGCACAAATGAATTTTCTTTGAAAAAAAACTTTTGAACGATCTTATCGTTTATAATGTGAAGGGTAAAATGTTCCAAACATGTAAAGATTTGAGAAGATTTTAAATTAAGGAAACTTATGTAGAAAGAATAATTAGAAATAAATTCTCTAAAATCATTAAATCTACTTTGTTAAATTTTGATATCCATTGGAATTTATTTGATAAACCGACATTTATTTAACACCGTAAATATTTAATATTGTTAGATCTAAGGAGTATATTAAATTTTTTACCAACCCAAATTAAATTGAACCTTTGTTCTCCGCTCTTGCTTGCATTGCATTCATAGAAATTAGTAGCAGTGGTTTCATTGTTCATAAAATTGGATGTTTCTCAAAGATCATGAAAGATCTTTTTGTAACATTTTGTGGATGAATTTTATTTCGTGCTGAAGTTCGTGTACATGGATTGTGTATAATTGTTTATAATTGTACAGAAATGAAAGTATTAAATATTACATTCAAAAATATCAACAGCAGAACAAATGCTATCCAATACCGTTGACTATTTAAATATGATTATATTAATGTGCAAGATGAGTTGTTTATTTTTCCTACTAACATCATATTCCATTCCATTTCATTAAAATAATTTTGCGGAAAAGGGGTTGTATAAGAGTTAAAAATATTGCTATTTTATAGTGCAATTAACATCTATCATTTCATATTTCAATTAAATATTTATTGATTAAACTATATTTGTTTATAATATAAATGTGTTTATATTAAAAAATTACATTTATTTCAGTATTTTTTAGGAATTATTGTTTAAAAATAAACTAAATCAAAATTAAGGAGAAATTGTGAAAAAATTACATTAATTATCAATTACCAAGTTTCTTCTAAGTAAAATTTTAGTTTGGAAACACCTAAAAGCTTGATCGATATATTTACAAGTAAAATGCTACTTCCTACTTTCAAAGAATAAAATAAAAGACTCTCATAAAAAATTATGTCTGTTATTTTAATTAGTATTTATAATATGTATCCACAGTGGAGCCGAGTGGCCTTAGTCGAAAATCCACAGCCGATGATGTTTTAGTCTAGTTGTGGATTCCAATCATGGATGGTGTCACAAAAGACCCACCTTGCAGAATGACTGACACATGTTAAATATGTTGTGGCTTAACGTCCTCATGTTGAAGTGGGGTACCAGATCATCCATTGCACTCATCACTTGACCGAACTTTGGAATTATGGAGTCTGTTGCCAATAGCTCTTGGATAGTGTCTGAGTGCGTGATGGTTTTGTTTAAATATACAATCATTATGATATAAGAGAGCATTACACAGTGTTCCTCTCCTTCCCCAATTTTTATAAAACCTTAGAAAACATTTTTTTGAAACATTTACAAGAGAGAGTAAGAGAAAGAGGGAAAGAAACCAAGATATTTCAAACCTTAACTAAATGTCAAATGAATTACTATAATACATTAAACTCAAAGCAATGTGATATAAAACTTTTAACATAGTTTTCTCTTGATTTTCGATATAAATGCAAGGTTTCAAAAAATACTAGGATAAAAAAAAGAATCATGTTTGACTTCTTACGTATTTTTGTATTGATATATCTGTAGAAGCAATGAGTATTGCTGAAAATATAATAATCGAATTCTGAAATATTTCCTGGTCACGTAATTGGGAGCGAACGGACAAGAATTTTAAGCAGACAAAGCCATGTGGCTTCGTTCGCCTATGTCAATAGCTTCATGCTTAAATAATGGTACTTGTTCCACCGAAGAAGTCTTTAATAATATAATATATTTTTCTGAACGTATTTTTTTTATTTCCGCAATAGTTGTTAGGATGATGGCGTGATTTGGGTCGTTAAAGGTTTCCTATAATGATGGTAACTGGTCCAATATTTCTCATGGATCGTTGATAATATTTCTGGTAGCGTTATGGCATGTAATTGAGAACTACTATGTAATTTAGAGCTGTTATGAGGTCTTTTGATTTAATAAGAGTTAAAGTTCAACAAAAACTGGATTGTGGTTGCATTCGTGATTTAGGAAATCTGTGTTTGGAAATAAAATTAACTATATAAGTCTATATTTATGAAGAATTATTTTTATTTTTATAATATTTTTCAAATTATTTTTTTATAACTATTTATCAAAATATTAAATTTTTTGTTAAAAACACAAGTATCATACAATTTTATTAAAATAGTTTTCTTTAGTTGATTATACATGCGAGGTTATGGTTATTTAAAATAAGTTTAAGATTGTGTGGTTCCATGGGAGCTGTTTAAGATGTGAGTTTAAATCTAACTGGTTCTCTCATTCTTTACATGATAAGAAATGGAAAGTAATTCTGAGATAACTTAACAATTAGAAGCAAGTAGTTCGTTTACAATTATTAATGGTGGAGCTCTAGTGTACCGTTAATTAAAACAGTGAAGCATTTAATTTTCGTATTACAAGGTTATTTCAGTCCAGAGAATATTCTGGTCCAGATTGTTTTCTTCAAGATGTAATATTTTTAAAAAAATCTCATACTAAGAAGATAACTTCCATACAATCTCATAGGGAGATATATCTTTCCTTCAACATTACACTCAGAGAAAAAAAAATTAAACAGGAAAGGAAATAGCAAAAAATCATCGTAGGAAACAAAACTTCCAGCCGTTCGAGAAAGAGTTTGAGATGTTTTTTTAAAAATAAATATTATAATGTTTGTTGCAATTAACTTTTTCATGTTAAAAATTGATAGGAGTAGATGCATCTTTCACAGCTTATTTTTCCAATTCTGCTGTTCACATTTAAAGCCATTTTATTATTTAAAGAACCGTTGTTCTAGATTTAAAATTATGAGGTAATTTTTTATAAATATAATTTAGAGTAATTCAGTTGCATTGTTCTTATCTATATCGTACTAAAATAATTTTCAATCTATAAAAAGTGTAATCAAATTTGTCAAAGTGTCTTTAAATCTGCACATTTCCGCGGAATAGCTTAATTAATTACAAAAACATTCCAAACGATTTTGAAAGTAATTGTTACTTTTTTTAATACTACAATTAAATTTAAAATTGCAACTATAAAGGAACAACGCGATTAGCTAGGTAAATTGTTGGAGTATTACATAAAATACATGCGAAATTGGGGACGTAATTAAGTTAATGTCAAATATATTTATTTTTGCCTAGATAATTTAGATATATAAATGAAAAAAAAAATCTTTAAATCACAATTTCTATTAAAACGAGTAAAAAGGCCACAACAATTATTATATGTTTTTGCTGTGTCTGTATTTCATATATCTGAAGCATTATTTCATTTATTGTTCACTATTTACATACATTAATTATGGGGAAAAATATTTCCTCTTTATTTATTTCAGATTATTTTTTATAAAATGGCGAACTATAGTACATTTATTTTGCGAGATGCTTATTCCTTTATTTCTATTCTACTCTGTAGAAATTGTGTTAAAAATTTATTTATGTTAGTTTCTTATAAATATTTCTTTGAGAAAAATTCAGCAACATTTCTATGGATGGGCTT